>JAMKCF010000002.1:28207846-28807846 GCA_023634235.1 Pisaster brevispinus
GTCACAAACACGTGCTTATTCACGGAGATTCAAATGTGAGGGCTTGGTACCAGGTCCTTATGAAAAAAATGGGTCTACCATGGGAACATATAGGTAGCGGTAACTATAGGTTTACGATGCATGATTATCTCAAAGCTGACGACTTGGAAATGAGCTTTCGTTTCCATCCGCGTGTCGTCACAGGTAGTAAACTATCTCTAAAAGAAACTCCTTACGAAGTCGATATACTGGATAACATACCAAGCGGCTCTTGTGGCAAGTACATCATCGTGCTGTGTCCATGGGGACATTTCACTCAGTGGACTACTGAAAGCTACGTCGAGCGCACGCAACTCCTCAAAGAGGCGGTTTTACGGTTCAGGGCGCGGTGCCCTGCCGTCCCCATCGTCATTAAGGGTTCACATCCAAGAGAACACGAGTCACTCCTGAAGAGGGTCTTTGCTAGTGACTATACGATGTGGAACTTGGGAGTTATATTGAGGACTATGTTTCGTGGTACTGGGGCGTTTTACTATGACGTATGGCAAATGAACTTAGCTTACGGGAAGCCAAATATTCACATGCCTTTAGCTGTTATCAATGAAGAAATTAACTGGTTTTTATCGTACGTTTGTAAATGAATTCATAGTGAAGGGGAATCATACAATGTTTTGACATTAACGATGTACTAGAGACCGTAATGTGGTTAGAGTCAGACCCTCCGTTGCCTTTACAAACGCCAACATATTAGCACCCTCTTTCCTCTCTCATATATAAAACAATAAAGTAGCAAAAAGATTCATTGATGATGAGACTACCAAATCGGTCGGTTTTTAAACGGGCCCAAGTATTTTGATTGCATGTGCAGTGAAAATAACACTATAACATAATGAATCTGGACATTCAGCCATTATTGTTCTAGTAGGATTCTCGATTGTGAAGCCGATGGGCAACCGAGTTTAGCGTGTTGTTTTTAATAGAAGGATTCTTGACTGTCAAGCCGATGGGCAACCGAGCAACGTTAGATCGTCGATGTCCGTGGCCTTATTTCATAAAGCTGTTTAGCAGAAAATTCTGCTTAGCAAATTTCTTTACTTAGCAAAAAAGGAGCGGGGTACCAGTGGCAGCAATGTTAACTTTGTGGACTGCTGGTTGGTAACTTGTTCTGCAAAGCAATATTTTCCTGTGTCTAGCAAGTGTTTGTTCTAACAGGCTTTAGGACATTTGGCCCCAGTGGCTCCATGTGCAAAATCACGCGAATCCCATGAAACACATGGTCTGTTTTGCGTTAAGTAAAATACTTTAATTTGTTACGGTTTGCGTAACACAGTCAGCGTACTCGCAATTTAAAACTGCAAACCAAGATGTTTGAGGTAGAACACTATTTTTCTATTTTATTTAAATTCAATTGGTGCACTGTAAGTTAAATACAATTGTTTTAATTATTATTTGTTGGTGTTTGGGAAAAGTTGAGGTGACAAAACACACCCATACATTCTCATAAATAAATCCTTGTGGAGCATTTTTTTAAATTTTATTATTATTTTTTTTAACCCTGCACTTAACAGTTTCCCATAGACTTTGCACACACATTTCTTTGTGGAGCACCCCGGTTTTTAAAATTTCCAATTGGAGTCCTTTTATTTGTCATTTTTGATTTTGTCCTTGGTCTCCAAAATGTACCCAAAGTAGAGTAATTGTGGAACCCCTGCCTGGTTGATTTGTCACGTCAGGTATTTGGGCTAACTGCTATTCTAATGGGTTCTGTATAGTGCCATGTAAAACAACGACATTTTGTTCTAGGGTTGAAGTTTGCGCTGCGGGTGCTGAGGAGAGTACTGTTTTGGGTGGGTGTGAACCAGCGTACAGCTCTGCCAGCGTTTCGGCTGTCTTGTCAATCCTTACTAGCACGGGTATAGTAGTCCGACGGGTGTTTGAGGCCCATCGGCAACGCAAACTTTCCCGGGAATCTCGGACCCAAGTAGAGGCATTGTGAATATATTTAAAGTAATTTTACTAGGATTTGGGTTGTTCATCATGTTGAAATGTATGCACGAAGTACACGTCGTAACATTGCATCACAATAGTTATGTGAACGTGTAGTTGGTACATGCAAAGGAATAAAGTGCAAACATGGCGACCCGCTGGTGAGTCCGCTTCAATTTTATTCCGATAAACTCTTGAGTCTATCAAACAAACCATAGAGCATTTCTAATACGCAGGAAGCCATTGATTATTGCTAGCCGCAATAAGTTTTCTCCCTAAACTTTCGGTGTGAAGGCCTATAACAAAATATAATGCGTGTAATTATTTGTGAGCTTTACGAAAGCGTAGCTTTGCTGCTATTACGCGGAATTATGTCTTGTAAAGAGCTTCTTAATGTAACTCGTGCAGGAGTTCCCGTGACGCTATAAACCTCACTTGGTCACACCGTCATAGGGTGTGGTCACACCTCAACGTTTAGTGGGGCGACTCATGCAGGCTACCTATGGTGGGATGCGGGTCTACTCTTCTGTGGGTGTGTGTGCCCTTACACATGCCAACTTACGGGGTACTTTTAACAATGGAACAATGGACCCCACAAGGCAATTTCAATAGGAACAATAGGGAATTCTTTAGAAAAGGGAACAATAGAACAACAATAGCAGTACCCCACAAACCGGATCCGTAAGGCTGGGTGTGTGTGTGTGGGTGTGCCTTCATATTCACTACCTTATGGAGACCGAGAACAAAACAGAAAAGGGAAAACAAAGGGTCTCCATAGGGAAATTCTAAAGACTGGGTTGCTCCACAAGGAATTTTGTGTACAAAGTGTATGGGAGGTTCTTAACTACAGGGACAAAGGAAAGAACAAAAGATGTCTCCGCAGGGATGCAAAAAAAAAAAGAATGGGTGTGTGAGTTTGTTTTCACATTCAAACCGGGACCTATAACAAAAGAGGACAATAAGGTCCCCGGTTGGGTAAAGGTCCCCAGTTGGAAATTGTGTACAAAACCAATGGGAGCTGTTGCCAAAAAGTTAAAGTCCAAACAAAAGAGGGACAATAGGAGGTCCCCGATTGGAGGTGTTTACACACTTATGTGTGTGTGTGTTTTTTTTTGTTTTTTTTGCGGGCCAAGAACAGGAGCTACTTAACAAGAAGCTGCTATTCACAAGTTTGGGTTACCTCATAATTAATTGATTTATGGATACTTCGTTATTTGAAAGTCTTGATGTATACTTGTTTGTACTAATTCAATATTGTACGTCGTGTAACTTTTAGCCCGTTGATATGACATTGGAACGTACAAACATTTAGGATTATTAGAAAAAAATGATGGGGCACTTCTATTAAATTGTTTAGTACAATACTTCATTCCTGCAGCTGTCAATCATTCACTATGTGTATGACCATTGACCCCATGGGGCGGTGCTAATTCTTTTTCTTTTTTTTCGAATGAGTGAGTGATTTTTTCTATAAGATAGTTTCGCGATGATGTAATTGTTTGACACATCGCTAGACATTCAAAGTTAGTTTCAGTAGTTTGCACATATTATTGCAAACCTGTTATCATAATGGCTGAGAGACATTACCTACGGGACACAAACACTCAGGATTGGTGGAAGCTACACGACTTCTGAGATCGTTTTTTTACAATTCGTTGGAGGGGCGTTTTGAGAGAGAGAGAGAGAGAGAGAGAGAGAGGGGAGAGAGAGGGGGAGAAAAGGGGGGAGAGGGGGAGAAAAGGGTGGGGGAGAGGGGGAGTTTTTGACCGAGTGCAATGACGCGCTGTATTTAATTCCAGAAGGGGCATTTTCGTTCTAAATCTACAGTTCAGTATTTTGTAGTCTCCTTTCCTGTACGAAGTGTAATGTTGGAGACGAGATGTGCACTTATAGCATGAACTCAAAATGGCTAACTTTATTCAACAACTCAGTACATGGGACATTTGTCAAGTGTTAAGAAATGGTGGCGGTATAACAGTTTCATGAAGCTTGACCAGATTATTACATCTACATTTTTTGAGCAGTGACAAGTAAACATAAATGTAAAAAAATAAAATAAAAAAATAAATAAATATGTATATATATATATAAGAGGCCAACTATTGTTCCTGATACTGACAGGTCACTAGTTGCACCACGTACAGTAGTTAACCTATCTGACAAAGTTCTAACCGACCCACAGGTTAAACTCCTCTCAAGGGGTCTTAAATTTTGCCCCACACCCAGAGAACCGGACCAACTGTCTTTTCAACAAGACATGGCCCAATTCAACCGTAGGTTACGCCTACGCGAATATTTTCATGTAGACCCCTCCACAGAACAGAGGACGAGTCATCTGTGGACGTCCAACCCAACACCCGCAACCGCTTCAGGGAGAAAAGTCGTTGGGTACCCCCTAAGAACCGAGATGTGGCTCTTGATACATACATCAATTCAGTCAGCTCCGAGGTTCTTAAGGTCCCTAACACCTTGGCACCAAACAACCTCCCCCAAGATGAACGTCATGCTCTAACACAGCTCCGCCAATCACCAGACATAGTGATTAAACGTGCTGACAAGGGGTCCGCAGTTGTAGTCATGAACACACATGACTACATAACTGAGGGCCTCAGACAACTCAGCAACACTGATCATTATATTGAATGTGACACTGACCCTACTCAATTATTTTCCAAACAAATCAGTGACACCTTGGTTAGAATGCACAATGCCAACGGTATTGACAAAGATACCTTCAACTATCTCCTTCCACAGGACCCCCGTACAGCACGCTTCTACCTTCTACCTAAGATACACAAGCCCAACAACCCAGGCCGACCCATTGTATCTGGTAATGGTAGCCCTACAGAGCGCATTTCTGAGTTTGTAGATAGCTTTCTCAACCCCCTAGTCTCCGGCATCCCTTCCTTCATAAAGGACACCACAGACTTCATCCATAAGCTAGAGGATGTCAAACATCAAATACCTGACTCTGCTTTTTTGGTTACTTTAGATGTTTCATCACTGTATACTAACATACCCCATAATGAAGGCATAAGTGCATGTGTCTCTGCCCTCAGGGGCAACGAACAATCCCGCCCCTCAGTGATACATGTTAAGGAACTCATCAGCCATATTCTCACTAAGAACAACTTTTCATTCACTGACAGGCATTTTCTACAGATACAGGGTACCGCCATGGGTACAAAAATGGCGCCCTCATATGCCAACATTTTCATGTCTGACTTAGAGGAAAAACTTCTGTCCTCTGCCCCCAGCCGCCCACTAGTTTGGTGGAGATTTATTGACGACATTTTTTCTATCTGGTGTGGCACTCAAGACAGCTTGGATGAGTTTATCGACCATATAAACTCATTCCACCCCACCATAAAGTTCACTACTGAATACTCTCTTTAACAAGTGTTTTACTTTCTAGATGTAACCATAACTAAATCCCCTAGCGGCGTTGTTACGGATGTATACAGCAAACCCACTGACACCCACCAGTACCTTCTCTCCAACAGTTGCCACCCTAGTCACTGTAAGAAGGCAATTGCTAACAGCCAGGGCCTTGCGCATAAGACGTATCTGCTCCACAGATACCCTATACAAAAGGCGCTTATCGGACCTCAGGAAACACCTTGTTTCTAGGGTCCAACTTGCCATCAAAGGGGACCTCGGCATACCTCGCCTTACTCTTGTGGCCAACACGGGGTCCTAAAAGAGTCCCGACCAAAAGTGTTGCCCTGGTTACCTCCTACCACCCTAAACTACCCGAACTCTCCTCAATCCTCAATGGCTGAATGAATATTCTCCATTCATCTAAGAGGTTGCGCTCAGCAAACCCTGAGAATCCCATGGTTGCATTCCGCCGCCCTAAAAACCTGGGAGACATTCTAGTCAGGGCCAAACTCCCCCCAGATACAGGCCAAACACCACCCCCAACAGAGATACAGGGTTGTCACAAGTGTACCCGCTCTAAATGTAAAACATGTCTCTACATCAAACCTGCACTTAAAGTGAAGAGTCATAGCACTGGCTCTTCTTACAATATCAAGACCGACTCCCAATGTAACACACCCAATGTAGTCTATCTTGTAAGAGATGTGGACTACAGTATGTGGGAGAGACTAAGACCAAATTCAGTCTTCGCTTTGCGAACCATGTCTCTTCCGTAAAGACCAACAAAATGTACCCCGTCTCAATTCACTTCAACCGCCTTAATCACAGCGTCAAAGATGTTGAGCTCATGGTGATTGAGGCTTGCAATGGTGATGACACACACCGCAAACTCAGAGAATCACACTGGATTCACCAACTCAAGACAGTCCAACCCTTTGGACTCAACGTAAACACTGGTGTTAAATAAATTCCCATCACCCTCCTTTCACTTTTGCTTGCCTGTTTATTTGAGGTAAAATATTTACAGTTACTGTAAATAACCTGTTCTCTCCATTGGTTTATTGTTACCCTTCTTTCTCTCAAAAAGTTTAAAAAAATCAACCCGTAGAAGAGTCATATCTTTGGATTCCGTGACCAATTTGTTGCTACCTTTTTTCCTTGATGGAATTGACTTCAGGAACCATTAAAAAGGGAAATTAGCTCCTGTGTACCTCTGGAAAGCTAACTGCATGTTCTTTTTGCACCTGTGTAAAGGATGTAAAGTTTATGACTTATGTGTACTTCAATTATCTTAGCATATTATAGTGTAACTTTTTGTAAGACTCTATGAAACTTTTGAATTGCAATTGTACTTGTGGGGTTAGACAAGTTTGGACTTGTGTTTGTATTGTCTGTTTGTGTGCAGACTGGTTTTGAAGGTCACTGATTTAGGCCTCGAACTGTATTTGGACAGGTCCTATTTTTTAGTGTACATTATTCCAACGATGTCTTTGCCAGATTATATTTTGAAGTTCAATTGTGTGTTAGGTAAAAAACTTTAGTCAGTGCCGTTAAAGGTTATTTGTGTAAGTAAAGAAGTTGAAGATTTAAGTCATTTCGTATGTAAACGTGTAGTGGAATATAACCAGCTTGATCATACACTACAGAAGAACACAAAGTAACACACGGTTGTTGATAGTTGAAACGTTTATTTTCTCGATGCTGGTGGCGGTTCTCCTCCTAATCTCTAACTTTCACACAGTATTTATTGTAAAACCCAAGACTACTTGTTGCCGCAAGTATAACCGTATTATGACTTGTTTTACACCTCATTAAGAATACATTTGAATAATTATACAATAAAAGAATATGTTTGGATGTTTTAAAGAAAGGGGCTGTCCTAAACAAATGAGTTGAAGGAGGTTGCCCCATATTTGGGTACGTTTGACCAGTGTCCGGCACTCTCTGTCATCACAGTGGAATGCGAAGACCCATACACACTTGGCACTTTTGTCCTGACTAAGAACAATGAGACTACTATTACTGAAAGCATAGAGTTCTATTGACACTGCTAAAATCTCAGAGGACAATCTCAGATATTGATATTTATATTTTAAGTGCAAGCTTTTCGTTGGGTGATAGGATATCATTGAAGCTAAACTGAACAACATATCGAATGTTATTTTGAAGCTTTTTGAAAAGCCTGGTGAAGACAGGATTACTAAATTGCAATTACCTGATCCTACTACTTCTTCTCATTCAGTTGAGGTGGTAGATACTAACAGGCTGAGCCACTAGTTTTTTAACAAGTTTCAGTTAGAGCTGCTGTTTTTCATAATGTAGAGGTGGCAGGAAGTTTTGGTTTCTCCTACTGTGAGTGTTTAAGTGATAGCCACCATGCAGTTTCTGGGGACCTCGGTATTTTTAGTAGCCACTCGTTTGGTTTACCCGGTGACAAAGCCAGAGAAAAGGTAAAACATTCTCCCTTGTATTCAGGATCTGCAATTTATTTTCATGTTCCTGTCATAGCAGTAGCAGTGACCATTGGTAGGCCCACAGTGTTTTTATCTGGGGTCTGTTACGATAATTGCCATACTGCCCTATTGTGTTGGTTACTAAAGCACTTGCCAATTCGGCAGCCATATTGACGGTGCTCATTTCAAGTATAGCATTGAACATGACCGATGATTACAACTATAAAAGTGTGACTTGTCTTTATTTATAAACTATAAATAACAGGGTCGGTGGCCAAATGCATTAATTTAAATTGTGTATACACAGAGGAATCCCACTCACTGCCGCATGCCGGTGTCAGCTCAAGCTGCCTCTGATCCACATAAATATAGATATATATATGTATTGGTGTTATAGCTCTTGTGAAAGAGGTGGGATTTTTTCCGCACCATCACTTATGTACTTATGTATAAGTTCAAGTTTCCTTTTTGTGTTTTACAACTTTTGGATATATACACATGTATTTACACTTCTCCTTGTCATTCAAGTTTTGTGGATGAGATTGCCTGTTGTATTTTGTTGTACAGTTGTAATACAAGCCATTGAATAATTGGTATAATATGTGTGCGTGTAAGTGTATTGGCTTTTTGACTTTTTTTTTTGCTTATGGATCTATTTCATGATTGTGCAGATGCTTTTATTCAGGTTTATACCCTGACTTGTCAAAGTTTGGTTCATGGAGACAGTTATGATACATTTGTATCTTTTCACGATCTTCGTGGTAAGGGAATTTGATGATGCCTGATTGCATTTCTAATTGTGTTCTCTAAAAGCAGGTAGTGACGGGATTGTGGGTTCCTAATTTTAGTGTAGTTGCTAAGTTGCAATATTTTTGTCAGCAGTTTTGTAGTTTGGTGTAATCCAACTGTTTGCGCTCACCAATATTTTATATAACCGTTTAGAGTGAGATTTTGTGTCTGACACTTTCACCATGCATGCTTCCAATTCGTTGACCTCTTTCAGGAATTTGCTGTGTTGTATTGCATTCCCTACTCATATTGTTGTCACCCTAAGTTGTAACAGTGATGGGTCTTCGCTCCCTCAAGTGAAGTTGTTATTTGTGGGTATAATTGAAATAAGGTTGTGACCTAGCCTGACATTGTTTAGTATGGATTTTGAAATTGGTTGTGTAATCCAACTCTTGTTTTGTTCTCCAAGATGGGTGAGACTGTTTATAATCTACCATGCTTGTCTACCCTTGTGAATGCGAACATTTTTAGTGAATGATAATACATTTGCCTTTTTGCTTTCCAAGCAATTAAAATGAACTGTCATCCAGTTGAATGTTAATAATTCGCCATTGTAATATTTCTTAGTCTTGAATGGAACCAACCTGTTTTGCCTGCTTGTTTAGATACAATTGTTCATTTTAGATGTATATTGTAGTTAAAAAAACCTTTTGTCTGTAGTGAGATCCAAGACAATTTTAATGGTCGTAATATAAATGATTCACCAATAAAAACTAAAATACAATGTTTATTTATGTTTTGACCGTGAAGGTTTATTTATGTTTTGACCTAGCTGTTCAGACCTACTGTTGGAACAGATTTGTTTTTCGTCAATATTTCTATTATTTTTTAGCTGTTTCGATATAGTAGTCGGAACAGCTGTTTATTTCGTCAAGATTTGTGTTCGTTTTTCTTACCCATCATTCTTATTCTTTATTTCAGTCGAAATACTTTAGGATTTGTTCACGAATTTTGTTTCCTCCTAAAGTAGTATCCCTAAATTAGAATTCATCTGGGGAAAAAATGGAAAGAAGCAAATTTCAACTGATAATGGTAGGTATGGGTGTCAACATTGACCAAAAAAAGTAAGGACCGATAGGGGTGGGGAAGTTGTTTTTATGGGGGGGGGTCATTGAAACTGGGGGTCATTGTTTAGTATCAAATGAAAGGAAATTGAATTTTAAATATTGGAAGTGATGTTTATTTTGTCATTTTATCATTATGTGAATAGTTACACTTGATTGAAGACGTGGTGCTAGTTAACAAGGAATCAGCAAGCACTGATATTTTGTTCAATGTATATTGTGTTGTAGAGTCTTTGTAGAGATGGAAATCATTTGGACTGTAACTGAATTAGTCTTAGTGGACATCATTCTATGCACATGATACAAACATACATGCCTTAAAGACAAGAGGGATCCTCACAGGACAGGAAACTGGGGGATTAATTACCCTGTAATCTGATCCCACTGTCTTACATTACAGAAATTATTGTTGTTTATTTGTTTTTAAAAAAATAATAATAGTGAAAACAATACTGGGTTCTCATATAGCGTTTTATCACCCTCTATGGACGTAACAAAGCGCTCAGTATTTTTTTCCTGCAAGAGAGCTACATTTTGAAGTACAAGACCTATTCCTTTATAGCACCATGTAATGGTTTACAGGGTGCTGTGGCGCAATGTGCTGCCGATCATACCAGGAACCCCTTCTCTTTACGATAAGTGCACTGGGTTCTTTTACATGCATTAGACAACACATGGGACCTACAGCTTCACTTCCCATCCGAGGGAATTAAGTGTCTTGCTTAAGGACACAGGAATGTCACCACTGGGACTCGAACCCACACTCTGCTAATCGGAAACACCAGAGCTTGTGTTCGATGTTCTTATCCGCTCGGCCCCGACATGCCAGGGAAGAGTGAAATCATGTGGCCCTGTGCAAGAAAGTCATTAGATGGAGACCATGTCTGACCAGTAAAACCATTCTGATGGTTTTATATAATTATATGCATCAAAGAACAAGCAAAGACAAAAATATGATCGGGATTCTCTCAAAATGTTCCAACGCTTTTTCAAGAAGTTTTGGCAGTAATGAAACTTCTCCCCATGTTGAGTGAGAATCATGTATTGGAAGGCAAGCTTTAAAAACGTTTGAGGCGTCATATACAATTCTTTATAGAAATTTTTAAAAAAGGGAGATAGGAAAAATGAACAAATGGTGATGGGCAAAAAAAGAAAAGAGGTATGCGTGTGGGTGGGGGTGGGGGACGACAGAAAGGAGAGAGGGTGTGAGGGAAAAGGAAACTGTGTGCTGCCTTGGCACTTTTTTCTCACACCCCCTCCTTTCCCTCCGCCCCACCCCCTACACACACCTGTTCTTCTGTTGTTGCCCTTAACCATGTTTATTTTTCCTACCTCCCCCTTTCCCTCTTTATTTCTAGAACTGTATATGACGCCTCAAACGTTTTTAAGCTTGCCTTTCAATACTTGATTTTCACTCGACATGTGAAGAAGAAGCTTCATAACTGACAGAACTTTTTGAGTGCGTTTCGGTCCTCTTTTTCTCTCTGCATGTTATAAAAAAAACTCTTACTAATTGATTGCATATATTGAATACCATAAAAATGTATTTTGTGGTCACACAATATGGTCTCAACTCACAACTTGCTTGCACACGGCAACAAGTTTTTTTTTTTTTAGGCGGGATATCGCCTAATATCACAAAGACGGATGGCCACACTTCAAGGTGGGGGATTCGATCACTTAACTGATTTGGGCTGTCAACCCAAGTCAACTGGCACCAAGGGCACGTTGCCACCTACTCCTAGGAGCCTGGCAGAATGTACTACTTTCCCGATATTTTACGAAACAATAGTGCCTTGCTCAAGGGCAGACGTGCCCGGCCTAACCGGGATTCGAATCCACACTCTACTGCTGATACTACCAGAGCTTGGGTCCGGTGAACTAGACCGCTTGGCCATGACAAGCCACATGTATAATTTCACTTTTCCCTCTAAAAAAAATAAACAGCTGGCATGTCATGTGTTTCTGTATAATGGAGTGTGCTGTGGCATTGCTCTAATGGAACAGATAGAATAGATACAGCAGAACTTGATAGCGATAAAGAGGAAACAGATAATAAAGCGTTTGGCTTTGGCTAAACTTGTAGGGCCTATAATGAGCTTACTCTCTTTTTAGCCTTCTAAACAGTACTTCTGATCAACAAATTGTTTTACTTGTAGTTAAAATGCCTTGAACCATGTTGATATCAGCCTCCAAACAATGTGATACACTTTGATGGATACATAGTAACGTATTACGGAAGTATCAAGGTCTTTGTTTTTACATAGAAACTGTGAACTGAGCTAGCCGATTCCTTGTTAACTAGCGCCACGTCTTCAATCAAGTGTAACTTTTCACTGGATGATAAAATGACAAAATAAACATCACTCGCAGTATTTAAAATTCAATTTACTTTCATTTGATATTAAACACGACATACTTTGAGCAAAATTTGGGTCAAAGACCCCCTAGTTTCTATGACCCCCCTAAAAAAACAATTTCCCCACCCTCTATCGGTCCTTATTTTTTTTTTTTTTGGTAAATAGTGACACTTATGCCTACCATTATCAGTTGAAATCAGCTTCTTTCCAATTGTTTCCCAGATTTGCTAAATAATTACTAATTTGGGGTTACTAAAGTCATACTTAGCTTAAAGAATCCCTCAACTCCATCTTACGCCTCTGCGCATAGAGTTTAAAAACATGAAGCAATGAATGTACGTGTTTCCAAATTCCATCGACATGCACCACCACACTAGCATGGATTTCCACATTGAAAGATCAGCCTAATGTTCCCTGGTCACATTTAAGTCGGTGAAACAACTTGAAGCAATTTGTCAAATGAGAAGCCATATTGACACCATCAAAGGATGCCCTCTGTAGTGTGGTCGTGGATTGCTCCGATCGGTAGGGTTAGTGAGGCGGTCCGTCGTAGTTGTGAGTTGTGTGTTGAATACTGCCATGAAGAGTCCTTCGTCGTTTTAGACTGCTCTGTTGTGCGTTATTATGGTTGTGAATTAGCTGTCGTTCTTGTGAGTGGTGCGTCAGGGTTGTGAGTTTGGCGTCGTGATGTGAATTGGGTGTCGTTGTTGTAGTTGTCCGTCGGACCTTCGGACCGGTCGAAGCTCTACATACAAAACCTATCATTGTGTCTTTTTAAAATGGAGTGAACCCAAACCGCGATCGCAAATGATTGTGCAATACCCCCTTCCGCCCCCCCACCCCCGAGTCAATGGTTACATTGCCTAATTGCAATCCAAGAGTTGGCCCAAGTGTATGGCGGAAACTGCAAGAATTGTGTGTGTCTTTGTTTCTTAGAACTGTCAGATTAGTTTTAAGGTCTTCAACAGACCGGCAAGTTTTGCGCGTAATCGATCATATTTGGGGACCACTTTGGTCCCACGTACAATTATGATTCAACGCGTACAGGTAACTAGACTTAATTTCAAGTCTGAGATCGCGGTTTTATTTCTCTGCATCAGCCACGCATAACGCCCCAACAGATTAGTTATTACACGCCCCCAACTCGCAATCGTTATGACACAGGTTATTCCTCAAGAGGGCGCTATTTCAGGCTTATAGTTGGCTATCACGTAGAAAAAAACACTACCACGGACTTGGAACAAAGTCTAAGCGGAAACAAACTCGCGCACTTTTTTTAACAGGTCCCAAAGTTCGACTACGCGCAAGATTTGCACAGTCTATTATCTTTCGGATTATATACAAGCATTTTCATTCAAAGGTATTTGGCCTACAAGATATATGTGCTACGTCGAAAACTGAAATAACTTCGTCTGTAAAATCGGACTGAAATCGAGTTTTCCATTTCATCCTGCTTCCCCTCGTGAAATGGTGTAGTCCATGGTTTACCCTGTGCTTGTAATCTGCGACAATGCACTCACAGTCATTGTTAATATTGTATTGTCAATACAAAGCTAGATTGTCAAAACTAACACTCTACGAGGAACATTTTGCTCTCAATGGCTCACATGCAAGCTTTTCACTCAATTCAAATTAGATTTTTTTTAAGTAACTGACACATCAATAAAATAGTAAAACAAAAAATATTTTTCAATTAATAAAAAAAAATATTTGTTTTATTGCAAATTAGTTTTTGATGAAATTCTCTACAAGTTATTCCAATTAGATTTTAGTTGGTAAGCCCGTAATTTAAACAAACTGGGATTTTTTTAAATTTATTTATTCATACCAAAAAAATATTTTTTAAAAAGATAAAACAGAACGACAAGAAATAGTAACCATCTGGATAACAAAACATTTATAATTATTCACTTGTTGAATAATTTTAATCATTTTTGCAGTACGAGTGACCGAGTTTTTCACACCATTACTAATGGTGGCAGTCAGCAACTGACACATCATAAGCTCCACCCCTTCCCCAAAGATTGAATGACAGCTTCAAATACCCCAACTGCCCCTATGCTAAGGCTATAGCGCACAAGGCAATGGGGAAACACCCGAAGGTCACTGACTTGCTCGGTTGTTTATGCTCGGCCTGGGTGAACCAATATATCAAGGCCACTCAAACTTTTCAATTTGTTTCTCGAGCGTAAAATAAAGGAAGTCAGGAAAAATTAATTTTTACAAAATTAATCAGCGGAATAATTAAAAAAAATATATAAAATTTGGCAGTCAGTAATTGTCCCTCTCGTTTAATTAAGAGTTCTAATCATTGTTTCAAAAGGGACCTTATGAGTTTTGAACAATTTTCAAGAAAAACATTGTGGAGTAAAATACTTTTGTTTACAAACGTACTTCAAATAAAGGACCGCCCACCCCACTGTAAAAAACAATGCTTATCACATGTTTTTAGGTGGCGAAACCGCCCGCACGCATAATGTACAATACTGTCTCTTGGTTATCTTTTACTTATTTTTTACTCAAATCATGTTCAAGTTTTTGTTTAGTCCATACCATGGTTCTTGTTTGTTTTCTTGGCAACAGCACCATAATTTTGTTTTACCCTGCACATCAGCATGAAAGCTGTAGCTGATCAAAGATATCACTAAATAAAACCATATCGGTTGGGTGTTCCTTTATTTGGAACTAATTATGTAAACAAATCGTTTTTGACTCCGCCATGTTTTCCTTCAGAAGTTTTCGAATTCTTAAGTTTCCTATAGACCGTGCAAGTCTCGCGCATATTCGAACTTTTTTGGGACCACTGTGGTCCCACGTACGTTGCTTTAACGCGTGAAAGAAACAAACTCACGCACTTTAACGGATCCCAATGTTCAAATACGCGCGAGACTTGCACCCCGTTTACACTAGATCCAGAAAGGTGGATCAGACCCGGGTCTGATCCGGCAATGTGGATTAACGGCTAGTGTAAACGCAAAAAAGCCGGATCAGACCCGGTTCAAGATCCGGCAATTTTAATCCACCTTTCGATGAGGGTTGAATCCGGCAATTGGTGGATCAGATCCGGCAAAGTGGATTCCAAATACAAGTGTAAACGCAAAGGTGGATCAGACACCGCAATTCGATGTGGTCATTTCCGGTTTCGCTACGAATGGCGCGCTTTTTGCTTGTGCTTTGGTGGGACATCCGTCGCTGTTTATATTTGTGTGTGTGCTGTGTGCACATGGACTGTGCGTGTGTGAAACGTTTTGTTGTTGTCAGCGTCCTTATACATACATCGTTACGTTCGGAGCTTGCCTTGTTGCTGTATTTTTTAAATTCCCATCTACCAAATATTTCTACCTGCATGGTCGTTGTTATCCGTATAATTTGCTGTACTGTATTTTCTGCATTCTACCTTCGCCTTGATAATGATTATTTCTAGAAGTGGCGCGCTGTAATCGTGACCTTTGAGCTCTTTGCGAGGAGCGGTGACGTCATGGCCAATATACATCCGGTTCAAAAGTGGGATCGGAGCCGGATCAAGCGCTGGTGTAAACGCGACACAGGATCTTGATCTGCGGTCGTTAAAAAAATGCCGGATCTCAATCCACCTTTCTGGATCTAGTGTAAACGCGGTGTTGCACAGTCCATTGAAACACTGCCAAACAGCCTGGTGGGTTGATTCGTGGACATATAAAATGACACCAAACACCCAGACTTGTGTAATTGCCCCTAAGGGTATTTATAGAGCCCAGCTGATAAGGTTATTTAGTGAGGACAATGCAGCCAATCATCCTGTCAAGCCAGCTGCATGGGTCACATATGCCCCTGTTGTGGTTTTTGCTGTACAAATACTATGCATTGTTATGTGTATACTGTTGCAAAGGCTTTCATGGTTTTATTACATGTTTTATTAAAAACAGTATCTTTACGTAACGGTCGCGAAACCTCATCGCACGCATTATGTCAGCATAATTTGTTATATTACAATTATGTCTCTTGGTCATTTCTAAATTATTTATTCAAAATATGTTGAAGTTTTTGTATAGTCCATACTCATACAATCGTTAACAAACGGAACAAACTTCAGTTTTCTGAAGAAAAAAATCACTCAACCTGATCAGCTGTGTAATCGACCCCAATGCCTTTGGTTACAAGTTCTTTGGGGTCATAAACTGCATTTGTACATATACATGTGTCAATTTTTTATAAAAACAAATGAAAAACAGAGATGAGTAATAACTTTTTCAAACATGTTTCCAAACTGTTCATTTGTCTTGCTCCCTTGGTCTACTTTTGTGTTCATGTTCGTTTAAGTTTAAAGTGTTTAAAATACGAGAGAACTTTTAAATATACCTATCTGTCTTTCTATAAAACAACATTACCAAATAATTTTATGCCAATTGTAATTTTGAATAAAAAATGACGGAGAAAATTTGATAGAACGGCTCCCTTTATAAATCAACGACACAATAACCACAACACAATAACCAAAACCGAATAAATATGAAATTAACACACAAGTAGGCCAAGAGAGCAAGAAAACTGTACATATTGAACTGATGGACGACCGCAAACAAACGACTATTAGTTCAAAAAACGAAACTATTTACAACATTCAAAATTCTAAAAGGAATTGCAATTTGCCACAACACTAGCTGAAGACTGGCTGCACCAAGACTGACAATGGGGAACACGTACATCGGGAAGCAAAGTCCCCTACGACACTGGCCGTCATTTCGGTCACGGCCTTACAAAGCCTAGACTAGGAGATACAATAGGCGTGTACCTTTATAGTGAAGCCATAGTACTTTTATAATATTATATATTATTTGTAAACCATTTTAGTTTACTCCCCTCAAAAATAACACATTTTCAAAATGTCCACCTACCCACATGAGACCTAGCCAAATAGCATGTTAAAAGGAAGTCACACAGGTTGATTCTTTGAACAATAGCATCCATCATTGACCTCCCCTTTAGGAATTCAAACGGGAGTTGTTAACCTATCTCTTAGCCTGGGGCTAAAGGTCACACCTGGCTTTAATCAATCATGTATTCCAGAGCCCAATTTCATGGCTCTGCTTACCGCCGAGGTCTGCGTTTATTATCACCAATCTCCGCTTACTGCACAAGCGCCGAATTTCTGCGCTAGCTGTGTAAACGACGAATGCCTTGAAACGTGGAGTACGCATGCGCCGAGCAAACATTATCTGCTAACCCGTGAAATAACGCTTGACGTAAGCAAAGATCAATTCCCTGCTCCCGTGGGCGCCGATTCTTTGCTTTACGGTAAGCAAAGCCCATGATGGACCCATGATGGATTGACAAGCTGGAATTTGTTTGATTGAGTCCAATTAGCTCTTATCTGATGTTTGAGACCAATTGAAATGGGCTATAATCGCCCCAAAAATATTTACAAGCTAACTTTATCAAAAGGCACTGTTGAAAAAAGTACCATTGTGAATTAAGCGCGTGCGTTTCATTTTAATGGTTTCGTATATGATTTAATAAGTTTTGCAAAAGTAATTACTGTGTTTCCTACTATCTTAAAAGCTAAGCGTACAAATTTGTTTTAGATTAGTTGCTTCTTATTAGCTATGTTAAAGGAAAACAAGTCATTGATTTGATAAAATGAGTGACTTTTGAAGCACCATGCTGCTGAGAGGATAGGGCGCTAGGCTTCTCGATAAATTTCACCATCAGTTTTTCCTCATCACTGTCTTTTATCGCAGGCATGACATCGTTGAAACCGACGAAACGGCGGGGTATGTATATTTACATGAATCGGGCACACTATTTTTTCTTGTTCTTCTTCTTGTTTTTTACCAGTCGCGTTTCTGGGTATTTTGGACCGTACAAAATAAGATTTATGAAAAGATTGGAGCAAACAACCACTCTCTTGTATTATTTAAAGGGATACGTTGCCATCGGGCTATAACAACCTTTGGGCTATAACAAGATGTTTTTCTGAAGAAAATGAGGTCTAACAGATGTTTTCAAAGTTAAATTGTAATTCACACAAATATCCCTCAAAAGTGTGCTGTTTGCCTTCCTTCGTGAACCAACTCTATTGGCCATTTTTATTACAACCACTTGACTCCACAAAATATTGTGGATCGTGTTGTTTCACGAGGAAAAGAAAACCACACAATTCTGAGAGATGCTTGTGTGAATAGTTAAATTATGCTTTTGAAACATTTTTCCAACCACACTTTTCTTATAACTAAAGCTTTGTATAGCCCAAAACACCCTTTCCCAGGCAGCGTGTCTCTTTAAGCCGACGGTGAGTAACACTATTTACAACCGAATCCAGAAAAGTTATTTAGTTTTTCAAAGTTTCTCTCGTCAGTATAAAAGTAAAAAACAAATAAAAAAGTTCACTCAGGGCTGACTAGTATGTGCACCGCTTGGTTTAAATGGCTTCAGGAACCAGTGATTATTTCTTTTCAGAGACGAGAACATCGTTCTGCCAATTCTCCTGGGCTGATGCCTGAGGATCACCGGGAACTATCTTTTTCCTCTTGAAAAATCCAATCTGTGAAAACAGAAACGTACAAAGGTTGTTGTTATGATCAATAGTTGTCGGAAATTGTCAATATGTTTCCATCCTTAGTCTGAAAAGAGCCGGCCTCGACTCTAGGTGCTCACAGGTTACTGACCTTGATCTGGGTCACGTAGACCGGTTTCCGGTCCAAACTGACACAGAAAGTAGCCAGGCCCGTCGAGCCCGGAATTCGGATAAATTGTAACCCGGTAGTCGTTTATAGTTTTCTACTTTGACCCCCTGGCTTAGATTGCTAGAGTTGTATAATGTTAGCTGTCAGTAAAACCGACAAAGATGTTAAACTATTTTAATGTGAACACCAGAGTTTTACAATGTTTCTATCAGACTTCTATTCCATCATTAATAACTTTCTGTTCAATCACTGATCTATTCCCTGCCTGAACATAACTGGAACAAAATTTAACGTGTTGTTAAACACGCCAAATAAAAGCAAAGGTGATGACATAAAAAGGCTTCGTAATTTGGTAGATGGTAGCCCATATACTAATCTTCTTTTGTGACTGTTTTTTTTCCATGTGTAAAAAAAACTGACTTAAATAAAAAAGTTTACGAAAAATAAAAAATAGTACAAAGAAAAACAAAATCCCGCTTTGGACTTCGTTTATTTACCTTCCACATTATAAAGAAGATAATCGCTAGAAGTACACCACCACCGATTACTGCAACAATGTACGCCCAAAGAGGAATGTTAATCACTGAAGGCCGAGGGGTAACGTCATTACTCTGTCCAATTACTTGAGTGGAAACCTGCACACAAAAATGAAATACAGAACGTATAATCACCCAACTCTGTAATGCAGTCACTCTACGGACATTGCTTTGTTCTGTAAACTTTAAAAACAAATATTATTCTTTAACAATGTAAAAACAACGTGTGTGTCAATAAAGTCCACAAAGTGTTTCCACATAGTCCCTACATTATGTGGACCTCTTTTGTTCTCAGTTCCACTTCGTACATAGCGTTAAAACACCGAAAGAAGTTGCAACACCTGTGTCAATGGTATTTTGACCCCCGGTCTGCGTGTCCCGGTACGGCTCACATGGACTGAAGAAAGTGGATTCAAAAGAGAGGGCCATCTGACGAAATTCCTACACAAATCATCGTCTGTAGGCAGATTCACAATAGGAAGGTGGGCACAGAATCTCTTGCCACACCTAAGATTAAAATAAATCTGAAAGACGAATTCTACTCTTAAAATGTCAACATCCCAGAATACATTATCTCAGGATGTCGTCATCTTAAGTTTATCATCCAGCAGATCGCAATAAGTAGGATGGCACCGACAGAGCTCCGTAGGTAAGATGGATAACAATAAATACAACATTGAATCCAGGGATTGTTGCTAAATCCCGTAAGAAAATGCAATTTTCTGGAAACACCTTTTTAGTTTATAATAAGGCATGGGCCGAGTTCTGACGTCAGATTTCAGAAAATAAGTAACATGCATTTGAAGGATTTGTTTGTGCGATACCTTGAATGAAAGCTAGTTTTTATTTTCCTGCATTAAATAAAATAGCTATTCAGAACTGAAATTTAAACGTTTGGGTCAAATCGGCCATAACTCGGATTTAGCATCTTCAAAATATTATATGCGAACCACTTGTTAAGTATCTCTGCATTATTTACGTCTGATGGTTAATTAACAAAACTGGTCTTGCAGTAAAAGGTTACACATTGTACATCAGTGGCGCAAAGATATAATTTCCAAAATTACATCTATGTTTTTCTCACTTTCGGGTTTCTTCTTAATGCTAAGATGTTGAGATCCTGTCAAATAATGTATAGTTCCAGAGTTTCATTTTTGAAATTTCGTTTGTGGACTAATGCCTAAAGAAAGGCTTGATTAGACTTGCCTCGGAAGCAGCGACGGGTAACTCCATGGGAAGAAGTGACTGCATGTACGGCATCTGAAGCACAGTAGCATTAGCCATCGACGTGATTAAAACTTCTTTATAGTCTTTCTGTAGCAACAATCAGAACCATTGCCATTTATTTCGTGCTGGCAACAACAACAACAGCAACAACAACAACAACAATAACAACAACAACAACAACAACAACAACAACAACAACAGCAGCAGCAGCAGCAGCAACAACCAACAGCAGCAGCAGCAAAAACAACATGCTTTCTTTCTTTCTTTGTTGTTGTCGTTGTTTTGTGGGGGGTGGGTTTGAAGATTGTTATATATAAATATTGAATAACGTGTTTGACGTTTTACCTCGAAAAATGTTTTCTCGTACATCCTGGATTTGATTCGAACAAACGCACTGTCCTTATCTGCACTTACACCACTGGGTGCTACGACCGTGCATGTGATGACAACACAATGTGAAGACTTTGTATTACATTCGATTGTTTGGGCAGTTTGACTCCTTTGAGGAACTGCTTGTGATGTTTCATCTTCGGCAGCCTGACGTCGTTTACGTGAATTGGAATCCGAATTTGTACCGTTAACAATAACTGGCTGCAGCTGAAAACATTAAAGGTAGTACATAACATAACGTTAAAACAATGGTCTAAACTAAACCATCCCACGGATGTTTGGCAGACGTACTTATTTTGTGTTACTCGTTATACTTTTATACGACAGGTTAAAACGCCTCAAACTCGTCATAATGTCACTATACAAGTTCACCTAGGCAAAAACAAGGCATTATGTTTCATTACTCAACATTATTTCACTTACCGGAACTTCAAAGTAATCTGATACCAAAATCAAGGCGTGGGGAAACTCACCTCTAAATCATCAGGGTTCACACCGCCCTCTACCGAGCATGCCTCCCCATTTCCGAGATTGGCACTGATCAGATACAGTAAGTAATCTCCGTCGGCGTCTGCCAGTGGCCAGAAGATTTTAACTCTTGTTTCTCCAACCTCGCTTGGTCCAAGATTTCGAAGCTGGAATTAATTTCAGAGCTTGAGCTTGTGAGTAAGTGTTAACTATTTTATAAACTTACTCTTGAATATCCCAGCAAGCAGTTTCTTTGGTGGATACTCATTCTAATCGGGATGATATGATTTCGTACGAGTCAAAAATAAACAAACAAACATGTACACGCATGGAGGTACACTTGCTCTGTCCTTTGGGTAATACGGCAACATTTGTTTAAGGTGTCCCTCTAAATAAAACTACCCGGTCAGCATTGACCCGGATGCCGGTCGCATGGGACCTATAATCGACTTGTATTTCTGGTTTACCCTGGCCCGGAAACTAGTTTTAAAATGGGATTTTAGCTCAGGTCTTTCGTCAGTTTGACCCATTTTGGGTAACTTTGATACAGATTCCATGTCAGCATGAACCAGTATTGAGTCAGGCCCCAAGAGACCGAGTTAATTCTGACTCTGTGTTTGTGTTTTGTTTTTGTTTCCGGTGGTGAGCACACTGCGCCGATTTGCAGTACATTATTTTCCATTCTGCATCAACATGCCTCACATGCACGACATACTTCCCTCTTAGAACTGTTACAGAGCTCATCAGTCCACTAGGTGGTCCGGTTGGGTTGAGTGAAACAAGTTAAATCCCCTGTTTTGTGAAATGCGAGCATGCTCAAAAGGCTAAAAAAAACACAGTGTAAACTTACCTTGTAAATCTATCGCCAGCATAGCAAATTTGTCGACATCTTCCAAGACGTCCAGAAGCTACTTTCCTAAAGATATAAATAGTACTTACTTACCATGTACAAGTGTTGCACTTCTGGCCCCACCTCTTGCTCTGTTTCAGGCACCTCTAACGACTCAATTTGGCTCTCATTGGGAAAGAAGAAAAGGACCTGCTGCGGCGCAGAAATCCTGCATTACACAAACAAGCTAACATTATCTCAATCGCCGATTTGTTCCTGTCTAAAAATTGCACATCGCGCATGCACACTAACAGTAGGTGGGCATAATGAGAGAACATCGAGCATTTTTGTAAGGGGCTGATGGTGGCGTGACGCATACACATTTCTTCGACTGCAAAACTTGCGTTTGTTCACAAATAATGCATGAACGCATGAGTGTATTCAATTAGCATATTTCATAGGAAAGGCTATAATTGTGATTAATTATGTGATGCCAAATGACTCCCTTGACATCTTTGAAATCTCCAAAGATTTGTTTTTCATTCTGAAAAGTAATCATCATCTGCGAGAAAATTACATTTGGATCATATACTGACTTGCCACAAAATTCCGTAGTAACAGTGTGGGGTTTCTTGAAAAAATGGGAAACATTTTAGAATAAGTTTTGCTAGTTTCATCAGGCGATGCACCACATGTTCACAAAAGTTTATTCAGATAAACTTAAAATAATGTGCTTGAAAGACTAGACTTGGGCTTCACTTGTTTTATTGTATTACTTACTTTATGTTTGTTTGTTTATCTGTTGTTTGTTTGTTTATTTGTTTATTTGTTTGTTTGTTTGTTTGTTTGTTTGTTGGGGTGTTTGTTGGGGTGTTTGTTTGTTTGTTTGTTTGTTTGTTTGTTTGTTGGGGTGTTTGTTGGGGTGTTTGTTTGTTTGTTGGGGTGTTTGTTGGGGTGTTTGTTTGGTTGGCTTTTGTTTGTTGTTTGATATTCTGGAGACGATTTATTACATACCCGAATAGCGATAGTTCAGCTGTTGCATATACTCCCACAGTAATATTAGCATAGTTGTCACCACTGATATTCCTCGGTTCGTAGTTGAAACTAAGGGTTGAAATAAGAGTCTCATTCACACACTTATAAAATAAATACTTTTTAATATGCCGGGTTCCCATTATAGCGAGTATAATCGGCATAGGCGCTTACGAGCTATATCACTTGTATGGATGTTGACAATACATTACAGCTTACAAGTCGTGCTTCTTGTCAACAAACAAGCTATGATTTTGTGTTTTTTTCGTCACCAGTCTCCAGAAGATGATTAGATTAAGCTATTCAAAACCTTGAAAACAAAACAAACGGATCTACTCATAACCACCAATAAAATGTTTCAAATTTTTGCACCCGAAACATTGACAACTACGTGTATCTTATTTCGCAAGAAAAGACTTAAAACTTACATACTGATTATTATTAAATGATTTATAAAATTAATTATGTCTAGTATTTTGAGTGTCGTTTGGTTTCGGTAGCTTTTTAAAATGTACTTACCTATTCACAGACATCTCGATGTTAAACATCGTACCAGCGCCTGACAGTCCATCATTTTGGATAATCAGTCTGAAACTCACCTGAACAAACAAAAACAAAAACTGAATATCGGAGCAAACCACATTCTCTGAAACATATAAATCGCTCCGGGGAAAGCACGTGTACTAGTAGCTGTCGCAGCAAAACCACTAATCATCGTGCATAACCCTCCCAATCTACTCAATCTACCCCCATCCTTCCAGATAGTCCTACTTCATTGCATTTTACATCAGTTTAAAGGGTCAACTTTAAAATGCCACTCCTAAGTTTTGTTCAGCCAATGTGCCACTTGGTTTTTCACGCAAATAGTCAAAATGAAAATAGAAATTATAGTAATAATCAAACATTTATAGACGTGAACAGTAGAATACCTCAAAAGGGCGAACGTTGTCAAACAGCAGCGTAATAAAAGTCAACTTCACTAATTTTTGTGTTAATTTACAAGTCACTCTTACCACAGCTACATTTCACGTCCTGGTTCTAATTGAACCTCTCCCCACTGGGTTTTAAACTGAAACTTTTTCTTGAGGTACACCACATTTCCTTTACGCAATGATTTGTACAAAACAAAACAAAACGTTTACGAAATAATACAATTTTCCTTACTGTGTGTTCCTCGGGAAGTGGGTTTCCAATGTCACATTCCAAATCTCCGGTGTTTTCATCTGCCACACACTCTACAGATAAATCCTGAATTAAAGATAAGCAAATTAGAACAACTATTCCTTTACTTTTTGTCGAGCTGGGTCGACATGTCACGACAATGGTCATGACAATGGAACAAGACAAATCAGTGTATGTGTATTGAATAAATTTTCCTTTTGAAATTAAACAATGTGTGTCCATTAAAACCAAAACAGTTGCCACATTTTTCGTTCTATCTTGAATAGGATATCGCCAAGAAATAATCTTGGTTAGCTTAAATTCATGAGATGTTCTGGTGGATGCAACTTGCTGAAAAATACGATGTAAACTCCGATCAACTGAAGGGACCCAGTGTCTAAATGTAGCCCCGACAGTGTACATAGTTATAGCCCAAACTTCATTCAGACACATAATTGCTTACAAGGTTGGGATACATTTAGGTTCATACTTTATGTAGTTATAGGATCGGGACTACATCTAAAAAAAAACACCTAGATGCCCAATTACATAGGCCTACGAAGTACTTCTAAATGTGTGTTTTTTTTTCTTCTTTTTTTCTTCCACTTCTTCACAACAGGCATTACTCTGTGTCTGTTATGATCAATATTGAATGAGTTCTTCAAATTAAGACAACGTGTGTGTTTCGTTGATACCAACTCGTCTAATTTCAAGATTCCAGTTACTTAACATTGCGATATTTCCCCCTGTTATCGGTCACTGCCAATCGGGACGTGCTTTTCAGTAATTCAGTCACTGTGTGTTGCCCATAATAGAGGAGCACGTCAAAATTACATAAGTTTAAACAATCGAATTTTTTAAATACAGGTCACTGTTTAAATGGAGAGTCTACTTAAGAGTCTAATTAAAAACGATAAAAGCAAAATTTCAGATAACATGATCTCCATTACCGATAATAAAGACAAGCAGGATATACCTTGGATATTCTTTGAAGTCGGGCAAATGCTGTACCCTCTGGTAAGACAGCTATGAAGGTGCTTTCGTAGGCGTCTTCACCATAATTCGTAACAGAAACGTCAACGCTCAGCTCCCAATCATCCCCGATTGCCACCCGATCAGTAGTACTAATTGCAAACAAGAAAACGTTTATTAAAAATAAATACTCAATACTTATAATAAATACTCAGTTTAAGGGAAATTCTATAGACCGCCTAACACTCACAACAACCAAAAATCAAAAGAATTCCTAAAACTCACTTTACACTTAAAGATCAACTTTAACGAAATTAACGTTCTTATTGTAAACAAAAATTGTAGAAAGGTAAACGAGTGCGTAATGATTAAATATAAATGATTGGAACTCAATAAAAACTGTGTGATAATGTTTAAAAAAAACACATTTTGATTAGTGTTACGCTGGGCAAAAACGCCTAGTTTCACGTAAAGCCCAAAAGCGCCTGGGAATCAAAATAACACTGTCACGTCAGACTGCGGACTCGTTTTTTTTTTTTTTCGTTTTTTTTTTTTTACCCTACACAAACGTGTACAATTACGTGCAAAAAGGCATGTCTGAAAAGAAAAGTTAGCAGATACAAATGTTGGAAAGCAGCGGTTTAAGGGAATATTAGTGTGTTGGTGAAGAAGAGGTTTTGCCGTCCCATTATGAATTGGAATAAATGACTGGTGAGTCAGTCTGAAATGGTCTTTTAAAAGTCGTCGCCACTTTTTGATTCTCTTAGTGTTACACTTAAATAATATATGAGTAGCCATTGCTGAAAGACACACGTTCAAAGACGGGATTTCAAAGAAAAAAATCATGGCGAATAAAGATTACCGTTGATAAAAGATACTTTGAATTTGATTTATATATTTATCAATAAATTAACAATTAAGCAGGTTTCTTGTTTCATGCTATGTAGTTTCCGCATTTCTCATGGATATGTTTTCCACTCCGCGCAAGTTACAGATAATAATACGTTAACAATTGTTTTTTTTTATTTTGTTATGACTGTTCTCGTGTAATGTTTACAGAGACACTTACGTTTTAGCAGTCAGTTGGAGGTCTGGAACACACAGATAATTCTTGCATGTGTTTTGTATTATCAGCTGTGTGTAAAAGTTAATCAAAAATGTACAATATAAATAAACAATGTTTAAAACTACAGGTCTTTGTAGAATTATTATTGAAGTAAAGGTTTTTAACTGCATAAACGAAGCATCAGCCAGAAAAAGTTTATATTTTGCTGTTGTTTTGTGTTTCTTTAAATCTTAAACAGCGACAGATTGAAACTGAAAATTCAGTCTCGGATTTCAATCTGTTCTCTTCTGAGCTCCGTGAAAAATTGTTTCACTCCTGGGCGACTGAAAGTCAATCAGTGGTTAGATTGAATACATTTGGTCGTACCTTCGACTGAAAATTTGTGTATCAGTCTTGTTTCAGAGTGAAAGATTTTCAGTCTATTAGATTGAGTTTTATTCCTTTTTTCCAATCTTCGGCTCGACTGATTTTCAATCTAATAGATTTGTCACTGCTTTTGGCAGATGCCAAATTGAAAATTCAACAAATTCGACTGAATTTTCAATGTTAAGAATTAAGAAAAAAAATTGGCAGTGTAGAGTTCTGGCAGATTCCCTTTATCTCTTTCTCTCTCTATCTCTTTCTCTCTCTCTATACATATATTTATTAAGTTAAAAATAATAGGCCTTCTATGTTGAACGCTGTGTACAAATTAGTATTCAACGCATTCGAGCTCTAACACAGTTTCTAGCGACACCTGTGTTCATTTTCATGGACTAGTTTACTTGGCACACAGGTGGACTTAAACACATGAATTTCCAATTGTCCATTGTGTTAAGAATCGTGATAAATGTGCAACTTCATTAATTTAAGTGTTCTTCATTGAAAAAAACATATGTTTTACATGTATACATGTATGCGGTCTAGGTAAATATACAAAAAGTATAGCCCCAAAAATCATTGTCAGACTTAAAATACATATACAATGCAAAGTTCCACCCACGAAATTCGGCTTATAATTATATAATACATGGGTTTTTTTTTTTTTTTTTTGTCATTATCGGGCTCACATTTTCCTATTGGGGAATATTTATCATAAGTACTTTGAAATTGAATGAAACTCACGGGTTCAACAAGAACAGGCACTGGGAGCTCATTCAGAATTGGTTGTACTTCTGAGGTAGGGGATTTCATGCGGTTACTTGACGCAGAAACAAGTCCATAGGTTAGGCGAACACTTATAGGAAAGTTCTTCTCCTGAATAACAATCTAAGGATAAAACAAATTTTTGACTTGCGGCGCTCACTTGTTGAGTAGAAAGCTGGGCTGAGTTAATCATCATAAAGCAATAAGGAGTATTAATTTTGAGGTTTAATGTCGTTGATTCTTTACGTAATGTAAGTGACAGAAATTAATATAGTATGCTGTGTGTAGTACTTATTACACAAAGACCCGCCTTAAAACACTCGATAATGTCACAGTAGGCCTACTGTTTTGAACAGCTTGTTTGCTACATACATTTGTGTAGGCCCCTACTCCACCAAAAACAATCAATAAGTCCAAACAAAAATCCATTAATGACAAACCCTTAAAAAATTCCTAAAGGAATTGTAAATAACGTTGTTCGCCATGGGCTAGCCACTCCTGGCTGAAATCAGTCATGGCTTCCAAAGATGGCTTTCAAAGATGTTTTTTACGTTGCTTGACGAGTATCAGATGGCTTAGACTATTTGAAAGAGATTGTGTTAAAACAAACAAACATGACTCACTATTAAGAAAGTACTGTTGGAAACAATACGATGCTGTATGGACTCTTTGAATTATGAGACCAATTCATGTAGCACCTTTCCAGGGTTTACAAGGTGCTGCGGCACATTCAGCAGCCACTGCCAGAAACACCAGGGCAAATCCCTAATTCTCTTAGCGATATTGAAGTGTACTTGGTTCTTTTACGTGCGTTACACGACACACGGGACCGACGGCTTCATGTCCCATCCAAAGGACGAATCAATAATGATTAAGTGTCTTGCTTAGGAACACAAGTGTCAAGACCGGGACTCGAACCCACACTCTGCTGATCAGAAACACCAGAGCTTAAGTCCGGTGCTCTCAACTGCCACGCAATGCACCCCTTAGATTGAAATGCACCCCTTACCTTTACATAGGCTAGATGTTTGTAACACTTGAAGTCATCATCTTTGTTGAGTCGAATTGTTTGAGTTAGCTTTGAAGACTCCAAATTGTTTTCCTGAACGAATGCTGCTCGATCGGTTGTCGTTAAACTTGTGTCTAACTCTAGAGTGTACTCTACATCTGGGGAATGACATGAAATTGGCACATTATCGATAAACACTAAATCCAAATTTTTGTCAACTGTGACTTAATAATTGGTTGTTATATAACGCACATATTCTAGTAGCTAGATGAAGGCCCTTTACAACATTGTTACCCCAGTTCAACGGGCAAACTTTTAGACTTTCTCTAACTTTCTTAACTCTGTTGGGGGGGGGAGCTTACGACCTCAATCTACTTAAATTAGTGCTAAGGGGTTTATCCAACACATCACTGTCTCAGCCCTCTCAGGTTCCCGTTTATACACTTGTGTTAAGAAAGGGAATTATGGTTAAGTCCCTCACTCAAGGACACAATTGTCTTAGCTGGGAATCGAACCTACTGATGATTCCAACAGAAGAACTTGAGTAGGCCTACGATACAGTAGATCGCTCTAGCACGACACAACACAGGACGAAGGAATAAGCTTTAAATTGTTTTTAGAATTTTATTGGATGGGCCTTATACAAGTCCTTTTGTGATGAAACACTTAAACTGACATAACATGTCAATTACACTGTGGGTTTTGTTTCAAGAGTACATTTCAATCCACCTGGCTATAGCGTCCAATAACACGATGAACAACTAACTGGTAAAACGTGTCAGTAAACTAGGCACATGGCCGACAAAAACGTTTTGTGCGTGTTGGTCATAAACCCTTATTCCGAGTGTTTGAATGGGGGAAAAACTGGCTATTATTATAAAAAAATAGTATTTGTTTAATTTTATTTTAGTATGTAGCTTATGCATTTTATTAACTTGATTTATTTTATTTTTATTTTGACAACTTCGTTTATTTTATTTAAATTGTTAACTATACGTCTAAACGCGTACATCAATGAAGCACGCAGCGTTCCCGGTTTGATTTCTACGGCACATGCACGCACACCATCACGCACACGCTAGACGCCATGTTGTAGGACAGATATTATTTGAGTGACGTCATATTCAATACGGTCTATTAATAGTTTTTTTTTTTTTTTTTTTTTAATATGATGATTTTATTTGTTTTATTTATTTATTTTTGTTCAGTTATTTTTTATTTTTATTTTTTTTTTCGTTAGGGGGTTAATTGCTACTCCTCTTCTTTTTATTCCACATTTATTTCTTCTAAACGCTATGGGTAAAGGTCACAATTATTAGTGTCAAAATATTATCTTAGCTTACCAATATTTTCCGGTATTTTTGTCCCTCTTGTCGAGAAACATGCAGTCACGTTGAAGCTAGAATGAATAGTAAAGTAAAATCAGTTTTAAAACATTTACACACAAATGGTCCAGGGAAAAAATTGCTAATTAAAAAATTAATTTTTACTTGTTTTTAATCTATATAAACTTGGCTTCAAGTTTTATGATGTTTGTACAATCGGCTGATAAATTGATGAGCTAATGAACTGGCCTGGTTTGTAAAAACTCAAACTGACAATAGAAACAACGGTTAACGCAGCCTGTAAACCACTGCAAGAATGCAGAACTCACTAAGCGTGCGATGATTTCATTAAGCGTCCAATCTGTGAGTCCACACTTGTACCTGATAAACATAGCGGTCAAGCACAACTGAAAAAAAATCACATTATAATACATGAACAACAACCGCAAAAACTGTAGTTTGTACCATTCTGCAAGCTGATAATCATTCCATGACCCAATAGATTGCTTCCAAAATAAAAAAAAGAAACTACGATGTTTTGACTTCGCAATTAATTGTTTTTTAGAAGAAAAAAAACATGATTTAGTTTTATTGATCACCAGGCTGTAAGTCTCAACCTAGTTTGTACCATACAATGGGTTGTCTTTTGCACACAAACATACGGGCCCCAGTCATAGTGTCCTAGCCCCACCCATACACATCAGAGTGTGTTTATTGGTCATACCCCACCTGGCTGTGGCAAGTGTTGCCAACGAGGCAAGTATGATTGACAACATGCAAGACCAGAGCCAATTGCGACGAACTCGTGTGCAAACACAAGATGGGGCTGTCTTTTTTTGTTGTTCTCAAAATAGACTCGCTTGGAGGAGCTGGTCTCCAGTCAGAGTATATTGGTCTATGGAAACACTCATGCCAAAAGGCTCCACACATTATTAGGTTATGGCTTAATTGACCGTATTAATGACCGCATGAGGGCGCTTTAATAAGGGAATGTCTTGCATAGCAATTGGTTTAATTTTTTTTTAATTGCCTTTACGCAGTTCCTGCATGAACAGTAAAAAAGAATGAAAAAAAGTTTCTTTGTTTTTCATCACGTGAAATTGGTCCACATCCGCCCTCACGCGGTCAAAAAAACGGCGAAATAGGATTCTGCGGAAGTCTAATTTGTTCGATCGCTCAACAGTGCAAAAAGGGCGGTGACAAACCGCTAACTAGCCTTATGGGGGATATGACTCAATGTTTTCCTTTGTGTTGAATCTTGACAGAGATGGTGGTCAGGGAGCTTAACAAGGTTGGTCGCATCACATTTGAATGGGCTGAGGAAAACACGGTCACAGTCATTTATAATTGTATTGGCTTTGCACATTCATGCACTAAAACATGCTTCTGTTCTTGTGAAGGAGTTTCATACCTAACAAATCCACTTACTATAGAATGAATTTGAATTTATTTTTTTGATATGGTCAACAGCTGATCTGAAATGCTAAACAAGGGAAGATAAGATGGCCTTTGACTATGGAATTATCGACACACATATTTTCTTACAAAAACGGACTCGCTCAGCCCGCCAGCCTTGCGCTATTGAAAAACGGCGCAATCAGGAGAAGTTAATCAATGTTAAAACATCTTCCCTTAATTAAAATGAATGAAACTTACCTTGTTGCCTTTCTCCCTGCTGGTAGTGTGTAATCTTTTACGTCAAGGTTGATCTGTTCTGGCTCAAAGCTCAGCGTTTTCTGAATTTTTACGATTGGTCGTGCTCTGATTAAATTATAAAAAAAAAAGAATGTATTATACGATCGTGAGTACCATTCTTGCTTTCATATTCTTCGATATGGAGTCCAACAACTACTTTTATCCAGTACGTTCTTTCAATACTAGGAGATTTCAAATCGGAAACTTATATACCATCGGTGAGCGGCTGGTTGTATACAACTCATGAGGGTGTAACTAATTTGCATAGTTTCATAAAAGTTTAACAGATGACAATGGTGATAAGGGTAACTACAAAAAAGGGGGTGAAACGGTTTGAATAATTTGTTAAAATTTGAACCAGGCATTGATGACAAAATTATTTAACGTTTCGGGTGAGGAGGTAGTTGGGTGGAGGAGTGGGAGGAGGTGGAGTTGATAAGATTTTGTATCAATAACAAAAATGAAACACATCAAATATAAGCAGAACAACATAATGCAAAGATCCAAATGATTATAATTATGGGTGTTTTTTTCTTTACCTGACGAGCACAGCAGTTGATGACTCAGAAGCTCCAACCATCATATCTTCAAGAGATATAAACGGTATCTCTTTAGTTATAAAGCCTTTAAAAATCTCAGAAAGAGTTAGTGTAACACAATAACGACGTTGTGTATTCTGGATCATCATGCACGACAGACAATTATGCCCATTTGACTCACCCCAAAAATTACACAAACACGGAAAGGTTCCATTAGTCACTGACACCCCAGTAAGCCAACATGTTTGCTTGGCAAGGGGGTGATAATTGGAAACCTCCAATTAAGTAAGTCAGCAGGACAAGAAAGCCTGCTACAAAGAACAGATTACTCCACTTATCAGACGGTTCAGATCTGGGAGTTCTGTGTCTGTATAATTTTGTGCAGTAAGTTTATAAGTGAAAATGTTGTTCAGCCCCTCAATTAAAAACCTGACACCACCCTCTTAGATATGTGAAACATTAATAGTCCAGTCAAAGATATCAATGACTTTGATTCCCCCCTGGCATTGCACTTTGGACAAAACTGTAAAATAAATAACATGGGCCATGTAATAAGCGGTGTCAACTGCCTCAGTGAGGGTGTGCTCATTGTCGGTACCATATGGAGACCAAGGACAAAACAAAAACGGAAAACAAAAGGTCTCCACATGGAAATTGTAAAGACCGGGGTGCTCCACAAGGACTTTTGTGTAGAAAGTCTATTGAAAAGTGTTAAGTGCACGGACAAAGGAAAGAACAAAATAATGCTCCACAAGGATGCACTTTTTAGAATGTGTGCTATTTGAGAGTGTGACATCATGCAAGGGGTCTATCTACGACGGCTGGAACATAAGGTTTAATCTACGATGGTTGGAACTTCATGGTGTGGACCGTTCCAAAACAGTTAGAATACGTGCAAGTGCGAGACTATTGAGGTCTATTACCAATTATTGTTTTATAAGTACAAGCATGTCGGTGTTAACGGTGAACTGCACTATTTAGCGAATGAATCTTAAACACAGCTCCTGAATAATGTGAAAACCCACAAATCAATATTCAAAATAATTAATTTTGGATGTAGTGTGTTTTGGGGATTGTTGAAAAGTTGTCCAGTTTTTTAGTGACATGAGGCTGATTTCACATAGAGCCAAGATCGATCTTAACTATATTAACTGTATCAATCTTAAGTGTGGTGTCACAATACAAATCACTGTGGCGATATTGACAACTCAAAAAGATCAATCTTAGTGCTTTGTTGAATCGAGCCTGAGAGGCTGATTTTTGTCTTTACTGGGACATAGCTGTGTTTCATTACATTCAACTAGATCCATGTTTTCATTTATGATTTGATTTCCATTCGTATTTAATAACATCTTTTGAATACTTACCATTGTACGCGTTACCATCCATATCCATCCCGCCTGTGAGTGACGTTCCGAACGATTTAATGTTCAAGCCGAAATCAGACGGTCGTAAAATCTGAGCAAGATCAAAAGGGCTATTTATGAAATCACTCAAATAATAGTTTTTGCCTCTGAGCTAGTAGGGGAGCGACTATTTGGTCGGATGCATAATCAAATCAACGCAACGACTAGTTATGGAAACCCAAGCGTGCCAATAGACCGTCACAAAAAATAAAGAAAACAACAAAACCCGTGGATATAGTATCATTACTTTGTGCTATCAACAGTATGACTGTTAGAATATATATACATAGATATTGTACAATATTTTAAAAATCAGAGGGGTCCCATCCTAGAATCAGAGAGTGTCGTGGCCGAGTGGTTTAGATCATCGAACTTAAGTTCTGGTGGTTAAGTCATCGGGGTTTGGGTTCTATTCCCGGTCATGACACTTGTGTCCTTGAGCAACATGCTTTACTGTAGTTTCTTGTATTCACCCCGGGCTATAAAAGGGTACATGCAAAGGTAGAGGTTGATAATGTGTTTGAAAAAGGCCTTTAAGAAGCAACGGCAGCCCGGCAGCTGTATACTCCACAGGGAGCTCAGAAAGATTTTTAAAAATTTGCTCAACTACCAGGGTAAATTTAAAGCACTTAACTATGTTATTGTGAAATGTGCTTAGTAATAGCTAGTTACTATTATTATTATTAAAAAAATTATTTATGTTCAAAATGTGCAAAAAAGTAATGATGTTAAAAAAAAACATGTATTCATCTTTCCATACTATAAAAAAGTGAACAGAGACAAAAAATCATTTTGTATTGTTTAAATAGCTTTACATCTAATCAATTTGACTGATATGGCCTATCGAAACAGTTTATCGCAGGTACAATAAACGTACACCAGATTTTTCCCCTGATTTGACTAATTCGGGGCAAATCATTTCACACGATAAAACACTACTTAAAAAACATAATCTACGCAAACAAAAAAAGAGAGCAACTGGAGGAAATTGCTGAACAGCCTATTAAGAAATGCCTTCAAAAAGATATTATGCAGAGCAAAAATAATTTTTCTCATTTTTCCACAAAAATGCAACGTTGAAAGTAAAAGTTTTAGGCAAGGGAAAAGTCATATCAGGATTGTTAGTATTAATTTATTTTATTATTATTGTAGAATTATTCTGACTATTATTTATTTTTGTATATATAGTTTTTTTTATTAAAACGTTACAAGAACTGAACTTTTAAACCATCACCCATTGTTGTACCTGAGAAACAGTCTGCTTTATACCCTTTCGCCGCCCCTGGTAGATATAGACGATCCCGTCATCAGCGTACGGTGCCCCAACGGCAATATCTATTGACGGGAAATTCAACAAGAACTTAGCAATTCAAACAGACCTAATAAGTTCATCGGTGCTCATTTTATGCTCTCTCTCTCTCTCTCCCTTTGAGAGCCCTATTTTACATTTCTTGGTAGAAAATCAGAAAAATTGCAACAACACTTTAGCAAACTGCTGACCTTCATATAAAATCTGCATTTAAATCGATCCTTGATTGGATGGTAAGAGTCGATGGCAAAATCATATAAAATCAATCGTAAGAAAAACAAAATCGACATCAACAATTGTTCTATGTAGCACTATTTAGTTTCTGTAACGGTTTCAAGGAAAGAAAACAAAACCCCATTCTAAACGTCCATAGAATACAGTCTGGGTTTTAGGAAAACAAACTTGTTTGTATAATTTCACATGCATTGTAGGTGTACACAAACTGGAAAATAATGTCCGAGAAACATATCAAAGTTTGAGTTACCACTGAAATTATCGTAGTTTATGTCTCCTAGTGCAGCAATACTAAATCCAAATTGACCTCCTGGGTGGGTACCAGTCAATGTGTCCGTTTCCGTGAACTCGCCCTGGGAAAAACCAAAGGGTACGTTATAAACACTTGCAAACATTTGTCCCTTTCACGCATTATTCGCTAGAAAATTTATATATATCAGAGGCGTACGAACCAAAAGTAACTGTACCCGTTCCCTTATTTTTAATACACTTTTTTAATTATTAATGTTTTTTTTTTTTCATTTATCCCCAAGAAATTGCGTGTACCGGGGACAAGTTTATGGACGACACCAAAGACACACTAAAAGTAAGCAGATTTTCAACTGCAAATTCCCAGTCTCTTTTTCTAACACCGTTAACAAACAGCAGCAGGCTCGAAAACAGTATTTTTCGAGGATGGAAAAGCCTCTCGTTAACAATGCGACCTGTATATTCAAACTGAAACTTAAAAAATACATATATGTAAGAAATTTTTGCTTTAATACCAATTATATTTTTTTGAACAAAATACCTGTGCATTTTGGAAGTAGACGTGCACTTGACCAACTTCCCATCTTTCAATCAAATTGTCAGGATCGACATACATAGGCGCTCCGACAAGCAAATCGTCAAGTCTACCGATAACAATCAATCCAATTCAAAATATCAAAATAAAATATTGATACACGTACTGTTAGTCAATTTTTTTCAAATGAATGCAATGGTGAACAATTCAAATGCGAGAGCTTCTTTGATCATCACATGCCATGGCAGTTTCACTTGGAAAGGAGGACCCCCTCATTGTAAATACAAACACCAGTTCACCATCGTAATGTATGATCGCTTCCAACAAGTCTAATTAGTTCACTAAAGCCACTATTCTAGCAACTATTAACTATTCTAGCAACTATTAATGTCTTACTATCCATAAGATGTGGAGTACATTTTGAAAAAAATAATATCTGTCGTTTTGAAAAATGTAATGGCCTGCCAAGTAAAGCAATCGTCGCCAAAAATACTCAAATACAAACCCGTCATTGTTGATATCTGTTGCTACCAAAGCATGACCGAAATAGGCGGATACCTGCGACCCAACAATTTCAATGCTAATAGCAGACAAGTTCTCGTTAAAAATGGACACCTGCATACGGGATAAAGACAAGGCAAAAGGTTATACTCTATAAAAAAAATAATTTAAAAAATAATGTAAAAAAAAAACATTAAAAAAAATGTTTTAAAAATCGGGTCAAAACTGATTTGTATTCCAGGTCACAGGGAGACTTGTTCCATTTCTGGTGGTTTATACATGTGATTTTATCTCATATTCTGCGTCATTTTAAACCCTTTTGGGGTCATTTTGAACAGATTCCAGGTCACACCGACCTTAAAATTAGTCAGGCCCTAAGGGGTGTACAGCGTTACAAGTGTTAGGGTGTTGTATTCATCCATTTAGGAAAGATCTTTGTGCGCGGCCATGGAAAATGATTTCATTCCAACTCCAACTCTGTCCGTGGAAGCACTACAGTGATGTGTGATGTGTTGTTTAGTTAGAACGACCATATTGTAATTTTGCACACAAACCAAACGTTTCGAAGGAAGTTCGAATCTTTAGCAGAGTGTACCGCAACAATTGAGGTTTAAGCAAAACACAAGTAATTTGTTTTTATTTATTTTTTTTATGTTATGTAGCTGCAAAAAGTTTCTAGTTGAAAGATTTTGTCTCATCAATTCGAAAATAAAAAAGTTAAAATAATTATAATTTTGTTTCAACAGAATCATTACCACTCCTAGCAACCCATTACCACGGGGGGCACTGGCTGCGTATACTCCAGTGGGACCGAACCTGCCAGTTACGACAGAGTAACCTCGGTAGAAATTATCAAAGTTTAGACTGCGTTCAGCACTGCTTTGCACGTCTGATGAGTTGATGTTAACAGATATCACTTGACCTTTTGGAAAAAAGAAGTTGGGGAAAAAAGATGTAAGCTTTAAAAGAAAAAGAAAAATCTAAAAAAGTTAACACCCACTACATTTTAGTCATAATCTTATTTTGAACTTTTGTGTTTCCTTTGTATAAAAACAATGATTTCATTGACCGTTATATACAAAAGCAAGGTCCAGATTTATAGCGTAGGGAACCCGATTCGAAATAGGTTAGGAAAACGGATTAACTTAATGGTCCTTACCTTGGAAGTAGAAGCTTCCCGGTCCACCAAGAATTATTTGTAGATCCTGAATGGTAATAAGAGATAAAAACCGTCTCAGTTTTGAGAAGATGTTATCAACAAATTGCATTTCATTAGGTGAAAATTGCCTAAATATTAATTATTTTCCAAATTGTTATGGTTACAGAAACACGCTGCATTAAGCTCAGGTGACTTTTACGGCTTTTACGGCAGAACAATTTACCTTACAGTGACTGGCAGTAAAATTTGGAAGACTGTTCATATACTCTGGGAACTGGGCCCAACTCCATGACTCATTTTACCGTAAGCAAAGAGTCGGCGCTTACGGAAGCACGGAATTCCTCACTTTTGTCAAGCGTATGAACAGGGAATTTGTGCCTGTGCGCGTACGTACACCACGTAACTATGCTTTCTTCACTTTTTACACAGCAAGCGCAGAAATTCGGCGGTCAGCAGCTGAGGTATGAAATTGGGCCCTGACACACACATCACCGTATTATGGAACGCCAAGGAGGCAATAATTCCGTTCAACACATCGCACGGTGTCTTGCCCCTTATTGACCGAAAGGTGTTTTTCATCATCGAATGTCAATGTTTACCCTTTTCACATTCCTTGTTATAATCGTGCAGTTTGAAGTTTTGGAAATCTCCAACTTCCAAAGGAAGCAACTTTCTCGTAAAAGAGACAGAGAGGAAACGAATCTGGACACGTTTCGGTGAAAATTTAAAAACTACAAATTTGCTCTGGAAAAAATATAAACTATCCTGATAAAATGCTGTCACACTTTAAAGAAACTGGTGACAAATACATCTGAGCAGTAAGATAAGACATTTGATATTCAATGATTACAAAATGACAATCTAATCGTTGACAACATTCGATTAAAGTTGTCAATTTTAACTTTATTGTCAATAACTCTTCAAATAATGTGGGATTTGTAGGCCACGATACATGAAGACAGTAAACCTTGGTCTGCAAGTCTCATGGGTGAGCACTGTGTCATTCACATACCGATGGATCGCTACTTTGCTAATACGTTCAACTAGCCAAGTCGACAGGTAACATTGTGGTGGTAACGACCAGTCGCTGCCATCAGGTTGGAACCAACAGTCGCGAACACTCGATTAGTTGCACTAGCCAACGGAGGCGTAGCTGCATTACAGGGGCGTATATTTCTTTAGAAATGGGTGGGGTTGATTTTAAAAATCACGACACACCCCTGTGTCAATACGAGTATGTATATGGTTTTAGTTGTAGGCCCTTCAGACTTTTAACTGAACATTGCGTTTAGTTTCAGAGACTAGGGGGTAAAGTGCATACAGTGTGTTAAATTAGGACAAGCCGGTGTATTGTGGAGGGCGGATAAGGTTGGGGTATGGTCTTATGTGATGCAAACTTACCTCTGCGATAGCTGCACTGAATCCTGCTTCACATGCACTTATTTTATGGACCCCCTGCTGGAGTGGATCTGTTTTTCACGGGTGAGAAAAAATTATGGGTTAGGTATTTGAACTTTGTTTTGAAAGTTCGCCCCAAACAAGGCTTAACGCCTCTTAGTAAGGGGCTCGAAGAATAACACATGATTTAAGATGATGCAAATGTTTTGAAAAACGCGTGCGTGTCTTTTACAGAAATTGAACTATATCTCTTTCGTTTAAAATCGTCTATATTTCAATATTTGTTTCTTATTTTTCTGTTGTATCTTCTACAAACAAGCTGTTGAGCTATTGTCCAAACTGCTGTTTCGGAGCCTGCTTGCTATTTTTATTTGTTCTTAGACAAACATAAAGCTGGTAAGAACTGTCAGTACGTTTTGTATTCTTGCAACTATTTTAATGAGTAGTTCATTCATAAACACATACATTTGAGAAATACAGATAGGTCACTCCTTGAAAAAAATCTCTTCAATAGGTCCGACAATAATTTGTTAAAAACAAAATGATTTGCAGTTTGCTCTAGTCATCGTCAATATGAGTATTCTGACAACGACTACAGCAGGCTAGTCGAAACATTGAGACCAAATAAGAACTCACTCAACGGTAATGAAGTTATTAGCAAGAAGTCCCCTATAGACCTTTATCATGGTGTGGCCATCTTGATTTTCTCCAATCTGAACCAATGTAACCAAACCGAGGCTGGAAGAAAAAAATAGTCTGGTTCCTTTTTCAGTGCAATGATTACTAGCATTCATTACTGTTATTGCATACAGGGAACATGACCAAGATGGTGGCAGCACGATACAGGTCTATAGGACTATGGTGAAAAGGAATATTACCGGCCGATTTCCCACCTCCCTCCCAGGTAGTAGTTAAAATGGGCAGGAGAGTTCTTTTCAGAACAAATTAGTCTCCCAAAATCAGAAAACTGCTCCGATGCAGTAGAACAAATGGCAAGACAAGTTTTTAATAAACTAATTTACAAAACTGCGCGCAAAACCTCGTTAAACTAAAATACGTTGTTGGTGCTGTAATTTTAATGCCAACAAATCGTGTATATTTACAGCTTGTTTGCACTGTTCACCGGAAACCTTTGTTTTGACGGGAATAACCCTGGAAAAATAGCTTTTAACTTGAATTTACAGGGTGCTATTTAAAACATGTTATTAAACGGAGTTTTGTTTATTAACAGTAAGTTGACGTTCTTTTACATGCAACACTTCGTCAAACCAAAGTAATGTTGCCATGCTGCACTTTTACAGCCAAAAAAACCTGCATTTTAACAGGGTTTTTTTTTTTGGTTTTTTTTACAGTGGAGTAGATTATGTACCGTGGATATAAAGCATGGTGTTACCACCAACATTCATACCTCACCGTGCAATGCCTCAAAGCCAATAAACCAGTTTTCAATTACGAGACATAAAGGAGAAATTTAACGGTACCTTAAAAGGAAACTCTTTATCATGTTGTCAGAGCTTTAGTCTTGGCCATTGGCCATGACAATGTTCTGTTATCCGGTGCTACGTTACATGAACAGGATAGAGTTCAAAGATTATGCTGCTCGTATGGTCTGTTCGAGACCGTTGTGGGAACATTTCCCCCATCCTTCAGGGAACCTCAATGAGAGATCGGATTCATTGTTAACGTTTTCGTTTATAAATGCTTGAACAAAAGGACACCTTGATATCTTCAAAATTTCTGACATATTACACTCATCCACATTTTTTAATTCGTACGTTATGTTATGTTAGTGGGACCCTCTCGCTGTGTTGACAGTACATACCTTTGCATGGCGTAAACTCCTGGATTTCAGTAAAGTTGTTGGTCGCAGAGAAACATGCACCATTTGGATAGCGTGGGGAGTCTGCATTCGCAAAATCGGTTACCGACCATATTCTCCGTGGTGCACATGCCTATAAATATGTAAACCAGTTTCAACCTTTTATACGTTTATATATACAATTGTACATTTATTATAACTATTTCTGTAATGTACACGCAGACATTGTTTACCTCCACTTCAGCTTATAACAGTAAGCGGCAGACAAACGGCTGAAGAGGCATAAAATACAAACGGAAACTACATGAGTGCAAGTCACCCCCCCCCCCCACCCGAAGAGGGGAAAAAGGATGCTCACTTGTGCCCTAATTATCAAAGGCACATTTCATAATTTGCAGACAATTTACTACAAATTAAATTGCTTGACTTGAAAGTTCATTATTCCCAAGCATCCAGTGAAAACGCTTTGCCAGGTGTTGCAATTTGGCGTCATTTTGCAGCGATTGTCAGGCTGACCATTGTTTGAACGTGCGAGTTTTTATAGAACAAGATCTGTACCCAAAAAAAAAACCACCAATTTCTTTCATTTTTCCTCTTCAGTCACGAATTGACATTTAATGTAAACAGGACCCCCAAAATCCATATTCTCGAAAAAATACTGCATTTACAAAATGGTGTGATTTTCCTCAGCTCTAATTTTGCCGCTCTTACTAGGTTAAAATATTGAAGATAACCACATGGTATATAAGTATCAAGCATCAGCAAAAATTACAACTTGGTCACTAGTTTGATTCTTCAGTCTTGAACGAGCAAAAAGTAAAACAATATTATTCCCTGTTAAAACTCCCGGTTAGAGTTGACGGGATCCATGTCCCGTGGGGTCCGGCCCATTTCTTGGTCAACACAACCCGGAATCTGTGTCAAACTAACCCAGAAATGGTTCAAACTGACGCAGAATCCGCGTTTAAGTCCCGTTTTTATCCAACTTCCCGGTCATCCTGACCCAGAAAAAAATCAGTCCTCCTGGAACCCGGAATCTGGGTGTATTCTAAGCTGGAAGTTTTTAGAATGTATCGTGATGAGAGAATGCTGAGAATGCTAGGTACACTAATCTTCTACATTACATCAACACAGGGTTAGTTCTCTCGTAATACTTTTATCGTGATCGAATCCAAACTTTAAAATAAATTGTATTTTCAAATTAACTTGGATACCCCTTTTAACCTGACTACCGTGAATATAATTATTTCCTTAAAAAATAAAAAATAAAATGAAAATAGTGATAAATACTGTACCACCACGACACCATCAGGTCCAGAGCTTTGCAACGTTGCTCCAAAAAACTGGTTGGACTTGCTGCCAGTCTGTTCCGAATTATCGTTTATGGGATGTCCTTGTGGGAAGACAAAGAAAACGTGATTTTTTTCTCTTGTTTTCTTTTCTATAAACTAGTATTGGCCCAAGACGTCAGTGACGATAATGGACTGTCTATGGACCCTCGTAAGGAGTTCGTAATCTCGCGCCCTCTAGCGGCATGGCTTAACCATCTTGACCAGCTCTCACTAAAATCTTGGGATTCCTGCATTCAATGGTTTAACTTTTTCTTTGTTTTCTCCCCAGACTTTCCAAGGGAACCAATCATCAGCGTGCAATCGCAGAAATGAATTTACATAAATTTGCATTACTAATAAATAAGACACTGGGTTTGCGTAAATGTATTTTAGCATTCACTTGCTAAATGGTTCCATGGGAAAGGCTGAGAGAAAAAAAGATAAGGTAAAACCAATGAATTCAGATTCCCAAAACGTTAGTGAGAGGTGGTCAAGTTGGTTAACTCATGCCGTAAGAGGGCGCGTTACTACGAATTATTAACAAGCATGCAAAATACACAATCCGCTATCAATCACTAAAGTTTTGGACCTAGACTACTTATAAACAGATACACACGGTTATTCCAAGATAATCCCCAGACTTCCCCAATTCCTACCATTTTCCCATGATCTATATACTTTTTAGAATGGAAGGATCTTGGAAGGATAGAAGGATCGAAATAAATCTTCCATGAAAACGTTTTGCTTCGATAATGGCATTTTTAATTTCCATAATTACGAGGAATAATCACTTGCTCGACAGAATCTGGGAAGAATGAAATGATCTTGGAAGGATAGGAGGATCGAAACACATTTTCCATGAAAACGTTTTGCTGCGATAATTGCATTTTTTAATTTCCATAATCACGCAGTATAATCACTTGCTCGACAGAATCTGGAAAATGTCTGAGAGATGAGCACCTCTATTACTCCTTTGCCACGCGGTGATTGTAGTGCGATATAAAACTGGTAAGTTTGTGGTTATTTTGGTTCGCTTTTCAACGTACAAACACTTTTAAAATCATAAAACCAACACACAGAGAGAAATACAAACTCAGAGCTGGCAACTATCCAATACATGGGTAAGGTATACACTACCTTCAATTCACACTAACTGTTGCATTACCAAACTTTCAATTATTGGTGTCGAAGGATTAAGAATTGTCAACAATAGTTTCAATGTCGATGTGAGCCAAACACACTTTACTAGCTGATTTTAAGTATCAGATCCTACCTATTTTTGCGTTGCCTTTGGGCGGTTTGGGATGTGGGTTGAAATGAATATAGTTGGAAAGATGTTTTTTACAAGTATGATATAATGATTCGGCGATTTAGGCTACAAAACGCGTTTGAAAGCGTTCGTTATGAAATGTACGTGGTTTGAAAGATGTTTTGAAGTAGAATAAAATGATCATCACAAAAATGCCTCGAAATTGCGTGATTTCCTTTGCTTCGTAAACTAACACGATCCACAATTTTGTAGAGTCAAATATTTGGTAATACAAAATGGCGGACCAAGTTAGTTCATGAAGTAAAAGGAAAACCATACAATTTCGAGGCATTTTTGTGAGAATCATTTTATTCTACTTTTAAAACATCTTTCAAACCACGTACATGTCATAATGAACACTTTCCAACGTGTTTTGTGGCCTAAATCGCAAAATCCAAAGCAACATTCCTTTAATGTTCAATGTAAAGCGAACCTGTTTTGTCAAACTCGATTTGTTGACACTCTTCATCTGATACAGGGCAGCGGTAGACGGCACCTCCTTTAATCACGCCCGGTTGAGAAGTTTGGGCTCTCGGTGCCCCTACTAAAAGCCTGGGAAAAAAAAAACAATACCTCGCTGACTACTACTCTCACACATCGATGGTTTGGCTTGAGGAACAACCAATTCATTGTCAGAATCTAGTTCACTGTAGAATTTCAATGATTTCTTTAGGCCTTTTTTTTAGTGAATGGCGATAAAAATGGTTTATGACTTTTCATCACATGATTGTTGAACACGTTTACATTAAACTATGCTTCAGCCTTATTTCGTTGGGGGAAATTGAGAGGTTTTGCGTTTTTGACCTCTTGCTGTTGTGATTGTCAACCAACTGTCAGACTGAAACTTGTAAACTTTATTTGGAATAACCATCAAATCCTGTACTGCGTCTTTTAGACAATTAAAGTATCAACCACTGCCGTGCAATACTTCAACTTTTTCGATAGGAAACCAGTTGGCAAGGAAATAAATTAATTATTATAAGTCATATTTTGAAATTCTGTAATCTTTGTGGTTTGCTGAAATATAAAAAAACACGGAAAACCCGTTTAAAATAAATAGGCGTTTCACATCCTTTCCACGTTATTTTCTGTAACACTTTAGGTCATATATCAGCTTAGGTTGGCACGAGGAATGACCTCGTGCCAACCTAAGCTGATATACATGATAAATTATCACGCCAAAACTTGTAAATCTGTACAAATATTATAACACTGCATCAAGAAAGATAACAGTATTTTTTGTTATAATATTTGTACAGATTTACAAGTTTTGGCGTGATAATTACGAGTGGTTTCCTCTCTCGTATTTATACTCAGCTATAATTCGCTCATGTGTTATAACGAAATAAAAAAAAAACATTATACAAAACTCTGATGAGATCGTTGCGTTACACGATTTGAACGAAGCAACTTTATCTGAATAGAAATCATGGCCCAATTCCATGGCTCTGCTTACCGCCGAATTCTGCGCTTACGATCATCATTCTCCGCTTACTCTGCAAGCGCCGAATTTCTGCGCTAGCTGTGTAAGCGAAGAATGCCTGTAGTAACGTAGAGTACGCACGCGCACAAGTAAAAATTCTCTGCTAACCTGTGAAATACACTTGACGTAAGCGCGGAATTCCCTTTTTTTGTAAGCGCAGATTCTTTGCTTACGGAAAGCACAGCCTTGAAATTGGGCCCTGTTTACTTTTGGAATATAATTTCATTGTTATGGTCACGGTCGACAGAGGCTACAACAGAGGCTGCAATGGTAGGTACATTTTCAACGGTGCCACAAAGGTATTTCATGACAATACAATACGTTGCCAATGGGACACTGTTGACAACATTATAATTGGAATAGTTCCATAAAAGATCCCATGTACTAATACAATTCCACATGAACATGTCCCGAATATCATTTGTGCCTCATACATTACGTTTGTTTATCATTTTGATTTAAATACCAGAAATCAATATCAACATTGTCATAAAAACACACAACAACCTAAACAGCCATTACCCTGCCGCCATTGGATATAGCAAGCATTGTATTCAAATATTTATGTTTGACTGTCACTTGTTTAGGTTTTTAATTTTGTTTTTTGTTTTTTTAAATTTCCGTGGCGTTTCGTGGCCGAGCGGTCTAGGCCACAGGACCTAAATGCTGGTGATGTCAGCAGCAGAGTTCGGGTTCGAATCCTGATCATGACACTTGTGTTCTTGAGCAAGGCACTTAATCAGCCAAAATGGCTGCGTAAACAGTTGGGAAGGTTAATGCATTCTGCTCTACCGGCTAAGCTCCCAGCTAGCGTAGGCGTGTTCTTTTAGTGGTCAACACCGGAAATAAATATGATCAGTGTTTTCCGTCGGTTCCTGTTTTTCTGATATTTGGCATGCACATTGTAAACTAAATTTTAAAGGTATGATCAATCGTAAGTGGTAAGTATGTTCCCCTCCGTCTAGTTTCCAATCTTCTCGAGCGTTTTTTTAACAAGTTGCCACAAATGTCGGTTTACCAGGTACATGATGATATAACACATACCATAAAAGGACATTTTTGTAGTTGTTTGCCCATACTTTGACCAGAAAATGGAATTTCCCAATAATTTACGAGATGGTTTTATTTGTTTCCCCAACTGCTGTAAAACTTGGAAAACTTGTTTATTTTAAAATAATAATAATAATAATTATAACAAAATGCGCCGAATCAATCTAAGGAGATGTTCAAGGCGCAGAGAAGCAGAGACAAATCAATACATGCACATAAAATATCTAGTGAAAAGAAAGCAAAATAACAATGAGGGAAAAACTTACAATAATTTTGACACTATATCACCGATGTGACCGTTGCGGACGCTATAATCATTGTTTTATCCCGTATTGGGGCCAATAGTCAATGTATTTTGAACAGGTTTATTTTTAACTGCATTTTTTCATGTTTTGGTATTTTTCAAATTTACAGCTTAAAATTGTCATTATAGTCCGAAAATTGCTATAGAAACTTGAATTTAAAGCAACAAATGTTCCTTTTACCATTTTCTCCTCCAAATTGTGAAAACATGCTCCAGATTTTACGAATCAATCAAATTTTTCTAGGCTAACAGTTTGAAAATTGATAAATTCCAGTTATTTGTCATCAATATATTGCATATTTTGTCATGATTGAGGTTCAAGGGATAAAAAAATATATCCCCTCCTCCTTTTCGCTTGGTTTATGCAGCAAAGGATAAAAATCTATCGCTTCCCCTCGGTTAGAGTTGAGGAACAAGGGATATAAAAGTATAGGCCTATCCCTCCTATTTTCGGCTGGGTTTGAGCAACAAGGGATAGACAATTCTATCCCCTCCTCTTTTCGGCAGGGTTTTGAGGAACAAGTGATAAAAAAATCTCCTTACTCAAATTATTACCACTCGAACCACAAATCAACAATTTTTTTTTTCAGCTTTCCCACTAATGAAGTATACATTGTAAATAGAAAATGTGCGTACTTTTCTTTGATTTTATGATGCAATAATAGTTTGGAGTACAAAATGTGGCACGTTTTTTGCTAACAAAAAAGTATAAATAAATAGATTGTTTCAAAAAAAAAAATTTTTAAAGTGCACCCGAATCTTACTTTGTTCCTCCAGCAATACTTTATGAAGAAAAACAGCATGATTTTAACATCTTTAAAACAACTTCAAGAAAAGTTGATATATATTACCCAAAAAAGGGGTAAATGAAAAATTGTAGTTAAAAATGAACCTGTTTTTGGGTGTTTTCCATTTAAAACCAATGTTTCCACCAACATGCAGGTTTAAAAATAGATGATTGTTTGTTGATACATTCATTGAATATAATTATAACGGTTACGTTTTGTGTGAGATTTTATGTGTGACGTTCCTTTTTGGTTTAGCACAAAAATATAGTGTTTGAGAATATAAGAATTGCTTGCTTGGCAGTATTTTAGGCAGGATGCTCCTTAAAAAATACACCGCATGAAATGGAAAAAAAAACATCGCGGCATCGATAACGAATAATGCTGTACAGCTCGATAACACTGCAGCCTTCAAATGCCTTTTTGTAACTGCTCGTTTCCCTTCAGTGTTGATTTATTTCTCTCGGGGGGGGGGGGGTTCCATCTAACCTCCCCTTTCCCTTTAAATGTACCGCTGTAATAAAACATGTAAATTGTTTTGCTTATCAACAAGGAAGTGCAGTTTCATGGACAAGTATCGAATATGCTCTGGGTGCATTTATGTGTACAAACGTTGGGTGCATATATGAGTACAACATATCGGAATATAATAACGGACTGTTCCTTGCTTAATATGTGTATGTGCGAAGCGTAGCTTCGAAGGTTAGCTGCGAAGCGTTACGAACGTCCTTTGTTTATCAAAATAGGACTCCTTTATTCGGTTTTGGAAGTATCGGTACATAAATGGCAAAATAAAGTATGACACCTGACGTGTGTTCCTTCAATCATAATGAAAAGGACCTATAAGTGCGGTATATAAAATGTATGAATGGTTATAACCGAAAATAACTGAACTACATTTACTCTCAAAGCTTAAACCCAGGTACTATTTTACTCAACTCGATAATCACACTGTGATAGAAAGTTCTTCCAACTGTCTTGTATTGTTTAATAGGAAAGCTTTCGACTTCGTGTTTAAAACAATTTCTTTTACTATTATATGCTGATTATTGACATACATGATTGCTTATTTCTACTTCCTTACAAGAAACATAAAACATCGGCCTGGTCTTCTAAAAACAGCCTCTAGTTACAGTTTGTTTTTGTCTAGTATTTTCGTTTTTTAAATATTAACAACAACAATATCAACAACAACATCAACAACAGCAGCAACAACAACAACAACACCAGCAACAGCAGCAACATAATTTAAATAGCCCATTATTGATTACAGATCTCTTGATGTGCTTTACAACTTAAAGTGATAACACAATTACAAAAATACACTAGAAACGAAAAACTACCAGACCAGCTGTATAGTGTGAGCAATGATTACACAATTTAATATAAAATACTTTCATTGACTTGGAAAAACCCAACTTTTAAGAAAATGAGGGCCATAAAAGTAAATAAACAACAACAACAACAACGACTGATATGTTGTTTTATTTGCTGGTATGTTTTCCTTATTCTGTTCTATAAACCCACTTGCTTTTTGGACGAGTATGAAAAAATGTTGCAAAAAAAATATTTAAATAAAAGTTCCTGTGTGTAAAAATTTGCCATGACGTCTTACTATAAAAAAAGAAAAGGTAAAAAACACCAATATCATGCACAAAGGAGTATACAATTTACTAACGTTAACATTGACTAAAACTAATAACATGCCTGAAAATTATCAAACAATGGTGTTGGTTTTGCTTTCAAACACATAACTCTTCTACAACTTACATGTTGGTGTCGCCCACTCTGTGGAAAGCCACTGTGTATCCGAATAGGCTGCCATTAGTTCCTCCATGCACAATTGGCTTGTCTGTATCCATATTGAATGCGCAACAGCCATTTCCCAATAGAGTAATTCCACTTACAAACAGCAGTGTTCTCGTAAGCATCGGTACAATGTCTTTCAACCGAGGCATTTTGTACCTTTCAAGAAGCATCATTAGTGTTGAAATTAATTTACTTTATTTGTTTAATGAGAAACAAGTCTAACTTGCAAAGCACCTTTCAAACCATTGCTCTATGTTCAAACGAACGGTAGGAAATAGTACTGCGCCGTTGTTACACTGAACGTAGTTACTACATGCTGTCACAACGGCTGACTAAGAAGCGGAAGAGGAAATGCTTGTTATTTTGTATTGAACAGGAGATTTGAAGGCATTTGGTGGCGGAAATCGCACAGGAATGGGAGTGTCATTGGTTGATCTTGGGTGAAGGGCTAACCTCCATATCCCATGCCGGAAACCATTGTTTGGGTCAATAATAAAGGGTTTGTTTGCCTTTTTGCGCACTGGAAATCCGTTTGCATGGTTGCAGCGTCGTGTTGGTTTCTCACAGCGGTTCTCGTTGTCACTGGCCGGCGAGACCTCGTAAACAAGTAGAGGTTAAGCAATCTACGGTGGCCCACAACTGACACAGCAAAAGCAAATACTACCATAATCTGCTGCCAACAGTTGGCCTACCATTGTACGAGCCTATTACAGTGTTGCCTAGCATGTCATATTTTTTCGATATCCATCCACTTGGTGCCCACAAAGACTGCCCAATTGCTTTGATATTACATTTGGTACACTTTTGTGGTCAAAAATAAGAATAGACCCAACCAAATTTATAACCTTGCCACCAAGCAAAGATATGCATTCCTTTGTTTGGTGTTTGGCGTCTGAAAATAGGTCATTAGGTTTGCCCCAAAACACCTATCCGAGTGGATTGTTGTTTTACGATGTGGGTTATTAATCAGGTCAAAGGTCTAAGGTCTGAATATTTCAAGGTATTATTTTCTTTATGATAGTTGTACATGAGCCGCCGTCTGGCAATCACAATTCCGTTCCAGCTATTCTCATATTGATTTAGGAAAAGTTATTGATAATAACAATCGCCCGTGCAATGTGATGCCAACATTTCAAACAGAAAAAAAATAGTTGCTATCGGCCACCTGCCTCAGATATGATTTTCTCCCCCGGTGCACAAGCGCGTGTATCGGGCTGTAAAAGTTAGCTGTTCCAAACGTCAAACTTGTTTCGTTTTACCTGTGGGATACTGTAGACGTGTTTGCTGGGCTGTAGCATTGTGGTGCGACGTCGCCATGACATCATTATTGCGCGTTGTGTGTGTGATCACAATACATGTACATTGATCTAGTTTAGGCCTAAGTATTTGGTTGGTTAAGGAACACAACTTTTCAAAACAAGTTCAATTTGTTACACATGAAACGGTTACAGTTATAATACATAAATCGTTTTCAAAACTCAAATGCTTTTACTTAGAGTTATTCCAGGCCATTGGAACTAATCAAAGTAAAATGTATTTCCACGATAATTAACGATTAAGTGACAAATCTGACACCATGGCTATAAGCTTGCTGTATTGCGTAATCACTGCAATGTGCAGAGGTTTGCCGCTAGCATAAAAATTTATTGCGCTGCATTTTAAATAAATAACAGCATCAAACGTGAAAACGGTAAAAACGTTTTTGCCTTACGTAAAATCAGTGGAGTTCTCTTGCAACAACCATGTCTGCAAAAAAAAAACAACAACAACAACAACAACTCATAACTCAAATGAACATTTTGTTGGATCTAAACAGACAGGCAACAAACTTGTGTTCCACATAAGGCTACGAAAGATTACATTTGAGAATAAAAGACAACTGGCTGACATTCCCCTTAAATTGTTTTGGAAAGCAACACAGCAAATGTTTCCACTCAATCAGCACAACATTAAGTGCCAAAGTACAGACAGCATGCTAGATTAAGTCTCACTTGCACTGTGAGAACATAAACCGAGTTGGACAACAAAACCAACTTAAAAATCCACCCTGAACCAAGCCAGGCTAGTTGACAAAACTATTGTTATTCTATCCACAAAATATAACATACTCCACTTAAACAAGCAAAGCCCATCACTTAGGGCGACAAAAAAATATGAATATATTGAGTTCAATATAATAAAAGCAGTATTTACAAAGCAGTATACATGGTGAAAATGTCAGACACATAGACCTCACTCCAAAAATGTATATAAAGGTATGCCATAAAATGGTGAGTAAAAATAGTTGGATTAAACCAAACTACTAAACTTCTGACAAATTTTCCACCTACCAACTGCACTGAAATTAGGAACCCACAATCCCGTTACTGCGCGTTTGTAGGGAACAAATTTACTAATGCAACCATACTTCATTATTCCGCATCTCACAGAAATAGTAAAAAGATAATATACAAGTAAATCACATGAACCAAACTATAGCAAGTCAGGATATAAACCCAAATAAAAGCCCCTGCATATCCATGAAATATATTAGGAATCCAAAAGTCAATACACACGAACATACATAACACACAGTTTTCAATGACATGTTATAGTTGTACAACAAAACAAAAAATGCAATCTCACCCACAAAATTTGAATGATGATTAGGGTAAATCTCAAAAGTTGGAAAAACCCCAAACAACAAAACTTGAACTTTATACAATGAAAGTCAGACAAAATTATAACTAGTGATGCGGAAAAGCATTCAGACTCTTTCATGAAAAGCTGTCAGCGACAGTGTGCGGGAACCCTCTTTGAGTGTGTTTTTGTAGTCAACGACAAAATATGTTGGGCAGAACAGATGGATACCAGTAAACTAAGTTACGGCAATTGACCAAGGTCACCGCTTAACCGAGAACTGTCTGCGCCGCATGTCCATTCCGTTCCCCCCCCCCCCCCGCCTCCATGCACCTGAACGTTTGTCCCCTGTTATCGTTGTTGTAGGTTTTCATTTTAAGCTAAAGGCCCTGTCACATAGTAGTGCATAGAGCTAACTTATGCCAGGCGTACTGAATTTTTAATGAAAATTTGGCAAAGTCCAGATGCGCTCAAACTTCCGGCCAAAAATCTGTTTATTAGCGAATTCCTGACGTAAAAAACAAATGTCAAACGAATGAGGAACGAATGCTGAACGTATAACTACCGTCCATGTAACGAATGACAGCGCATGCGTCATGTCCATCCAACGAACGCAGCACGCCACGCAAAGAAAGGCCAACGAATGCCCAACGTATGTCCAGCGTCCTGCGGCCGGTCACTTGGCGTGTCTCCGCTGACCCATTAAAACGCTCTCCAAGCTGGTTCAGGTAATTTTCATGTTGATGACGGCAAGAAAATATGGAATCCGGAGTCTCTGAGCATCCTCCATCTCTGGTGACCAGCTGAGCAGGAATGATGAAGGAGCTAGGTCGGTGACGTCACAGATGTGACTGGAAAACGCTACATATACTGCGGTTGCACTGTACACGCACATTACTACATCGTTACTTTAGCGTCATGCACGTTAGATGGACGCTTCGTAAAAGTTTATGTACGTCAGAATACGATGTGGTCATTCGTTAGCCATTCGTTAGATAAACGTTGTGTTTACGTTGGGGATTCGCTATGACAAAGTGCCAGATGGGTCGGACGCAAATGGCCGAACGGCGGACGAAGAAGCAACCTACACTCAACGTGCGAAACGTTCACACACTCAAATATTTGAACATGTTCAAAACAATTTCTAGGCCCCAGCGCACCTCTGAGAACCCATACGAACGGCTGACGAATACAACTTAGGCCACACCTTGATGTTAGGAGAAAACTGCGTGTAAGCTAAAATTGTCAAGGAAGAAGACTTCTTATATCATACAAATCTGTGTAAAATTTGTTCATCACAAGATCATCTGTTCTTTAAAACTGTACAAACGTAGTCTGTGTGAAGTGCGTCGTTTGTATAAAACAAAGTGGCTTCTTTGAAGGTCAAAGTTGTTGGTACTCTATGGCGTTGCTGACAAAATGATAACAGCAGCAATCAGTATTGTGATCACACTACTGATCGAGTTGAACAACTTGAATGTAGCGTGTCTTTGTAGTCGGCTGTCTATAGTTCAACTTAATTCCTGATGGCTGCCGAAGTCAAAACAAATTATAAAACTCTAGTGAGGATGCGTGACGTAATAAATGATTGACTATTTATAGACCACTAAAATTTGCAGTTGAATGGAAGAACAAAAAATATATTAAGAATCCCCGGAGAGGAATCGAACCCCGGTCTCCTGATTGACAGTCAGAGATACTCACCACTATACTACCGAGGATTCCTGATGTTGGAAATGATTTAATTTTATAAAACTACTTAAGTTTGAAAGTGAATGTAAGGAGAAAAAAAATCAATACTCCCCGACGGGGAATCGAACCCCGGTCTCCCGAATGACAGTCAGATATACTCACCACTATACTACGGAGGATTCCTGATGTTTAAAATGATTGGTTGTTTTTAAACTACTTAAGTTTGAAGGTATATAAAAGGGGAAAAATATCAAAACTCCCCGGCTGGGAATCGAACCCCGGTCTCCTGAATGACAGTCATAGATACTCACCACTATACTACCGAGGACTCCCGATGTTGAAAATGATATAAACCACAATAGTTTGACGGTTGAATGGAAGAACAAAAAATATCAACACTCCCCGGCGGGGAATCGAACGCCGGTCTCCTGAGTGACAGTCAGAGATACTCACCACTATACTACCGAGGATTCCTGATGTTGAAAATAATATAATCCACTTTATTTTGACGGTTGAACGGAAAAACAAAAAATATCAACACTCCCCGTCGGGGAATCGCACCCCGGTCTCCTGTGTGACAGTCATAGATACTCACCACTATACTGCCGAGGATTGCTGATGTTTAAAATGATTGGTTGTTATAAGACTAATTCAGTTTGCAGTCGAAGGTAGGAAAAAATATCAAAACTCACCAGCGGGGAATCGAACCCCGGTCTCCTGAGTGACAGTCACAGATACTCACCACTATACTACCGAGGATTCTCTATGTTGGAAATGATATAAACCACTTAAATTAGGCGGTTGAATTGAGGAAACAAAACAAATATCAACACTCCCCGGCGGGGAATCGAACCCCGGTCTCCTGAGTGACAGTCAGAGATTACTACCGAGGATTCCTGATGTTGGAAATTATTGGTTGTTATAAGACTACTTCAGTTTGCAGTCAAAGGTAGGAAAAAATATCAACACTCCCGGCGGGGAATCGAAACCCGGCCTCCTGAGTGACAGTTGTAAATGATATGAACCACTTCAGTATGGCGGTTGAATGAAGGAAACAAAACAAATATCAAGACTCCCCGGCGGGGAATCGAACGCCGGTCTCCTGAGTGACAGTCAGAGATACTGACCACTATACTACCGAGGATTCCCAGTTTTAGAAATGATATGAACCACTTAAATTTGGCGGTTAAATGGAGGAAACAAAACAAATATCAAGACTACCCGAAAGGGAATCGAACCACGGTCTCCTGAGTGACAGTCAGAGATACTCACCTCTATACTACCAATGATTCCTGACGCTGGAAATGATTGGTTGTTTTTAGACTACTTAAGTTTGCAGTCGAATGTAGAAATTTTTTTAAAATATCAACACTCCCCGGCGGGGAATCGAACCCCGGTCTCCTGAGTAACAATCAGAGATTACTACCGAGGATTCCTGATGTTGGAAAAGATTGGTTGTTATAAGACTACTTCAGTTTAGAGTCGAAGGTAGGAAAAAATATCAACACTCCCGGCGGGGAATCGAACCCCGGCCTCCTGAGTGACAGTCACAGATACTCACCACTATACTAGCGAGGATTCCCAATTTTAGAAATGATATGAACCACTGAAATTTGGCGGTTGAATGGAGGAAACAAAACAACTATCAGGACTCCCCGAAAGGGAATCGAACCACGGTCTCCTGAGTGACAGTCAGAGATACTCACCACTATACTACCGAGGATTCCTGACGCTGGAAATGATTGGTTGTTTTTAGACTACTTAAGTTTGCAGTCGAATGTAGGAAAAAATAAACAATAACAAAACTCCCAGGCGGGGAATCGAACCCCGGTCTCCTGAGTGACAGTCAGAGATACTCACCACTATACTACCGAGGATTCCCAATTTTGGAAATGATATGAACCACTTCAATTTGGCGGTTGAATGGAGGAAACAAAACAAATATCAAGACTCACTGGAAGGGAATCGAACCAAGGTCTCCTGAGTGACAGTCAGAGATACTCACCACTATAGTACCGAGGATTCCTGATGTTGGAAATGATTGTTTGTTATCAGACTAATTCAGTTTGCAGTCGAAGGTAGAAAAAAAATATCAAAACTCCCGGGCGGGGAATCGAACCCCGGTCTCCTGAGTGACAGTCAGAGATACTCACCACTATACTACCGAGGATTCCCGATGTTGGAAATGAAATGAACCACTTCAGTTTGGCGGTTGAATGAAGGAAACAAAAAAATATCCACACTCCCCGGCGGGGAATCGAACCCCGGTCTCCTGAGTGACAGTCAGAGATGCTCACCACTATACTACCGAGGATTCCCGATGTTGGAAATGAAATAAACCACTTCAGTTTGGCGTGGAATGGAGGAAACAAAAAAATATCAACACTCCCCGGCGGGGAGTCGAACCCCGGTCTCCTGAGTGACAGTCAGAGATACTCACCACTATACTACCGAGTTTTCCCGATGTTGGAAATGATTGGATGTTTTTAGACTACTTTAGTTTGCAGTCGAATGTAGGAAAAAACAAAAAATATCAACACTCACCGGCGGGGAATCGAACCCCGGTCTCCTGAGTGACAGTCAGAGATACTCACCACTATACTACCGAGGATTCCTGATGTTGGAAATGATTGGTTGTTTCTTAGACAACGTAAGTTTGCAGTCGAATGTAGGAAAAAAAATATCAACACTCCCCGGCGGGGAATCGAACCCCGGTCTCCTGAGTGACAGTCAGAGAAACTCACCACTATACTACCGAGGATTCCTGATGTTGGAAATGATTGGTTGTTTCTTAGACAACGTAAGTTTGCAGTCGAATGTAGGGAAAAAAAATATCAACACTCCCCGTCGGGGAATCTAACCCCGGTCTCCTGAGTGACAGTGAAAGATACTCACTGCTATACTACCGAGGATTCCCGATGTTGGGATTAATGTAAACCACTTCAGTTTGGCGGTTGAATGGAGGAAACAAAAGAAATATCAAGACTCCCCGGCGGGGAATCGAACCCCGGTCTCATGAGTGACAGTCAGAGATACTCAACACTATACTACCGAGGATTCCTGATGTTGGAAATGATTGGTTGTTATCAGACTAATTCAGTTTGCAGTCGAATGTAGGAAAAAACAAAAAATATCAACACTCCCCGGCGGGGAATCGAACCCCGGTCTCCTGAGTGACAGTCAGAGATACTCACCACTATACTACCGAGGATTCCTGATGTTGGAAATGATTGGTTGTTTCTTAGACAACGTAAGTTTGCAGTCGAATGTAGGAAAAAAAATATCAACACTCCCCGGCGGGGAATCGAACCCCGGTCTCCTGAGTGACAGTCAGAGAAACTCTCACCACTATACTACCGAGGATTCCTGATGTTGGAAATGATTGGTTGTTTCTTAGACAACGTAAGTTTGCAGTCGAATGTAAGAAAAAAATATCAACACTCCCCGGCGGGGAATCGAACCCCGGTCTCCTGAGTGACAGTCAGAGATACTCACCACTATACTACCGAGGATTCCTGATGTTGGAAATGATTGGTTGTTTCTTAGACAACGTAAGTTTGCAGTCGAATGTAGGAAAACAAATATCAACACTCCCCGGCGGGGAAGCCAACCCCGGTCTCCTGAGTGACAGTCAAAGATACTCACCACTATACTACCGAGGATTCGTGATGTTGGAAATGATTGGTTGTTTTTAGACTACTTAAGTTTGCAGTCGAATGTAGGAAAAAAAATATCAACACTCCCCGTCGGGGAATCTAACCCCGGTCTCCTGAGTGACAGTGAAAGATACTCACTGCTATACTACCGAGGATTCCCGATGTTGGGATTAATGTAAACCACTTCAGTTTGGCGGTTGAATGGAGGAAACAAAAGAAATATCAAGACTCCCCGGCGGGGAATCGAACCCCGGTCTCATGAGTGACAGTCAGAGATACTCAACACTATACTACCGAGGATTCCTGATGTTGGAAATGATTGGTTGTTATCAGACTAATTCAGTTTGCAGTCGAAGGTAGAAAAAAATATCAAAACTCCCGGGCGGGGAATCGAACCCCGGTCTCCTGAGTGACAGTCAGAGATACTCACCACTATACTACCGAGGATTCCCAATTTTGGAAATGATATGAACCACTTCAATTTGGCGGTTGAATGGAGGAAACAAAACAAATATCAAGACTCACTGGAAGGGAATCGAACCAAGGTCTCCTGAGTGACAGTCAGAGATACTCACCACTATAGTACCGAGGATTCCTGATGTTGGAAATGATTGTTTGTTATCAGACTAATTCAGTTTGCAGTCGAAGGTAGAAAAAAAATATCAAAACTCCCGGGCGGGGAATCGAACCCCGGTCTCCTGAGTGACAGTCAGAGATACTCACCACTATACTACCGAGGATTCCCGATGTTGGAAATGAAATGAACCACTTCAGTTTGGCGGTTGAATGAAGGAAACAAAAAAATATCCACACTCCCCGGCGGGGAATCGAACCCCGGTCTCCTGAGTGACAGTCAGAGATGCTCACCACTATACTACCGAGGATTCCCGATGTTGGAAATGAAATAAACCACTTCAGTTTGGCGTGGAATGGAGGAAACAAAAAAATATCAACACTCCCCGGCGGGGAGTCGAACCCCGGTCTCCTGAGTGACAGTCAGAGATACTCACCACTATACTACCGAGTTTTCCCGATGTTGGAAATGATTGGATGTTTTTAGACTACTTTAGTTTGCAGTCGAATGTAGGAAAAAACAAAAAATATCAACACTCACCGGCGGGGAATCGAACCCCGGTCTCCTGAGTGACAGTCAGAGATACTCACCACTATACTACCGAGGATTCCTGATGTTGGAAATGATTGGTTGTTTCTTAGACAACGTAAGTTTGCAGTCGAATGTAGGAAAACAAATATCAACACTCCCCGGCGGGGAATCGAACCCCGGTCTCCTGAGTGACAGTCAGAGAAACTCACCACTATACTACCGAGGATTCCTGATGTTGGAAATGATTGGTTGTTTCTTAGACAACGTAAGTTTGCAGTCGAATGTAGGGAAAAAAAATATCAACACTCCCCGTCGGGGAATCTAACCCCGGTCTCCTGAGTGACAGTGAAAGATACTCACTGCTATACTACCGAGGATTCCCGATGTTGGGATTAATGTAAACCACTTCAGTTTGGCGGTTGAATGGAGGAAACAAAAGAAATATCAAGACTCCCCGGCGGGGAATCGAACCCCGGTCTCATGAGTGACAGTCAGAGATACTCAACACTATACTACCGAGGATTCCTGATGTTGGAAATGATTGGTTGTTATCAGACTAATTCAGTTTGCAGTCGAATGTAGGAAAAAACAAAAAATATCAACACTCCCCGGCGGGGAATCGAACCCCGGTCTCCTGAGTGACAGTCAGAGATACTCACCACTATACTACCGAGGATTCCTGATGTTGGAAATGATTGGTTGTTTCTTAGACAACGTAAGTTTGCAGTCGAATGTAGGAAAAAAAATATCAACACTCCCCGGCGGGGAATCGAACCCCGGTCTCCTGAGTGACAGTCAGAGAAACTCTCACCACTATACTACCGAGGATTCCTGATGTTGGAAATGATTGGTTGTTTCTTAGACAACGTAAGTTTGCAGTCGAATGTAAGAAAAAAATATCAACACTCCCCGGCGGGGAATCGAACCCCGGTCTCCTGAGTGACAGTCAGAGATACTCACCACTATACTACCGAGGATTCCTGATGTTGGAAATGATTGGTTGTTTCTTAGACAACGTAAGTTTGCAGTCGAATGTAGGAAAACAAATATCAACACTCCCCGGCGGGGAAGCCAACCCCGGTCTCCTGAGTGACAGTCAAAGATACTCACCACTATACTACCGAGGATTCGTGATGTTGGAAATGATTGGTTGTTTTTAGACTACTTAAGTTTGCAGTCGAATGTAGGAAAAAAAATATCAACACTCCCCGTCGGGGAATCTAACCCCGGTCTCCTGAGTGACAGTGAAAGATACTCACTGCTATACTACCGAGGATTCCCGATGTTGGGATTAATGTAAACCACTTCAGTTTGGCGGTTGAATGGAGGAAACAAAAGAAATATCAAGACTCCCCGGCGGGGAATCGAACCCCGGTCTCATGAGTGACAGTCAGAGATACTCAACACTATACTACCGAGGATTCCTGATGTTGGAAATGATTGGTTGTTATCAGACTAATTCAGTTTGCAGTCGAAGGTAGAAAAAAATATCAAAACTCCCGGGCGGGGAATCGAACCCCGGTCTCCTGAGTGACAGTCAGAGATACTCACCACTATACTACCGAGGATTCCCGATGCTGGAAATGAAATGAACCACTTCAGTTTGGCGGTTGAATGGAGGAAAAAAAATATCAACACTCCCCGGCGGGGAATCGAACCCCGGTCTCCTGAGTGACAATCAGAGATGCTCACCACTATACTACCGAGGATTCCCGATGTTGGAAATGAAATAAACCACTTCAGTCTGGCGTGGAATGGAGGAAACAAAAAAATATCAACACTCCCCGGCGGGGAATCGATCCCTGGTCTCCTGAGTGACAGTCAGAGATACTCACCACTATTCTACCGAGGATTCCTGATGTTGGAAATGATTGGTTGTTTCTTAGACAACGTAAGTTTGCAGTCGAATGTAGGAAAAAAATATCAAGACTCCCCGGCGGGGAATCGAACCCCGGTCTCCTGAGTGACAGTCAGAGAAACTCACCACTATACTACCGAGGATTCCTGATGTTGGAAATGATTGGTTGTTTCTTAGACAACGTAAGTTTGCAGTCGAATGTAGGAACAAAAATATCAACACTCCCCGGCGGGGAAGCCAACCCCGGTCTCCTGAGTGACAGTCAAAGATACTCACCACTATACTACCGAGGATTCCAGATGTTGGAAATGATTGGTTGTTTTTAGACTACTTAAGTTTGCAGTCGAATGTAGGAAAAAATAAAAAATATCAACACTCCCCGGCGGGGAATCGAACCCCGGTCTCCTGAGTGACAGTCAGAGATACTCACCACTATACTACCGAGGATTCCTGATGTTGTAAATGATATAAACCACTTCAGTTTGGAGGTTGAATGGAGGAAACAAAACAAATATCAAGACTCCCCGGCGGGGAATCGAACGCCGGTCTCCTGAGTGACAGTCAGAGATACTCACCACTATATTACCGAGGATTCCAGATTTAGGAAATGATATGAACCACTTCAATTTGGCGGTTGACTGGAGGAAACAAAACAAATATCAAGACTCCCCGGAAGGGAATTGAACCACGATCTCCTGAGTGACAGTCAGAGATACTCACCACTATACTACCGAGGATTCCTAATGTTTGAAATGATTGCTTGTTAAAAGACTACTTAAGTTTGATTTTGAATGTAAGGAGAAAAAATATCAACAATCCCCGTCGGGGAATCGAACGCCGGTCTCCTGAGTGACAGTCAGAAATACTCACCACTATACTACCGAGGATTCCTGATGTTGGAAATGATTGGTTGTTTTTAGACTACTTAAGTTTGCAGTCGAAGGTAGGAAAAACAATATCAACACTCCCCGGCGGGGAATCGAAAACCTGTCTCCTGAGTGACAGTCAGAGATACTCACCACTATACTACCGAGGATTCCTGATGTTGAAATTATTGGTTGTTTTTAGACTACTTAAGCTTGCAGTCGAATGTAGGAAAAAATACACAATATCAACACTCCCCAGCGGGGAATCGAACCCCGGTCTCCTGAGTGACAGTCAGAGATACTTACCACTAAACTACCGAGGATTCCCAATGTTGTAAATGATATGAACCAATTCAATTTGGCGGTTCAATGGAGGAAGCAAAAAAAATATCAACACTCACTGGGGGAAATCGAACCACGGTGTCCTGAGTGACAGTCAGTGATACTCACCACTATACTACCAAGGATTCCTGATGTTGAAATTATTTGTTGTTTTTAGACTTCTTAAGCTTGCAGTCGAATGTAGGAAAAAATAAACATTATCAACACTCCACGGCGGGGAATCAACCCCGGTCTCCTGAGTGACAGTCAGAGAAACTCACCACTATACTACCGAGGATTCCTGATGTTGGAAATGATTGGTTGTTTCTTAGACAACGTAAGTTTGCAGTCGAATGTAGGAACAAAAATATCAACACTCCCCGGCGGGGAAGCCAACCCCGGTCTCCTGGGTGACAGTCAGATTCCCGATTTTGTAAATGATATAAACCACTTCAGTTTGGAGGTTGAATGGAGGAAACAAAACAAATATCAAGAGTCCCCGGCGGGGAATCGAACGCCGGTCTCCTGAGTGACAGTCAGAGATACTCACCACTATACTACCGAGGATTCCAGATTTACGAAATGATATGAACCACTTCAATTTGGTGGTTGATAGGAGGAAACAAAACAAATATCAAGACTCCCCGGAAGGGAATTGAACCACGATCTCCTGAGTGACAGTCAGAGATACTCACCACTATACTACCGAGGATTCCTAATGTTTGAAATGATTGCTTGTTAAAAGACTACTTAAGTTTGATTTTGAATGTAAGGAGAAAAAATATCAACAATCCCCGTCGGGGAATCGAACGCCGGTCTCCTGAGTGACAGTCACAGATACTCACCACTATACTACCGAGGATTCCTGATGTTGGAAATTATTGGTTGTTTTTAGACTACTTAAGCTTGCAGTCGAATGTAGGAAAAAATACACAATATCAACACTCCCCAGCGGGGAATCGAACCCCGGTCTCCTGAGTGACAGTCAGAGATACTCACCACTATACTACCGAGGATTGCCGGTGTTGGAAATGATATGAACCAGTTCAATTTGGCGGTTCAATGGAGGAAGCAAAAAAAAATATCAACACTCCCTTGGGGGAATCGAACCCCGGTGTCCTGAGTGACAGTCAGTGATACTCACCACTATACTACCGAGGATTCCTGATGTTGGAAATGATTGGTTGTTTTTAGACTACTTAAGCTTGCAGTCGAATGTAGGAAAAAATAAACAATATCCACACTCCCCGGCAGGGAATCGAACCCCGGTCTCCTGAGTGACAGACAGAGATACTCACCACTATACTACCGAGGATTCCCGATGTTGTTAATCATATAAACCACTTTAGTTTGGCGGTTGAATGGAGGAAACAAAAAAATATCAACACTTCCGGCAGGGAATCGAACCCCGGTCTCCTGAGTGACAGTCAGAGATACTCACCACTATACTACCGAGGATTCCCGATGTTGTAAATGATATAAACCACTTCAGTTTGGAGGTTGAATGGAGGAAACAAAACAAATATCAAGACTCCCCGGCGGGGAATCGAACGCCGGTCTCCTGAGTGACAGTCAGAGATACTCACCACTATACTACCGAGGATTCCAGATTTAGGAAATGATATGAACCACTTCAATTTGGCGGTTGAATGGAGGAAACAAAACAAATATCAAGACTCCCCGGAAAGGAATTGAACCACGAATTCCTGAGTGACAGTCAGAGATACTCACCACTATACTACCGATGATTCCTAATGTTTGAAATGATTGCTTGTTAAAAGACTTCTTAAGTTTGATTTTGAATGTAAGGAGAAAAAAATATCAACAATCCCCGTCGGGGAATCGAACGCCGGTCTCCTGAGTGACAGTCAGAGATACTCACCACTATACTACCGAGGATTCCTGATGTTGGAAATGATTGGTTGTTTTTAGACTACTTAAGCTTGCAGTCGAATGTAGGAAAAAAATATCAACACTCCCCGTCGGGGAATCGAACCCCGGTCTCCTGAGTGACAGTCAGAGATACTCACCACTATACTACCGAGGATTTCTGATGTTGGAAATGATTAGTTGTTTTTAGACTAATTAAAATTGCAGTCGAATATAAGAAAAAAAATCAACACTCCCGGGCGGGGAATCGAACCCCGGTCTCCTGAGTGACAGTCAGAGATACTCACCACTATACTACCGATGATTCCTAATGTTTGAAATGATTGCTTGTTAAAAGACTTCTTAAGTTTGATTTTGAATGTAAGGAGAAAAAAATATCAACAATCCCCGTCGGGGAATCGAACGCCGGTCTCCTGAGTGACAGTCAGAGATACTCACCACTATACTACCGAGGATTCCTGATGTTGGAAATGATTGGTTGTTTTTAGACTACTTAAGCTTGCAGTCGAATGTAGGAAAAAAATATCAACACTCCCCGTCGGGGAATCGAACCCCGGTCTCCTGAGTGACAGTCAGAGATACTCACCACTATACTACCGAGGATTTCTGATGTTGGAAATGATTAGTTGTTTTTAGACTAATTAAAATTGCAGTCGAATATAAGAAAAAAAATCAACACTCCCGGGCGGGGAATCGAACCCCGGTCTCCTGAGTGACAGTCAGAGATACTCACCACTATAGTACCGAGGATTCCTGATGTTGGAAATGATTGGTTGTTTTAAGACTACTTCAGTTTGCAGTCGAATGTAGGAAAAAAATATCAACACTCCCCGTCGGGGAGTCGAACCCCGGTCTCCTGAGTGACAGTCAGAGATACTCACCACTATACTATCGAGGATTCCTAATGTTGGAAATGACTGGTTGTTTTTAGACTACTTAAGTTTGCAGTCGAATGTAGGAAAAAATAAAAAATATCAACACTCCCCAGCGGAGAATCGAACACCGGTGCCCTGAGTGACAGTCAGAGATACTCTCCACTATACTACCGAGTTTTCCGGATGTTGGAAATGAAATAAACCACTTCAGTTTGGCGGTTGAATGGAGGAAACAAAAAAAATATCAACACTCCCCGGCGGGGAATCGAACCCCGGTCTACTGAGTGACAGTCAGAGATACTCACCACTATACTACCGAGGATTCCCAATTTTGGAAATGATAGGAACCACTTCAATTTGGCGGTTGAATGGAGGAAACAAAACAAATATCAAGACTCCCCCGAAGGGAATCGAACGACGGTCTCGTGAGTGACAATCAGAGATACTCACCACTATACTACCGAGGATTCCTGACGCTGGAAATGATTGGTTGTTTTTAGACTACTTAAGTTTGCAGTCGAATGTAGGAAAAAATATAAAATATCATTACTCCCCGGCGGGGAATCGAACCCCGGTCTCCTGAGTGACAGTCAAAGATACTCACCACTATACTACCGAGGGTTCCCGATGTTGTAAATAATATAAACCACTTTAGTTTTGCGGTTGAATGGAGGAAACCAAAAAATATCAACACTCCCCGGCGGGGAATCGAACCCCGGTCTCCTGAGTGACAGTCAGAGATACTCACCACTATACTACCGAGGATTCCCGATGTTGTAAATGATATAAACCACTATAGTTTCGCGGTTGAATGGAGGGAAAAAAATCAACACTCCCCGGCGGGGAATCGAACCCCGGTATCCTGAGTGACAGTCAGAGATACTCACCACTATACTACCGAGGATTCTTGATGTTGAAATGATTGGTTGTTTTTAGACTACTTAAGCTTGCAGTCGAATGTAGGAAAAAAAATTTCAACACTCCCCGGCGGGGAATCGAACCCGGTCTCCTGAGTGACAAACAAAGATACTCACCACAATACTACCGAGGATTCCCGGTGTTGTAAATGATATGAACCACTTCAATTTGGCGGTTGAATGGAGGAAACAAAAAAAATATCAACACTCCCCGGCGGGGAATCGAACCCCGGTCTCCTGAGTGACAGTCAGAGATACTCACCACTATACTACCGAGGATTCCCAATTTTGGAAATGATAGGAACCACTTTAATTTGGCGGTTGAATGGAGGAAACAAAACAAATATCAAGACTCCCCGGAAGGAAATCGAACCCCGGTCTCCTGAGTGACAGTCAGAGATACTCACCACTATACAACCGAGGATTCCTGACGCTGGAAATGATTGGTTGTTTTTAGACTACTTAAGTTTGCAGTCGAATGTAGAAAAAAATATAAAATATCATTACTCCCCGGGGGGGAATCGAACCCCGGTCTCCTGAGTGACAGTCAAAGATACTCACCACTATACTACCGATGATTTCTGATGTTGGAAATGATTGGTTGTTTTAAGACTACTTAAGTTTGCAGTCGAATGTAGGAAACAAAATATCAACACTCCCCGTCGGGGAATCGAACCCGGTCTCCTGAGTGACAGTCAGAGATACTCACCACTATAGTACCCAGGATTCCTGATGTTGGAAATGATTGGTTGTTTTAAGACTACTTAAGTTTGCAGTCGAATGTAGGAAACAAAATATCAACACTCCCCGTCGGGGAATCGAACCTGGTCTCCTGAGTGACAGTCAGAGATACTCACCACTATACTACCGAGGATTCCTGATTTTGGAAATGATTGGTTGTTTTTAGACTACTTAAGTTTGCAGTCGAATGTAGGAAAAAATAAGAAATATCAACACTCCCCGGCGGAGAATCGAACCCCGGTCTCCTGAGTGACAGTCAGAGATGCTCAACTCTATACTACCGAGGATTCCTGATGTTGGAAATGATTGGTTGTTATAAGACTACTTAAGTTTGAAGTTGAATGTAAGGAGAAAAAATATCAAAACTCCCCGTCGGGAAATCGAACCCCGGTCTCCTGAGTGACAGTCAGAGATACTCACCACTATACAACCGAGGATTCCAGATGTTGGAAATGATATAAACCACTTCAGTTTGGCGGTTGAATGTAGGGAAAAAAAATATCAAGACTCCCCAGTGGGGAATCGGACCCCGGTCTGCTGAGTGACAGTCAGAGATACTCACCACTATACTACCGAGGATTCCTAATGTTTGAAATGATTTGTTGTTAAAAGACTACTTTAGTTTGATTTTGAATGCAAGGAGAAAAAATATTAACAATCCCCGTCGGGGAATCGAAAGCCGGTCTCCTGATTGACAGTCAGAGATACTCACCACTATACTACCGAGGATTCCTGATGTTGGAAATGATTGGTTGTTTTTAGACTACTAAAGTTTGCAGTCGAATGTAGGAAAAAAAATATCAACACTCCCCGTTGGGGAATCGAACCCGGTCTCCTGAGTGACAGTAAGAGATACTCACCACTATACTACCGAGGATTCCCGATGTTGGAAATGATATAAACCACTTCAGTTTGGCGGTTGACTTGAGGAAACAAAACAAATATCAAGACTCCCCGGCGGGGAATCGAACCCCGGTCTCCTGAGTGACAGTCAGAGATACTCACCACTATACTACCGAGGATTCCTGATGTTGGAAATGATTGGTTGTTTTTAGACTACTTAAGTTTGCAGTCGCATGTAGGAAAAAATAAGAAATATCAACACTCCCCGGCGGGGAATCGAACCCCGGTCTCCTGAGTGACAGTCAGAGATACTCACCACTATACTACCGAGGATTCTTAATGTTTGAAATGATTTGTTGTTAAAAGTTTGATTTTGAATGGAAGGAGAACAAATATTAACAATCCCCGTCGGGGAATCGAACGCCGGTCTCATGATTGACAGTCAGAGATACTCACCACTATACTACCGAGGATTCCTGATGTTGGAAATGATTGGTTGTTTTTAGACCACTTAAGTTTGCAGTCGAATGTAGGAACAAATAAAAAACATCAACACTCTCGGCGGCGAATCGAACCCCGGTCTCCTTAGTGACAGTCAGAAATACTCACCACTATACTACCGAGAATTCCTAATGTTTGAAATGATTGGTTGTTATAAGACTACTTAAGTTTGAAGTTGAATGTAAGGAGAAAAAAATATTAACACTCCCCGGCGGGGAATCGAACCCCGGTCTCCTGAGTGACAGTCAGAGATACTCACCACTATACTACCGAGGATTCGTGATGTTGGAAATGATTGGTTGTTTTTAGACTAATTCAGTTTGCAGTCGAAGGTAGAACAAAATATCAAAACTCCCCGGCGGGGAATCGAACCCCGGTCTCCTGAGTGACAGTCAGAGATACTCACCACTATACTACCGAGGATTTCCGATGTTGTAAATGAAATAAATAAATAATGAAACCACTTCAGTTTGGCGGTTGAATGGAGGAATCAAAAGAAATATCAAGACTCCCCGGCGGGGAATCGAACCCCGGTCTCCTGAGTGACAGTCAGAGATACTCACCACTATACTACCGAGGATTCCTGATGTTGGAAATGATTGCTTGTTAAAAGACTAATTCAGTTTGCAGTCGAAGGTAAAAAAAAATATCAAAACTCCCCGGCGGGGAATCGAACCCTGGTCTCCTGAGTGACAGTCAGAGATACTCACCACTATACTACCGAGGATTCCCGATGTTGTAAATGAAATAAACCACTTCAGTTTGGCGGTTGAATGGAGGAAACAAAAAAATATCAACACTCCCCGGCGGGGAGTCGAACCCCGGTCTCCTGAGTGACAGTCAGAGATACTCACCACTATACTACCGAGGATTCCTGATGTTGTAAATGATATAAACCACTTCAGTTTGGCTGTTGAATGGAGGAAACAAAAAAAATTTCAACACTCCCCGGCGGGGAGTCGAACCCCGGTCTCCTGAGTGACAGTCAGAGATACTCACCTATATACTACCGAGGATTCCTGATGTTGAAATGATTGGTTGTTAGAAGACTAATTCAGTTTGCAGTCGAAGGTAGAAAAAAAATCAACACTCCCCTTCGGGGAATCGAACCCCGGTCTCGTGAGTGACAGCCAGAGATACTCACCACTATACTACCGAGGATTCCTGATGTTGGAAATGATTGGTTGTTTTTAGACTACTTAAGTTTGCAGTCGAATGTAGGAAAAAATAAAAAAATATCAACACTCCCCAGTGGGGAATCGGACCCCGGTCTCCTGAGTGACAGTCAGAGATACTCACCACTATATTAGCGAGGATTCCTAATGTTTGAAATGATTGGTTGTTAAAAGACTACTTAAGTTTGATTTTGAATGCAAGGAGAAAAAATATTAACAATCCCCATCGGGGAATCGAACGCCGGTCTCCTGAGTGACAGTCAGAGATACTCACCACTATACTACCGAGGATTCCTGATGTTGGAAATGATTGGTTGTTTTAGACCACTTAAGTTTGCAGTCGAATGTAGGAACAAATAAAAAACATCAACACTCCCGGCGGGGAATCGAGCCCCGGTGTCCAAAGTGACAGTCAGAGATACTCACCACTATACTACCGAGGATTCCCGATGTTGGAAATGATATAAACCTCTTCAGTTTGGCGGTTGACTTGAGGAAACAAGACAAATATCAAGACTCCCCGGCGGGGAATTGAACCCCGGTCTCCTGAGTGACAGTCAGAGATACTCACCACTATACTACCGAGGATTCCTGATGTTGGAAATGATTGGTTGTTTTTAGACTACTTAAGTTTGCAGTCGATTGTAGGAAAAAAGAAAAAATATCAAAACTCCCCGGCAGGGAATGGAACCCAGGTCTCCTGAGTGACAGTCAGAGATACTCACCACTATACTACCGAGGATTCCTAATGTTGGAAATGATTGGTTGTTATAAGACTACTTAAGTTTGAAGTTGAATGTAAGGAGAAAAAAATATTAACACTCCCCGGCGGGGAATCGAACCCCGGTCTCCTGAGTGACAGTCAAAGATACTCACACCTATACTAGCGAGGATTCCTGATGTTGGAAATGATTGGTTGTTATAAGACTAATTCAGTTTGCAGTCGAAGGTAGAAAAAAAAATCAAAACTCCCCGGCGGGGAATCGAACCCCGGTCTCCTGAGTGACAGTCAGAGATACTCACCACTATATTACCGAGGATTCCCGATGTTGTAAATGAAATAAACCACTTCAGTTTGGCGGTTGAATGGAGGAAACAAAAATTTTCAACACTCCCCGGCGGGGAGTCGAACCCCGGTGTCCTGAGTGACAGTCAGAGATGCTCACCACTATACTACCGAGGAATCCTGATGTTGGAAATGATTGGTTGTTTTTAGACTACTTAAGTTTGCAGTCGAATGTAGGAAAAAAGAAAAAATATCAAAACTCCCCGGCAGGGAATCGAACCCCGGTCTCCTGAGTGACAGTCAGAGATGCTCACCACTATACTACCGAGGATTCCTGATGTTGGAAATGATTGGTTGTTTTTAGACTACTTAAGTTTGCAGTCGAATGTAGCAAAAAATAAAAAACATTAACACTCCCGGCGGGGAATCGAACCCCGGTCTCCAAAGTGACAGTCAGAGATACTCACCACTATACTACCGAGGATTCCCGATGTTGGAAATGATATAAACCACTTCAGTTTGGCGGTTGACTTGAGGAAACAAAACAAATATCAAGACTCCCCGGCGGGGAATCGAACCCCGGGGTCTCCTGACTGACAGTCAGAGATCTTCACCACTATACTACCGAGGATTCCTGCTGTTGGAAATGATTGGTTGTTTTTAGACTACTTAAGTTTGCAGTCGCATGTAGGAAAAAATAAGAAATATCAACACTCCCCGGCGGGGAATCGAACCCCGGTCTCCTGAGTGACAGTCAGAGATACTCACCACTATACTACCGAGGATTCCTGATGTTGGAAATGATTGGTTGTTTTTAGACTACTTAAGTTTGCAGTCGAATGTAGGAAAAAATAAGAAATATCAAAACTCCCCGGCGGGGAATCGAACCACGGTCTCCTGAGTGACAGTCAGAGATACTCACCACTATATTACCGAGGATTCCCGATGTTGTAAATGAAGTAAACCACTTCAGTTTGGCGGTTGAATGGAGGAAACAAAAAATATCAACACTCCCCGGCGGGGAATCGAACCCCGGTCTCCTGAGTGACAGTCAGAGATGCTAACCACTATACTACCGAGGATTCCTAATGTTGGAAATGATTGGTTGTTTTTAGACTACTTAAGTTTGCAGTCGAATGTAGGAAAAAAGAAAAAATATCAAAACTCCCCGGCAGGGAATCGAACCCCGGTCTCCTGAGTGACAGTCAGAGATACTTACCACTATACTACCGAGGCATCCTGATGTTGGAAATGATTGGTTGTTTTTAGACTACTTAAGTTTGCAGTCGAATGTAGGAACAAATAAAAAACATCAACACTCCCGGCGGGGAATCGAGCCCCGGTGTCCAAAGTGACAGTCAGAGATACTCACCACTATACTACCGAGGATTCCCGATGTTGGAAATGATATAAACCTCTTCAGTTTGGCGGTTGACTTGAGGAAACAAGACAAATATCAAGACTCCCCGGCGGGGAATCGAACCCCGGTCTCCTGAGTGACAGTCAGAGATACTCACCACTATACTACCGAGGATTCCTGATGTTGGAAATGATTGGTTGTTTTTAGACTACTTAAGTTTGCAGTCGATTGTAGGAAAAAAGAAAAAATATCAAAACTCCCCGGCAGGGAATGGAACCCAGGTCTCCTAAGTGACAGTCAGAGATACTCACCACTATACTACCGAGGATTCCTAATGTTGGAAATGATTGGTTGTTATAAGACTACTTAAGTTTGAAGTTGAATGTAAGGAGAACAAAATATTAACACTCCCCGGCGGGGAATCGAACCCCGGTCTCCTGAGTGACAGTCAGAGATACTCACCACTATACTAGCGAGGATTCCTGATGTTGGAAATGATTGGTTGTTATAAGACTAATTCAGTTTGCAGTCGAAGGTAGAAAAAAAAATCAAAACTCCCCGGCGGGGAATCGAACCCCGGTCTCCTGAGTGACAGTCAGAGATACTCACCACTATATTACCGAGGATTCCCGATGTTGTAAATGAAATAAACCACTTCAGTTTGGCGGTTGAATGGAGGAAACAAAAATTTTCAACACTCCCCGGCGGGGAGTCGAACCCCGGTGTCCTGAGTGACAGTCAGAGATGCTCACCACTATACTACCGAGGATTCCTAATGTTGGAAATGATTGGTTGTTTTTAGACTACTTAAGTTTGCAGTCGAATGTAGGAAAAAAGAAAAAATATCAAAACTCCCCGGCAGGGAATCGAACCCCGGTCTCCTGAGTGACAGTCAGAGATGCTCACCACTATACTACCGAGGATTCCTGATGTTGGAAATGATTGGTTGTTTTTAGACTACTTAAGTTTGCAGTCGAATGTAGCAAAAAATAAAAAACATTAACACTCCCGGCGGGGAATCGAACCCCGGTCTCCAAAGTGACAGTCAGAGATACTCACCACTATACTACCGAGGATTCCCGATGTTGGAAATGATATAAACCACTTCAGTTTGGCGGTTGACTTGAGGAAACAAAACAAATATCAAGACTCCCCGGCGGGGAATCGAACCCCGGGGTCTCCTGACTGACAGTCAGAGATCTTCACCACTATACTACCGAGGATTCCTGCTGTTGGAAATGATTGGTTGTTTTTAGACTACTTAAGTTTGCAGTCGCATGTAGGAAAAAATAAGAAATATCAACACTCCCCGGCGGGGAATCGAACCCCGGTCTCCTGAGTGACAGTCAGAGATACTCACCACTATACTACCGAGGATTCCTGATGTTGGAAATGATTGGTTGTTTTTAGACTACTTAAGTTTGCAGTCGAATGTAGGAAAAAAGAAAAAATATCAAAACTCCCCGGCGGGGAATCGAACCCCGGTCTCCTGAGTGACAGTCAGAGATACTCACCACTATATTACCGAGGATTCCCGATGTTGTAAATGAAGTAAACCACTTCAGTTTGGCGGTTGAATGGAGGAAACAAAAAATATCAACACTCCCCGGCGGGGAATCGAACCCCGGTCTCCTTAGTGACAGTCAGAGATGCTCACCACTATACAACCGAGGATTCCCGATTTTGGAAATGAAATGAACCACTTCAGTTTGGCGGTTGAATGGAGGAAACAAAAAAATATCAACACTCCCCGGCGGGGAGTCGAACCCCGGTGTCCTGAGTGACAGTCAGAGATGCTAACCACTATACTACCGAGGATTCCTAATGTTGGAAATGATTGGTTGTTTTTAGACTACTTAAGTTTGCAGTCGAATGTAGAAAAAAGAAAAAATATCAAAACTCCCCGGCAGGGAATCGAACCCCGGTCTCCTGAGTGACAGTCAGAGATACTTACCACTATACTACCGAGGCATCCTGATGTTGGAAATGATTGGTTGTTTTTAGACTACTTAAGTTTGCAGTCGAATGTAGGAACAAATAAAAAACATCAACACTCCCGGCGGGGAATCGAGCCCCGGTGTCCAAAGTGACAGTCAGAGATACTCACCACTATACTACCGAGGATTCCCGATGTTGGAAATGATATAAACCTCTTCAGTTTGGCGGTTGACTTGAGGAAACAAGACAAATATCAAGACTCCCCGGCGGGGAATCGAACCCCGGTCTCCTGAGTGACAGTCAGAGATACTCACCACTATACTACCGAGGATTCCTGATGTTGGAAATGATTGGTTGTTTTTAGACTACTTAAGTTTGCAGTCGATTGTAGGAAAAAAGAAAAAATATCAAAACTCCCCGGCAGGGAATCGAACCCCGGTCTCCTGAGTGACAGTCAGAGATACTCACCACTATACTACCGAGGATTCCTAATGTTTGAAATGATTGGTTGTAATAAGACTACTTAAGTTTGAAGTTGAATGTGAGGAGAAAAAAATATTAACACTCCCCGGCGGGGAATCGAACCCCGGTCTCCTGAGTGACAGTCAGAGATACTCACCACTATACTAGCGAGGATTCCTGATGTTGGAAATGATTGGTTGTTATAAGACTAATTCAGTTTGCAGTCGAAGGTAGAAAAAAAAATCAAAACTCCCCGGCGGGGAATCGAACCCCGGTCTCCTGAGTGACAGTCAGAGATACTCACCACTATATTACCGAGGATTCCCGATGTTGTAAATGAAATAAACCACTTCAGTTTGGCGGTTGAATGGAGGAAACAAAAAATTTCAACACTCCCCGGCGGGGAGTCGAACCCCGGTGTCCTGAGTGACAGTCAGAGATGCTCACCACAATACAACCGAGGATTCCTAATGTTGGAAATGATTGGTTGTTTTTAGACTACTTAAGTTTGCAGTCGAATGTAGGTAAAAAGAAAAAATATCAAAACTCCCCGGCAGGGAATCGAACCCCGGTCTCCTGAGTGACAGGAAGAGATACTCACCACTATACTACCGAGGATTCCTGATGTTGGAAATGATTGGTTGTTTTTAGACTACTTAAGTTTGCAGTCGAATGTAGCAACAACAAAAAAACATCAACACTCCCGGCGGGGAATCGAACCCCGGTCTCCAAAGTGACAGTCAGAGATACTCACCACTATACTACCGAGGATTCCCGATGTTGGAAATGATATAAACCACTTCAGTTTGGCGGTTGACTTGAGGAAACAAAACAAATATCAAGACTCCCCGGCGGGGAATCGAACCCCGGGGTCTCCTGACTGACAGTCAGAGATACTCACCACTATACTACCGAGGATTCCTGCTGTTGGAAATGATTGGTTGTTTTTAAACTACTTAAGTTTGCAGTCGCATGTAGGAAAAAATAAGAAATATCAACACTCCCCGGCGGGGAATCGAACCCCGGTCTCCTGAGTGACAGTCAGAGATACTCACCACTATACTACCGAGGATTCCTGATGTTGGAAATGATTGGTTGTTTTTAGACTACTTAAGTTTGCAGTCGAATGTAGGAAAAAATTAGAAATATCAAAACTCCCCGGCGGGGAATCGAACCCCGGTCTCCTGAGTGACAGTCAGAGATACTCACCACTATATTACCGAGGATTCCCGATGTTGTAAATGAAATAAACCACTTCAGTTTGGCGGTTGAATGGAGGAAACAAAAAATATCAACACTCCCCGGCGGGGAATCGAACCCCGGTCTCCTTAGTGACAGTCAGAGATGCTCACCACTATACAACCGAGGATTCCCGATTTTGGAAATGAAATAAACCACTTCAGTTTGGCGGTTGAATGGAGGAAACAAAAAAATATCAACACTCCCCGGCGGGGAGTCGAACCCCGGTGTCCTAAGTGACAGTCAGAGATGCTCACCACTATACTACCGAGGATTCCTAATGTTGGAAATGATTGGTTGTTTTTAGACTACTTAAGTTTGCAGTCGAATGTAGGAAAAAAGAAAAAATATCAAAACTCCCCGGCGGGGAATCGAACCCCGGTGTCCTGAATGACAGTCAGAGATACTCACCACTATACTACCGAGGCATCCTGATGTTGGAAATGATTGGTTGTTTTTAGACTACTTAAGTTTGCAGTCGAATGTAGGAAAAAATAAGAAATATCAACACTCCCCGGCGGGGAATCGAACCCCGGTCTCCTGAGTGACAGTCAGAGATACTCACCACTATACTACCGAGGATTCGTAATGTTTGAAATGATTGGTTGTTATAAGACTACTTAAGTTTGAAGTTGAATGTAAGGAGAAAAAAATATTAACACTCCCCGGCGGGGAATCGAACCCCGGTCTCCTGAGTGACAGTCAGAGATACTCACCACTATACAGCGAGGATTCCTGATGTTGGAAATGATTGGTTGTTATAAGACTAATTCAGTTTGCAGTCGAAGGTAGAAAAAAAAATCAAAACTCCCCGGCGGGGAATCGAACCCCGGTCTCCAGAGTGACAGTCAGAGATACTCACCACTATATTACCGAGGATTCCCGATGTTGTAAATGAAATAAACCACTTCAGTTTGGCGGTTGAATGGAGGAAACAAAAAATTTCAACACTCCTCGGCGGAGAGCCGAACCCCGGTGTCCTGAGTGACAGTCAGAGATGCTCACCACTATACTACCGAGGATTCCTAATGTTGGAAATGATTGGTTGTTTTTAGACTACTTAAGTTTGCAGTCGAATGTAGGAAAAAAGAAAAAATATCAAAACTCCCCGGCAGGGAATCGAACCCCGGTCTCCTGAGTGACAGTCAGAGATGCTCACCACTATACTACCGAGGATTCCTGATGTTGGAAATGATTGGTTGTTTTTAGACTACTTAAGTTTGCAGTCGAATGTAGCAAAAAATAAAAAACATCAACACTCCCGGCGGGGAATCGAACCCCGGTCTCCAAAGTGACAGTCAGAGATACTCACCACTATACTACCGAGGATTCCCGATGTTGGAAATGATATAAACCACTTCAGTTTGGCGGTTGACTTGAGGAAACAAAACAAATATCAAGACTCCCCGGCGGGGAATCGAACCCCGGGGTCTCCTGACTGACAGTCAGAGATACTCACCACTATACTACCGAGGATTCCTGCTGTTGGAAATGATTGGTTGTTTTTAAACTACTTAAGTTTGCAGTCGCATGTAGGAAAAAATAAGAAATATCAACACTCCCCGGCGGGGAATCGAACCCCGGTCTCCTGAGTGACAGTCAGAGATACTCACCACTATACTACCGAGGATTCCTGATGTTGGAAATGATTGGTTGTTTTTAGACTACTTAAGTTTGCAGTCGAATGTAGGAAAAAATTAGAAATATCAAAACTCCCCGGCGGGGAATCGAACCCCGGTCTCCTGAGTGACAGTCAGAGATACTCACCACTATATTACCGAGGATTCCCGATGTTGTAAATGAAATAAACCACTTCAGTTTGGCGGTTGAATGGAGGAAACAAAAAATATCAACACTCCCCGGCGGGGAATCGAACCCCGGTCTCCTTAGTGACAGTCAGAGATGCTCACCACTATACAACCGAGGATTCCCGATTTTGGAAATGAAATAAACCACTTCAGTTTGGCGGTTGAATGGAGGAAACAAAAAAATATCAACACTCCCCGGCGGGGAGTCGAACCCCGGTGTCCTAAGTGACAGTCAGAGATGCTCACCACTATACTACCGAGGATTCCTAATGTTGGAAATGATTGGTTGTTTTTAGACTACTTAAGTTTGCAGTCGAATGTAGGAAAAAAGAAAAAATATCAAAACTCCCCGGCGGGGAATCGAACCCCGGTGTCCTGAATGACAGTCAGAGATACTCACCACTATACTACCGAGGCATCCTGATGTTGGAAATGATTGGTTGTTTTTAGACTACTTAAGTTTGCAGTCGAATGTAGGAAAAAATAAGAAATATCAACACTCCCCGGCGGGGAATCGAACCCCGGTCTCCTGAGTGACAGTCAGAGATACTCACCACTATACTACCGAGGATTCGTAATGTTTGAAATGATTGGTTGTTATAAGACTACTTAAGTTTGAAGTTGAATGTAAGGAGAAAAAAATATTAACACTCCCCGGCGGGGAATCGAACCCCGGTCTCCTGAGTGACAGTCAGAGATACTCACCACTATACAGCGAGGATTCCTGATGTTGGAAATGATTGGTTGTTATAAGACTAATTCAGTTTGCAGTCGAAGGTAGAAAAAAAAATCAAAACTCCCCGGCGGGGAATCGAACCCCGGTCTCCAGAGTGACAGTCAGAGATACTCACCACTATATTACCGAGGATTCCCGATGTTGTAAATGAAATAAACCACTTCAGTTTGGCGGTTGAATGGAGGAAACAAAAAATTTCAACACTCCTCGGCGGAGAGCCGAACCCCGGTGTCCTGAGTGACAGTCAGAGATGCTCACCACTATACTACCGAGGATTCCTAATGTTGGAAATGATTGGTTGTTTTTAGACTACTTAAGTTTGCAGTCGAATGTAGGAAAAAAGAAAAAATATCAAAACTCCCCGGCAGGGAATCGAACCCCGGTCTCCTGAGTGACAGTCAGAGATGCTCACCACTATACTACCGAGGATTCCTGATGTTGGAAATGATTGGTTGTTTTTAGACTACTTAAGTTTGCAGTCGAATGTAGCAAAAAATAAAAAACATCAACACTCCCGGCGGGGAATCGAACCCCGGTCTCCAAAGTGACAGTCAGAGATACTCACCACTATACTACCGAGGATTCCCGATGTTGGAAATGATATAAACCACTTCAGTTTGGCGGTTGACTTGAGGAAACAAAACAAATATCAAGACTCCCCGGCGGGGAATCGAACCCCGGGGTCTCCTGACTGACAGTCAGAGATCTTCACCACTATACTACCGAGGATTCCTGCTGTTGGAAATGATTGGTTGTTTTTAGACTACTTAAGTTTGCAGTCGCATGTAGGAAAAAATAAGAAATATCAACACTCCCCGGCGGGGAATCGAACCCCGGTCTCCTGAGTGACAGTCAGAGATACTCACCACTATACTACCGAGGATTCCTGATGTTGGAAATGATTGGTTGTTTTTAGACTACTTAAGTTTGCAGTCGAATGTAGGAAAAAATAAGAAATATCAAAACTCCCCGGCGGGGAATCGAACCCCGGTCTCCTGAGTGACAGTCAGAGATACTCACCACTATATTACCGAGGATTCCCGATGTTGTAAATGAAATAAACCACTTCAGTTTGGCGGTTGAATGGAGGAAACAAAAAATATCAACACTCCACGGCGGGGAATCGAACCCCGGTCTCCTTAGTGACAGTCAGAGATGCTCACCACTATACAACCGAGGATTCGCGATTTTGGAAATGAAATAAACCACTTCAGTTTGGCGGTTGAATGGAGGAAACAAAAAAATATCAACACTCCCCGGCGGGGAGTCGAACCCCGGTGTCCTGAGTGACAGTCAGAGATGCTCACCACTATACTACCGAGGATTCCTAATGTTGCAAATGATTGGTTGTTTTTAGACTACTTAAGTTTGCAGTCGAATGTAGGAAAAAAGAAAAAATATCAAAACTCCCCGGCGGGGAATCGAACCCCGGTCTCCTGAGTGACAGTCAGAGATACTCACCACTATACTACCGAGGCATCCTGATGTTGGAAATGATTGGTTGTTTTTAGACTACTTAAGTTTGCAGTCGAATGTAGGAAAAAAGAAAAAATATCAAAACTCCCCGGCAGGGAATCGAACCCCGGTCTCCTGAGTGACAGTCAGAGATACTCACCACTATACTACCGAGGCATCCTGATGTTGGAAATGATTGGTTGTTTTTAGACTACTTAAGTTTGCAGTCGAATGTAGGAAAAAATAAGAAATATCAACACTCCCCGGCGGGGAGTCGAACCCCGGTCTCCTGAGTGACAGTCAGAGATGCTCACCTCTATACTACCGAGGATTCCTGATGTTGGAAATGATTGGTTGTTTTTAGACTTCTTAAGTTTGCAGTCGAATGTAGGAAAAAAAAGATATCAAGACTCCCCAGTGGGGAATCGGACCCCGGTCTCCTGAGTGACAGTCAAAGATACTCACCACTATACTACCGAGGATTCCTAATGTTTGAAATGATTGGTTGTTATAAGACTACTTAAGTTTGAAGTTGAATGTAAGGAGAAAAAAATATTAACACTCCCCGACGGAGAATCGAACCCCGGTCTCCTGAGTGACAGTCATAGATACTCACCACTATACTACCGAGGATTCCTGATGTTTGAAATGATTGGTTGTTATAAGACTAATTCAGTTTGCAGTCGAAGGTAGAAAAAAATATCAAAACTCCCCGGCGGGGAATCGAACCCCGGTCTCCTGAGTAACAGTCAGAGATACTCACCACTATATTACCGAGGATTCCCGATGTTGTAAATGAAATAAACCACTTCAGTTTGGCGGTTGAATGGAGGAAACAAAAAAATATCTACACTCCCCGGCGGGGAATCGAACCCCGGTCTCCTTAGTGACAGTCAGAGATGCTCACCACTATACAACCGAGGATTCCCGATTTTGGAAATGAAATAAACCACTTCAGTTTGGCGGTTGAATGGAGGAAACAAAAAAATATCAACACTCCCCGGCGGGGAGTCGAACCCCGGTGTCCTGAGTGACAGTCAGAGAAGCTCACCACTATACTACCGAGGATTCCTAATGATGGGAATGACTGGTTGTTTTTAGACTACTTAAGTTTGCAGTCGAATGTAGGAAAAAATAAAAAATATCAACACTCCCCGGCGGAGAATCGAACACCGGTGCCCTGAGTGACAGTCAGAGATACTCTCCACTATACTACCGAGTTTTCCCGATGTTGGAAATGAAATAAACCACTTCAGTTTGGCGGTTGAATGGAGGAAACAAAAAATATCAACACTCCCCGGCGGGGAGTCGAACCCCGGTGTCCTGAGTGACAGTCAGAGATGCTCACCACTATACTACCGAGGATTCCTAATGTTGGAAATGATTGGTTGTTTTGTAGACTACTTAAGTTTGCAGTCGAATGTAGGAAAAAAGAAAAAATATCAAAACTCACCGGCAGGGAATCGAACCCCGGTCTCCTGAGTGACAGTCAGAGATACTCACCACTATACTACCGAGGATTCCTAATGTTGGAAATGATTGGTTGTTTTGTAGACTACTTAAGTTTGCAGTCGAATGTAGGAAAAAAGAAAAAAATATCAAAACTCCCCGGCAGGGAATCGAACCCCGGTCTCCTGAGTGACAGTCAGAGATACTCACCTCTATACTACCGAGGATTCCTGATGTTGGAAATGATTGGTTGTTTTTAGACTACTTAAGTTTGCAGTCGAATGTAGGAAAAAAAAAATATCAAGACTCCCCAGTGGGGAATCGGACCCCGGTCTCCTGAGTGACAGTCAGAGATACTCACCACTATACTACCGAGGATTCTTAATGTTTGAAATGATTTGTTGTTAAAAGACTACTTGAGTTTGATTTTGAATGCAAGGAGAAAAAATATTAACAATCCCCGTCGGGGATTCGAACGCCGGTCTCCTGATTGACAGTTAGAGATACTCACCACTATACTACCGAGGATTCCTGATGTTGGAAATGATTGGTTGTTTTTAGACCACTTAAGTTTGCAGTCGAATGTAGGAACAAATTAAAAACATCAACACTCCCGGCGGCGAATCGAACCCCGGTCTCCTTAGTGACAGTCAGAGATGCTCACCACTATACAACCGAGGATTCCCGATTTTGGAAATGAAATAAACCACTTCAGTTTGGCGGTTGAATGGAGGAAACAAAAAAATATCAACACTCCCCGGCGGGGAGTCGAACCCCGGTGTCCTGAGTGACAGTCAGAGAAGCTCACCACTATACTACCGAGGATTCCTAATGATGGGAATGACTGGTTGTTTTTAGACTACTTAAGTTTGCAGTCGAATGTAGGAAAAAATAAAAAATATCAACACTCCCCGGCGGAGAATCGAACACCGGTCTCCTGAGTGACAGTCAGAGATACTCTCCACTATACAACCGAGTTTTCCCGATGTTGGAAATGAAATAAACCACTTCAGTTTGGCGGTTGAATGGAGGAAACAAAAAATATCAACACTCCCAGGCGGAGAATCGAACCCCGGTCTCCTTAGTGACAGTCAGAGATGCTCACCACTATACAACCGACGATTCCCGATTTTGGAAATGAAATAAACCACTTCAGTTTGGCGGTTGAATGGAAGAAACACAAAAATTTCAACACTCCCCGGCGGGGAGTCGAACCCCGGTGTCCTGAGTGACAGTCAGAGATGCTCACCACTATACTACCGAGGATTCCTAATGTTGGAAATGATTGGTTGTTTTGTAGACTACTTAAGTTTGCAGTCGAATGAAGGAAAAAAGAAAAAATATCAAAACTCACCGGCAGGGAATCGAACCCCGGTCTCCTGAGTGACAGTCAGAGATACTCACCACTATACTACCGAGGATTCCTAATGTTGGAAATGATTGGTTGTTTTGTAGACTACTTAAGTTTGCAGTCGAATGTAGGAACAAATTAAAAACATCAACACTCCCGGCGGCGAATCGAACCCCGGTCTCCTTAGTGACAGTAAGAAATACTCACCACTATACTACCGAGGATTCCTAATGTTTGAAATGATTGGTTGTTATAAGACTACTTAAGTTTGAAGTTGAATGTAAGGAGAAAAAAATTATAACACTCCCCGGCGGGGAATCGAACCCCGGTCTCCTGAGTGACAGTCAGAGATACTCACCACTATACTACCGAGGATTCCTGATGTTGGAAATGATTGGATGTAAGAAGACTAATTCAGTTTGCAGTCGAAGGTAGAAAAAAATATTAACACTCCCCGGCGGGGAATCGAACCCCGGTCTCCTGAGTGACAGTCAGAGATACTCACCACTATACTACCGAGGATTCCTGATGTTGGAAATGATTGGATGTAAGAAGACTAATTCAGTTTGCAGTCGAAGGTAGAAAAAAATATCAAAACTCCCCGGCGGGGAATCGAACCCCGGTCTCCTGAGTGACAGTCAGAAATACTCACCACTATATTACCGAGGATTCCCGATGTTGTAAATGAAATAAACCACTTCAGTTTGGCGGTTGAATGGAGGAAACAAAAAAATATCTACACTCCCCGGCGGGGAATCGAACCCCGGTCTCCTTAGTGACAGTCAGAGATGCTCACCACTATACAACCGAGGATTCCTGATTTTGGAAAAGAAATAAACCACTTCAGTTTGGCGGTTGAATGGAGGAAACAAAAAAATATCAACACTCCCCGGCGGGGAGTCGAACCCCGGTGTCCTGAGTGACAGTCAGAGAAGCTCACCACTATACTACCGAGGAATCCTAATGATGGGAATGACTGGTTGTTTTTAGACTACTTAAGTTTGCAGTCGAATGTAGGAAAAAATAAAAAATATCAACACTCCCAGGCGGAGAATCGAACACCGGTGCCCTGAGTGACAGTCAGAGATACTCTCCACTATACTACCGAGGATTCCCGATGTTGGAAATGAAATAAACCACTTCAATTTGGCGGTTGAATGGAGGAAAAAAAAAATATCAACACTCCCCAGCGGGGAATCGAACCCCGGTCACCTGAGTGACAGTCAGAGATACTCACCACTATACTACCGAGGATTCTAAATGTTTGAAATGATTGGTTGTTATAAGACTACTTAAGTTTAAAGTTGAATGTAAGGAGAAAAAAATATTAACACTCCCCGGCGGGGAATCGAACCCCGGTCTCCTGAGTGACAGTCAGAGATACTCACCACTATACTACCGAGGATTCCTGATGTTGGAAATGATTGGTTGTTTTTAGACTACTTAAGTTTGCAGTCGAATGTAGGAAAAAATAAAAAATATCAACACTCCCGGCGGGGAATCGAACCCCGGTCTCCAAAGTGACAGTCAGCGATACTCACCACTATACAACCGAGGATTCCAGATGTTGGAAATGATTGGTTGTTTTTATACTATATAAGTTTGCAGTCGAATGTATAAAAAAGAAAAAATATCAAAACTCCCCGGCGGGGAATCGAACCCCGGTCTCCTGAGTGACAGTCAGAGATACTCACCACTATACTACCGAGGATTCCTAATGTTTGAAATGATTTGTTGTTAAAAGACTACTTTAGTTTGATTTCGAATGCAAAAGAAAAAATATTAACACTCCCCGTCAGGGAATCGAACCCCGGTCTCCTGAGTGACAGTCAGAGATACTCACCACTATACAACCGAGGATTCCAGATGTTGGAAATGATATAAACCACTTCAGTTTGGCGGTTGAATTGAGTAAACAAAACAAGTATCAAGACTCGCCGGCGGGGAATCGAACCCCGGTCTCCTGAGTGACAGTCAGAGATACTCACCACTATACTACCGAGGATTCCTGATGTTGGAAATGATTGGTTGTTTCTTAGACAACGTAAGTTTGCAGTCGAATGTAGGAAAAAAAATATCAACACTCCCCGGCGGGGAATCGAACCCCGGTCTCCTGAGTGACAGTCAGAGAAACTCACCACTATACTACCGAGGATTCCTGATGTTGGAAATGATTGGTTGTTTCTTAGACAACGTAAGTTTGCAGTCGAATGTAGGGAAAAAAAATACTACTATACAACCGAGGATTCCCGATTTTGGAAATGAAATAAACCACTTCAGTTTGGCGGTTGAATGGAGGAAACAAAAAAATATCAACACTCCCCGGCGGGGAGTCGAACCCCGGTGTCCTGAGTGACAGTCAGAGAAGCTCACCACTATACTACCGAGGATTCCTAATGATGGGAATGACTGGTTGTTTTTAGACTACTTAAGTTTGCAGTCGAATGTAGGAAAAAATAAAAAATATCAACACTCCCCGGCGGAGAATCGAACACCGGTCTCCTGAGTGACAGTCAGAGATACTCTCCACTATACAACCGAGTTTTCCCGATGTTGGAAATGAAATAAACCACTTCAGTTTGACGGTTGAATGGAGGAAACAAAAAATATCAACACTCCCAGGCGGAGAATCGAACCCCGGTCTCCTTAGTGACAGTCAGAGATGCTCACCACTATACAACCGACGATTCCCGATTTTGGAAATGAAATAAACCACTTCAGTTTGGCGGTTGAATGGAAGAAACACAAAAATTTCAACACTCCCCGGCGGGGAGTCGAACCCCGGTGTCCTGAGTGACAGTCAGAGATGCTCACCACTATACTACCGAGGATTCCTAATGTTGGAAATGATTGGTTGTTTTGTAGACTACTTAAGTTTGCAGTCGAATGAAGGAAAAAAGAAAAAATATCAAAACTCACCGGCAGGGAATCGAACCCCGGTCTCCTGAGTGACAGTCAGAGATACTCACCACTATACTACCGAGGATTCCTAATGTTGGAAATGATTGGTTGTTTTGTAGACTACTTAAGTTTGCAGTCGAATGTAGGAACAAATTAAAAACATCAACACTCCCGGCGGCGAATCGAACCCCGGTCTCCTTAGTGACAGTAAGAAATACTCACCACTATACTACCGAGGATTCCTAATGTTTGAAATGATTGGTTGTTATAAGACTACTTAAGTTTGAAGTTGAATGTAAGGAGAAAAAAATTATAACACTCCCCGGCGGGGAATCGAACCCCGGTCTCCTGAGTGACAGTCAGAGATACTCACCACTATACTACCGAGGATTCCTGATGTTGGAAATGATTGGATGTAAGAAGACTAATTCAGTTTGCAGTCGAAGGTAGAAAAAAATATTAACACTCCCCGGCGGGGAATCGAACCCCGGTCTCCTGAGTGACAGTCAGAGATACTCACCACTATACTACCGAGGATTCCTGATGTTGGAAATGATTGGATGTAAGAAGACTAATTCAGTTTGCAGTCGAAGGTAGAAAAAAATATCAAAACTCCCCGGCGGGGAATCGAACCCCGGTCTCCTGAGTGACAGTCAGAAATACTCACCACTATATTACCGAGGATTCCCGATGTTGTAAATGAAATAAACCACTTCAGTTTGGCGGTTGAATGGAGGAAACAAAAAAATATCTACACTCCCCGGCGGGGAATCGAACCCCGGTCTCCTTAGTGACAGTCAGAGATGCTCACCACTATACAACCGAGGATTCCTGATTTTGGAAAAGAAATAAACCACTTCAGTTTGGCGGTTGAATGGAGGAAACAAAAAAATATCAACACTCCCCGGCGGGGAGTCGAACCCCGGTGTCCTGAGTGACAGTCAGAGAAGCTCACCACTATACTACCGAGGAATCCTAATGATGGGAATGACTGGTTGTTTTTAGACTACTTAAGTTTGCAGTCGAATGTAGGAAAAAATAAAAAATATCAACACTCCCAGGCGGAGAATCGAACACCGGTGCCCTGAGTGACAGTCAGAGATACTCTCCACTATACTACCGAGGATTCCCGATGTTGGAAATGAAATAAACCACTTCAATTTGGCGGTTGAATGGAGGAAAAAAAAAATATCAACACTCCCCAGCGGGGAATCGAACCCCGGTCACCTGAGTGACAGTCAGAGATACTCACCACTATACTACCGAGGATTCTAAATGTTTGAAATGATTGGTTGTTATAAGACTACTTAAGTTTAAAGTTGAATGTAAGGAGAAAAAAATATTAACACTCCCCGGCGGGGAATCGAACCCCGGTCTCCTGAGTGACAGTCAGAGATACTCACCACTATACTACCGAGGATTCCTGATGTTGGAAATGATTGGTTGTTTTTAGACTACTTAAGTTTGCAGTCGAATGTAGGAAAAAATAAAAAATATCAACACTCCCGGCGGGGAATCGAACCCCGGTCTCCAAAGTGACAGTCAGCGATACTCACCACTATACAACCGAGGATTCCAGATGTTGGAAATGATTGGTTGTTTTTATACTATATAAGTTTGCAGTCGAATGTATAAAAAAGAAAAAATGTCAAAACTCCCCGGCGGGGAATCGAACCCCGGTCTCCTGAGTGACAGTCAGAGATACTCACCACTATACTACCGAGGATTCCTAATGTTTGAAATGATTTGTTGTTAAAAGACTACTTTAGTTTGATTTCGAATGCAAAAGAAAAAATATTAACACTCCCCGTCAGGGAATCGAACCCCGGTCTCCTGAGTGACAGTCAGAGATACTCACCACTATACAACCGAGGATTCCAGATGTTGGAAATGATATAAACCACTTCAGTTTGGCGGTTGAATTGAGTAAACAAAACAAGTATCAAGACTCGCCGGCGGGGAATCGAACCCCGGTCTCCTGAGTGACAGTCAGAGATACTCACCACTATACAACCGAGGATTCCACATGTTGGAAATAATTGGTTGTTTTTATACTATATAAGTTTGCAGTCGAATGTATAAAAAAGAAAAAATATCAAAACTCCCCGGCGGGGAATCGAACCCCGGTCTCCTGAGTGACAGTCAGAGATACTCACCACTATACTACCGAGGATTCCCGATGTTGGAAATGATTGGTTGTTATAAGACTAATTCAGTTTGCAGTCGAAGGTAGGAAAAAATAAAAAATATCAACACTCCCCGGCGGAGAATCGAACACCGGTGCCCTGAGTGACAGTCAGAGATACTCTCCACTATACTACCGAGGATTCCCGATGTTGGAAATGAAATAAACCACTTCAGTTTGGCGGTTGAATGGAGGAAAAAAAGATATCAACACTCCCCGGCGGGGAATCGAACCCCGGTCACCTGAGTGACAGTCAAAGATACTCACCACTATACTACCGAGGATTCCTGATGTTTGAAATGATTGGTTGTTATAAGACTAATTCAGTTTGCAGTCGAAGGTAGAAAAAATATCAAAACTCCCCGGCGGGGAATCGAACCCCGGTCTCCTGAGTAACAGTCAGAGATACTCACCACTATATTACCGAGGATTCCCGATGTTGTAAATGAAATAAACCACTTCAGTTTGGCGGTTGAATGGAGGAAACAAAAAAATATCAAAACTCCCCGGGGGGGAATCGAACCCCGGTCTCCTGAGTGACAGTCAGAGATACTCACCACTATACTACCGAGGATTCTAAATGTTTGAAATGATTGGTTGTTATAAGACTACTTAAGTTTAAAGTTGAATGTAAGGAGAAAAAAATATTAACACTCCCCGGCGGGGAATCGAACCCCGGTCTCCTGAGTGACAGTCAGAGATACTCACCACTATACTACCGAGGATTCCTGATGTTGGAAATGATTGGTTGTTTTGTAGACTACTTAAGTTTGCAGTCGAATGTAGGAAAAAATAAAAAATATCAACACTCCCCGGCGGAGAATCGAACACCGGTGCCCTGAGTGACAGTCAGAGATACTCTCCACTATACTACCGAGTTTTCCCGATGTTGGAAATGAAATAAACCACTTCAGTTTGGCGGTTGAATGGAGGAAACAAAAAATATCAACACTCCCAGGCGGAGAATCGAACCCCGGTCTCCTTAGTGACAGTCAGAGATGCTCACCACTATACAACCGACGATTCCCGATTTTGGAAATGAAATAAACCACTTCAGTTTGGCGGTTGAATGGAAGAAACACAAAAATTTCAACACTCCCCGGCGGGGAGTCGAACCCCGGTGTCCTGACTGACAGTCAGAGATGCTCACCACTATACTACCGAGGATTCCTAATGTTGGAAATGATTGGTTGTTTTGTAGACTACTTAAGTTTGCAGTCGAATGTAGGAAAAAAGAAAAAATATCAAAACTCACCGGCAGGGAATCGAACCCCGGTCTCCTGAGTGACAGTCAGAGATACTCACCACTATACAACCGACGATTCCCGATTTTGGAAATGAAATAAACCACTTCAGTTTGGCGGTTGAATGGAAGAAACACAAAAATTTCAACACTCCCCGGCGGGGAGTCGAACCCCGGTGTCCTGACTGACAGTCAGAGATGCTCACCACTATACTACCGAGGATTCCTAATGTTGGAAATGATTGGTTGTTTTGTAGACTACTTAAGTTTGCAGTCGAATGTAGGAAAAAAGAAAAAATATCAAAACTCACCGGCAGGGAATCGAACCCCGGTCTCCTGAGTGACAGTCAGAGATACTCACCTCTATACTACCGAGGATTCCTGATGTTGGAAATGAATGGTTGTTTTTAGACTACTTAAGTTTGCAGTCGAATGTAGGAAAAAAAATATCAAGACTCCCCAGTGGGGAATCGGACCCCGGTCTCCTGAGTGACAGTCAGAGATACTCACCACTATACTACCGAGGATTCTTAATGTTTGAAATGATTTGTTGTTAAAAGACTACTTGAGTTTGATTTTGAATGCAAGGAGAAAAAATATTAACAATCCCCGTCGGGGATTCGAACGCCGGTCTCCTGATTGACAGTCAGAGATACTCACCACTATACTACCGAGGATTCCTGATGTTGGAAATGATTGGTTGTTTTTAGACCACTTAAGTTTGCAGTCGAATGTAGGAACAAATTAAAAACATCAACACTCCCGGCGGCGAATCGAACCCCGGTCTCCTTAGTGACAGTCAGAGATGCTCACCACTATACAACCGAGGATTCCCGATTTTGGAAATGAAATAAACCACTTCAGTTTGGCGGTTGAATGGAGGAAACAAAAAAATATCAACACTCCCCGGCGGGGAGTCGAACCCCGGTGTCCTGAGTGACAGTCAGAGAAGCTCACCACTATACTACCGAGGATTCCTAATGATGGGAATGACTGGTTGTTTTTAGACTACTTAAGTTTGCAGTCGAATGTAGGAAAAAATAAAAAATATCAACACTCCCCGGCGGAGAATCGAACACCGGTGCCCTGAGTGACAGTCAGAGATACTCTCCACTATACTACCGAGTTTTCCCGATGTTGGAAATGAAATAAACCACTTCAGTTTGGCGGTTGAATGGAGGAAACAAAAAATATCAACACTCCCAGGCGGAGAATCGAACCCCGGTCTCCTTAGTGACAGTCAGAGATGCTCACCACTATACAACCGACGATTCCCGATTTTGGAAATGAAATAAACCACTTCAGTTTGGCGGTTGAATGGAAGAAACACAAAAATTTCAACACTCCCCGGCGGGGAGTCGAACCCCAGTGTCCTGAGTGACAGTCAGAGATGCTCACCACTATACTACCGAGGATTCCTAATGTTGGAAATGATTGGTTGTTTTGTAGACTACTTAAGTTTGCAGTCGAATGAAGGAAAAAAAAAAATATCAAAACTCACCGGCAGGGAATCGAACCCCGGTCTCCTGAGTGACAGTCAGAGATACTCACCACTATACTACCGAGGATTCCTAATGTTGGAAATGATTGGTTGTTTTGTAGACTACTTAAGTTTGCAGTCGAATGTAGGAACAAATTAAAAACATCAACACTCCCGGCGGCGAATCGAACCCCGGTCTCCTTAGTGACAGTCAGAAATACTCACCACTATACTACCGAGGATTCCTAATGTTTGAAATGATTGGTTGTTATAAGACTACTTAAGTTTGAAGTTGAATGTAAGGAGAAAAAAATTATAACACTCCCCGGCGGGGAATCGAACCCCGGTCTCCTGAGTGACAGTCAGAGATACTCACCACTATACTACCGAGGATTCCTGATGTTGGAAATGATTGGATGTAAGAAGACTAATTCAGTTTGCAGTCGAAGGTAGAAAAAAATATTAACACTCCCCGGCGGGGAATCGAACCCCGGTCTCCTGAGTGACAGTCAGAGATACTCACCACTATACTACCGAGGATTCCTGATGTTGGAAATGATTGGATGTAAGAAGACTAATTCAGTTTGCAGTCGAAGGTAGAAAAAAATATCAAAACTCCCCGGCGGGGAATCGAACCCCGGTCTCCTGAGTGACAGTCAGAAATACTCACCACTATATTACCGAGGATTCCCGATGTTGTAAATGAAATAAACCACTTCAGTTTGGCGGTTGAATGGAGGAAACAAAAAAATATCTACACTCCCCGGCGGGGAATCGAACCCCGGTCTCCTTAGTGACAGTCAGAGATGCTCACCACTATACAACCGAGGATTCCTGATTTTGGAAAAGAAATAAACCACTTCAGTTTGGCGGTTGAATGGAGGAAACAAAAAAATATCAACACTCCCCGGCGGGGAGTCGAACCCCGGTGTCCTGAGTGACAGTCAGAGAAGCTCACCACTATACTACCGAGGATTCCTAATGATGGGAATGACTGGTTGTTTTTAGACTACTTAAGTTTGCAGTCGAATGTAGGAAAAAATAAAAAATATCAACACTCCCCGGCGGAGAATCGAACACCGGTGCCCTGAGTGACAGTCAGAGATACTCTCCACTATACTACCGAGGATTCCCGATGTTGGAAATGAAATAAACCACTTCAATTTGGCGGTTGAATGGAGGAAAAAAAAATATCAACACTCCCCGGCGGGGAATCGAACCCCGGTCACCTGAGTGACAGTCAGAGATACTCACCACTATACTACCGAGGATTCTAAATGTTTGAAATGATTGGTTGTTATAAGACTACTTAAGTTTAAAGTTGAATGTAAGGAGAAAAAAATATTAACACTCCCCGGCGGGGAATCGAACCCCGGTCTCCTGAGTGACAGTCAGAGATACTCACCACTATACTACCGAGGATTCCTGATGTTGGAAATGATTGGTTGTTTTTAGACTACTTAAGTTTGCAGTCGAATGTAGGAAAAAATAAAAAATATCAACACTCCCGGCGGGGAATCGAACCCCGGTCTCCAAAGTGACAGTCAGCGATACTCACCACTATACAACCGAGGATTCCAGATGTTGGAAATGATTGGTTGTTTTTATACTATATAAGTTTGCAGTCGAATGTATAAAAAAGAAAAAATATCAAAACTCCCCGGCGGGGAATCGAACCCCGGTCTCCTGAATGACAGTCACAGATACTCACCACTATACTACCGAGGATTCCTAATGTTTGAAATGATTTGTTGTTAAATGACTACTTTAGTTTGATTTCGAATGCAAAAGAAAAAATATTAACACTCCCCGTCAGGGAATCGAACCCCGGTCTCCTGAGTGACAGTCAGAGATACTCACCACTATACAAGCGAGGATTCCAGATGTTGGAAATGATATAAACCACTTCAGTTTGGCGGTTGAATTGAGTAAACAAAACAAGTATCAAGACTCGCCGGCGGGGAATCGAACCCCGGTCTCCTGAGTGACAGTCAGTGATACTCACCACTATACAACCGAGGATTCCAGATGTTGGAAATGATTGGTTGTTTTTATACTATATAAGTTTGCAGTCGAATGTATAAAAAAGAAAAAATATCAAAACTCCCCGGCGGGGAATCGAACCCCGGTCTCCTGAGTGACAGTCAGAGATACTCACCACTATACTACCGAGGATTCCCGATGTTGGAAATGATTGGTTGTTATAAGACTAATTCAGTTTGCAGTCGAAGGTAGGAAAAAATAAAAAATATCAACACTCCCCGGCGGAGAATCGAACACCGGTGCCCTGAGTGACAGTCAGAGATACTCTCCACTATACTACCGAGGATTCCCGATGTTGGAAATGAAATAAACCACTTCAGTTTGGCGGTTGAATGGAGGAAAAAAAAATATCAACACTCCCCGGCGGGGAATCGAACCCCGGTCACCTGAGTGACAGTCAGAGATACTCACCACTATACTACCGAGGATTCTAAATGTTTGAAATAATTGGTTGTTAAAAGACTACTTAAGTTTAAAGTTGAATGTAAGGAGAAAAAAATATTAACACTCCCCGGCGGGGAATCGAACCCCGGTCTCCTGAGTGACAGTCAGAGATACTCACCACTATACTACCGAGGATTCCTGATGTTGGAAATGATTGGTTGTTTTTAGACTACTTAAGTTTGCAGTCGCATGTAGGAAAAAATAAAAAATATCACCACTCCCGGCGGGGAATCTAACCCCGGTCTCCAAAGTGACAGTCAGCGATACTCACCACTATACAACCGAGGATTCCAGATGTTGGAAATGATTGGTTGTTTTTATACTATATAAGTTTGCAGTCGAATGTATAAAAAAGAAAAAATATCAAAACTCCCCGGCGGGGAATCGAACCCCGGTCTCCTGAGTGACAGTCAGAGATACTCACCACTATACTACCGAGGATTCCTAATGTTTGAAATGATTTGTTGTTAAAAGACTACTTTAGTTTGATTTCGAATGCAAAAGAAAAAATATTAACACTCCCCGTCAGGGAATCGAACCCTGGTCTCCTGAGTGACAGTCAGAGATACTCACCACTATACAACCGAGGATTCCAGATGTTGGAAATGATATAAACCATTTCAGTTTGGCGGTTGAATTGAGGAAACAAAACAAGTATCAAGACTCGCCGGCGGGGAATAGAACCCCGGTCTCCTGAGTGACAGTCAGAGATACTCACCACTATACAACCGAGGATTCCAGATGTTGGAAATGATTGGTTGTTTTTATACTATATAAGTTTGCAGTCGAATGTATAAAAAAGAAAAAATATCAAAACTCCCCGGAGGGGAATCGAACCCCGGTCTCCTGAGTGACAGTCAGAGATACTCACCACTATACTACCGAGGATTCCCGATGTTGGAAATGATTGGTTGTTATAAGACTAATTCAGTTTGCAGTCGAAGGTAGAACAAAAATCAACACTCCCCGGCGGGGAATCGAACCCCGGTCTCCTGAGTGACAGTCAGAGTTACTGACCACTATACTACCGAGGATTCCTGATGTTGGAAATGATTGGTTGTTTTTAGACTACTTAAGTTTGCAGTCGAATGTAGGAAAAAATAAAAAATATCAACACTCCCCAGTGGGGAATCGGACCCCGGTCTCCTGAGTGACAGTCAGAGATACTCACCACTATACTACCGAGGATTCCTAACGTTGAAATGATTGGTTGTTAAAAGACTACTTAAGTTTGATTTTGAATGCAAGGAGAAAAAATATTAACAATCCCCGTCGGGGAATCGAACGCCGGTCTCCTGAGTGACAGTCAGAGATACTTACCACTATACTACCGAGGATTCCTGATGTTGTAAATGATTGGTTGTTTTTAGACCACTTAAGTTTGCAGTCGAATGTAGGAACAAATAAAAAACATCAACACTCCCGGCGGGGAATCGAACCTCGGTCTCCAAAGTGACAGTCAGAGATACTCACCACTATACTACCGAGGATTCCCGATGTTGAAAATGATATAAACCACTTCAGTTTGGCGGTTGACTTGAGGAAACAAAACAAATATCAAGACTCCCCGGCGGGGAATCGAACCCCGGTCTCCTGAGTGACAGTCAGAGATACTCACCACTATACTACCAAGGATTCCTGATGTTGGAAGTGATTGGTTGTTTTTAGACTACTTAAGTTTGCAGTCGAATGTAGGAAAAAATAACAAATATAAACACTCCCCGGCAGGGAATCGAACCCCGGTCTCCTGAGTGACAGTCAGAGATACTCACCACTATACTACCGAGGATTCCTGATGTTGGAAATGATTGGTTGTTTTTAGACCACTTACGTTTGCAGTCGAATGTAGGAAAAAAATAAGAAATATCAACACTCCCCGGCGGGGAATCGAACCCCGGTCTCCTGAGTGACAGTCAGAGATGCTCACCTCTATACTACCGAGAATTCCTGATGTTGGAAATGATTGGTTGTTTTTAGACTACTTAAGTTTGCAGTCGAATGTAGGGAAAAAATATCAAGACTCCCCAGTGGGGAATCGGACCCCGGTCTCCAAAGTGACAGTCAGAGATACTCACCACTATACTACCGAGGATTCCTAATGTTTGAAATGATTTGTTGTTAAAAGACTACGTTAGTTTGATTTCGAATGCAAAAGAAAAAATATTAACACTCCCCGTCAGGGAATCGAACCCCGGTCTCCTGAGTGACAGTCAGAGGTACTCACCACTATACAACCGAGGATTCCAGATGTTGGAAATGATATAAACCACTTCAGTTTGGCGGTTGAATTGAGGAAACAAAACAAAAATCAACACTCCCCGGCGGGGAATCGAACCCCGGTCTCCTGAGTGACAGTCAGAGATACTCACCACTATACTACCGAGGATTCCTGATGTTGGAAATGATTGGTTGTTTTTATACTATATAAGTTTGCAGTCGAATGTATAAAAAAGAAAAAATATCAAAACTCCCCGGCGGGGAATCGAACCCCGGTCTCCTGAGTGACAGTCAGAGATACTCACCACTAAACTACCGAGGATTCCCGATGTTGGAAATGATTGGTTGTTATAAGACTAATTCAGTTTGCAGTCGAAGGTAGGAAAAAAAATCAACACTCCCCGGCGGGGAATCGAACCCCGGTCTCCTAAGTGACAGTCAGAGATACTCACCACTATACTACCGAGGATTCCTAATGTTTGAAATGATTGGTTGTTATAAGACTACTTAAGTTTAAAGTTGAATGTAAGGAGAAAAAAATATTAACACTCCCCGGCGGGGAATCGAACCCCGGTCTCCTGAGTGACAGTCAGAGATACTCACCACTATACTACCGAGGATTCCTGATGTTGGAAATGATTGGTTGTTAAAAGACTTATTCAGTTTGCAGTCGAAGGTACAAAAAAAAATCAACACTCCCCGGGGGAATCGAACCCCGGTCTCCTGAGTGACAGTCAGAGATACTCACCACTATACTACCGAGGATTCCTGATGTTGGAAATGATTGGTTGTTTTTAGACTACTTAAGTTTGCAGTCGAATGTAGAAAAAGTTAAAAATATCAACACTCCCCAGTGGGGAATCGGACCCCGGTCTCCTGAGTGACAGTCAGAGATACTCACCACTATACTACCGAGGATTCCTAATGTTTGAAATGATTGGTTGTTAAAAGACTACTTAAGTTTGATTTTGAATGCAAGGAGAAAAAATATTAACACTCCCCGTCAGGGAATCGAACCCCGGTCTCCTGAGTGACAGTCAGAGATACTCACCACTATACAACCGAGGATTCCAGATGTTGGAAATGATATAAACCACTTCAGTTTGGTGGTTGAATTGAGGAAACAAAACAAAAATCAACACTCCCCGGCGGGGAATCGAACCCCGGTCTCCTGAGTGACAGTCAGAGATACTCACCACTATACTACCGAGGATTCCTGATGTTGGAAATGATTGGTTGTTTTTATACTATATAAGTTTGCAGTCGAATGTATAAAAAAGAAAAAATATCAAAACTCCCCGGCGGGGAATCGAACCCCGGTCTCCTGAGTGACAGTCAGAGATACTCACCACTATACTACCGAGGATTCCTAATGTTTGAAATGATTGGTTGTTATAAGACTACTTAAGTTTAAAATTGAATGTAAGGAGAAAAAAATATTAACACTCCCCGGCGGGGAATCGAACCCCGATCTCCTGAGTGACAGTCAGAGATACTCACCACTATACTACCGAGGATTCCTAATGTTGGAAATGATTGGTTGTTATAAGACTAATTCAGTTTGCAGTCGAAGGTAGGAAAAAATATCAACACTCCCCGGCGGGGAATCGAACCCCGGTCTCCTAAGTGACAGTCAGAGATACTCACCACTATACTACCGAGGATTCCTAATGTTTGAAATGATTGGTTGTTATAAGACTACTTAAGTTTAAAGTTGAATGTAAGGAGAGAAAAAATATTAACACTCCCCGGCGGGGAATCGAACCCCGGTCTCCTGAGTGACAGTCAGAAATACTCACCACTATACTACCGAGGATTCCTGATGTTGGAAATGATTGGTTGTTAAAAGACTTATTCAGTTTGCAGTCGAAGGTAGAAAAAAAAATCAACACTCCCCGGCGGGGAATCGAACCCCGGTCTCCTGAGTGACAGTCAGAGATACTCACCACTATACTACCGAGGATTCCTGATGTTGGAAATGATTGGTTGTTTTTAGACTACTTAAGTTTGCAGTCGAATGTAGAAAAAGTTAAAAATATCAACACTCCCCAGTGGGGAATCGGACCCCGGTCTCCTGAGTGACAGTCAGAGATACTCACCACTATACTACCGAGGATTCCTAATGTTTGAAATGATTGGTTGTTAAAAGACTACTTAAGTTTGATTTTGAATGCAAGGAGAAAAAATATTAACAATCCCCGTCGGGGAATCGAACGCCGGTCTCCTGAGTGACAGTCAGAGATACTTACCACTATACTACCGAGGATTCCTGATGTTGGAAATGATTGGTTGTTTTTAGACCACTTAAGTTTGCAGTCGAATGTAGGAACAAATAAAAAACATCAACACTCCCGGCGGGGAATCGAACCTCGGTCTCCAAAGTGACAGTCAGAGATACTCACCACTATACTACCGAGGATTCCCGATGTTGGAAATGATATAAACCACTTCAGTTTGGCGGTTGACTTGAGGAAACAAAACAAATATCAAGACTCCCCGGCGGGGAATCGAACCCCGGTCTCCTGAGTGACAGTCAGAGATACTCACCACTATACTACCGAGGATTCCTGATGTTGGAAGTGATTGGTTGTTTTTAGACTACTTAAGTTTGCAGTCGAATGTAGGAAAAAATAACAAATATAAACACTCCCCGGCAGGGAATCGAACCCCGGTCTCCTGAGTGACAGTCAGAGATACTCACCACTATACTACCGAGGATTCCTGATGTTGGAAATGATTGGTTGTTTTTAGACCACTTACGTTTGCAGTCGAATGTAGGAAAAAATAGGAAATATCAACACTCCCCGGCGGGGAATCGAACCCCGGTCTCCTGAGTGACAGTCAGAGATACTCACCACTATACTACCGAGAATTCCTGATGTTGGAAATGATAGGTTGTTTTTAGACTACTTAAGTTTGCAGTCGAATGTAGGAAAAAAAATATCAAGACTACCCAGTGGGGAATCGGACCCCGGTCTCCAAAGTGACAGTCAGAGATACTCACCACTATACTACCGAGGATTCCTAATGTTTGAAATGATTTGTTGTTAAAAGACTACTTTAGTTTGATTTTGAATGCAAGGAGAAAAAATATTAACAATCCCCGTCGGAGAATCGAACGCCGGTCTCCTGATTGACAGTCAGAGATACTCACCACTATACTACCGAGGATTCCTGATGTTGGAAATGATTGGTTGTTTTTAGACCACTTAAGTTTGCAGTCGAATGTAGGAACAAATAAAAAACATCAACACTCCCGGCGGCGAATCGAACCCCGGTCTCCAAAGTGACAGTCAGAGATACTCACCACTATACTACCTAGGATTCCCGATATTGGATATGATATAAACCACTTCAGTTTGGCGATTGACTTGAGGAAACAAAACAAATATCAAGACTCCCCGACGGGGAATCGAACCCCGGTCTCCTGAGTGACAGTCAGAGATACTCACCACTATACTACCGAGGATTCCTGATGTTGGAAATGATTTGTTGTTTTTAGACAACTTAAGTTTGCAGTCGAATGTAGGAAAAAATAAGAAATATCAACACTCCCCAGCGGGGAATCGGACCCCGGTCTCGTGAGTGACAGTCAGAGATACTCACCACTATACTACCGAGGATTCCTGATTTTGGAAATGATTGGTTGTTTTTAGACCACTTAAGTTTGCAGTCGAATGTAGGAAAAAATAAGAAATATCAACACTCCCCGGCGGGGAATCGAACCCCGGTCTCCTGAGTGACAGTCAGAGATGCTCACCTCTATACTACCGAGGATTCATGATGTTGGAAATGATTGGTTGTTAAAAGACTACTTAAGTTTGAAGTAAGGAGAAAAAATATCAACACTCCCCGGCGGGGAATCGAACCCCGGTCTCCTGAGTGACAGTCAGAGATACTCACCACTATACAACCGAGGATTCCAGATGTTGGAAATGATATAAACCACTTCAGTTTGGCGGTTGAATTGAGGAAACAAAACAAAAAACAAGACTCCCCGTCGGGGAATCGAACCCCGGTCTCCTGAGTGACAGTCAGAGATACTCACCACTATACTACCGAGGATTCCTGATGTTGGAAATGATTGGTTGTTTTTAGACTACTTAAGTTTGCAGTCGAATGTAGGAAAAAATAAAAAATATCAACACTCCCGGCGGGGAATCGAACCCCGGTCTCCAAAGTGACAGTCATAGATACTCACCACTATACTACCGAGGATTCCTGATGTTGGAAATGATTGGTTGTTATAATACTAATTCAGTTTGCAGTCGGAGGTAGGACAAAATATCAACACTCCCCGGCGGGGAATCGAACCCCGGTCTCCTGAGTGACAGTCAGAGATACTCACCACTATACTACCGAGGATTCCTGATATTGGAAATGATTGGTTGTTTTTATACTATATACGTTTGCAGTTGAATGTAGGAAAAAAGAAAAAAATATCAAAACTCCACGGCGGGGAATCGAACCCCGGTCTCCTGAGTGACAGTCAGAGATACTCACCACTATACTACCGAGGATTCCCGATGTTGGAAATGATTGGTTGTTATAAGACTACTTAAGTTTGCAGTCGAATGTAGGAAAAAATAAGAAATATCAACACTCCCCGGCTGGGAATCGAACCCCGGTCTCCTGAGTGACAGTCAGAGAAACTCACCACTATACTACCGAGGATTCCTAATGTTTGAAATGATTTGTTGTTAAAGACTACTTTAGTTTGATTTTGATGCAAAAGAAAAAATATTAACAATCCCCGTCGGGGAATCGAACCCCGGTCTCCTGAGTGACAGTCAGAGATGCTCACCTCTATACTAAGGAGGATTCCTGATGTTGGAAATGATTGGTTGTTTTGAGACTACTTAAGTTTGCAGTCGAATGTAGGAAAAAAAATATCAACACTCCCCATTGGGGAATCGGACCCCGGTCTCCTGAGTGACAGTCAGAGTTACTCACCACTATACTACCGAGGATTCCTAATGTTTGAAATGATTTGTTGTTAAAGACTACTTTAGTTTGATTTTGAATGCAAAAGAAAAAATATTAACAATCCCCGTCGGGGAATCGAACCCCGGTCTCCTGAGTGACAGTCAGAGATGCTCACCTCTATACTACCGAGGATTCCTGATGTTGGAAATGATTGGTTGTTTTTAGACTACTTAAGTTTGCAGTCGAATGTAGGAAAAAAATATCAAGACTCCCCATTGGGGAATCGAACCCCGGTCTCCTGAGTGACAGTCAGAGATACTCACCACTAAACAACCGAGGATTCCAGATGTTGGAAATGATATAAACCACTTCAGTTTGGCGGTTGAATTGAGGAAACAAAACAAGTATCAAGACTCGCCGGCTGGGAATCGAACCCCGGTCTCCTGAGTGACAGTCAGAGATACTCACCACTACAACCGAGGATTCCAGATGTTGGAAATGATATAAACCACTTCAGTTTGGCGGTTGAATTGAGGACACAAAACAAAAATCAACACTCCCCGGCGGGGAATCGAACCCCGGTCTCCTGAGTGACAATCAGAGATACTCACCACTATACTACCGAGGATTCCTGATGTTGGAAATGATTGGTTGTTTTTATACTATATAAGTTTGCAGTCGAATGTATAAAAAAGAATAAATATCAAAACTCCCCGGCGGGGAATCGAACCCCGGTCTCGTGAGTGACAGTCAGAGATACTCACCACTATACTACCGAGGATTCCTTATTTTGGAAATGATTGGTTGTTTTTAGACTACTTAAGTTTGCAGTCGAATGTAGGAAAAAATAAGAAATATCAACACTCCCCGGCGGGGAATCGAACCCCGGTCTCCTGAGTGACAGTCAGAGATGCTCACCTCTATACTACCGAGGATTCCTGATGTTGGAAATGATTGGTTGTTATAAGACTACTCAAGTTTGAAGTAAGGAGAAAAAATATCAACACTCCCCGTCGGGGAATCGAACCCCGGTCTCTGAGTGACAGTCAGAGATACTCTCCACTATACAACCGAGGATTCCAGATGTTGGAAATGATATAAACCACTTCAGTTTGGCGGTTGAATTGAGGAAACAAAACAAAAATCAAGACTCCCCGTCCGGGAATCGAACCCCGGTCTCCTGAGTGACAGTCAGAGATACTCACCACTATACTACCGAGGATTCCTGATGTTGGAAATGATTGGTTGTTTTTAGACTACTTAAGTTTGCAGTCGAATGTAGGAAAAAATAAAAAATATCAACACTCCCGGCGGGGAATCGAACCCCGGTCTCCAAAGTGACAGTCAGAGATACTCACCACTATACTACCGAGGATTCCTGATGTTGGAAATGATTGGTTGTTATAATACTAATTCAGTTTGCAGTCGGAGGTAGGAAAAAATATCAACACTCCCCGGCGGGGAATCGAACCGCGGTCTCCTGAGTGACAGTCAGAGATACTCACCACTATACTACCGAGGATTCCTGATGTTGGAAATGATTGGTTGTTTTTATACTATATAAGTTTGCAGTCGAATGTAGGAAAAGCGAAAAAATATCAAAACTCCCCGGCGGGGAATCGAACCCCGGTCTCCTGAGTGACAGTCAGAGATACTCACCACTATACTACCGAGGATTCCCGATGTTGGAAATGATTGGTTGTTATAAGACTACTTAAGTTTGCAGTCGAATGTAGGAAAAAATAAGAAATATCAACACTCCCCGGCGGGGAATCGAACCCCGGTCTCCTGAGTGACAGTCAGAGATGCTCACCTCTATACTACCGAGGATTCCTGATGTTGGAAAAGATTGGTTGTTTTTAGACTACTTAAGTTTGCAGTCGAATGTAGGAAAAAAAATATCAAGGCTCCCCAGTGGGGAATCGGACCCCGGTCTCCTGAGTGACAGTCAGAGATACTCACCACTATACTACCGAGGATTCCTAATGTTTGAAATGATTTGTTGTTAAAAGACTACTTTAGTTTGATTTTGAATGCAAAAGAAAAAATATTAACACTCCCCGTCAGGGAATCGAACCCCAGTCTCCTGAGTGACAGTCAGAGATACTCACCACTATACAACCGAGGATTCCAGATGTTGGAAATGATATAAACCACTTCAGTTTGGCGGTTGAATTGAGGAAACAAAACAAATATCAAGACTCGCCGGCGGGGAATCGAACCCCGGTCTCCTGAGTGACAGTCAGAGATACTCACCACTATACAACCGAGGATTCCAGATGTTGGAAATGATATAAACCACTTCAGTTTGGCGGTTGAATTGAGGAAACAAAACAAAAATCAACACTCCCCGGCGGGGAATCGAACGCCGGTCTCCTGAGTGACAGTCAGAGAGATGCTCACCACTATACTACCGAGGATTCCTGATGTTGGAAATGATTGGTTGTTTTTAGACTACTTAAGTTTGCAGCCGAATGTAGGGGAAAAAATATCAAGACTCCCCAGTGGGGAATCGGACCCCGGTCTCCTGAGTGACAGTCAGAGATACTCACCACTATACTACCGAGGATTCCTAATGTTTGAAATGATTTGTTGTTAAAAGACTACTTTAGTTTGATTTTGAATGCAAAAGAAAAAATATTAACACTCCCCGTCAGGGAATCGAACCCCAGTCTCCTGAGTGACAGTCAGAGATACTCACCACTATACAACCGAGGATTCCAGATGTTGGAAATGATATAAACCATTTCAGTTTGGCGGTTGAATTGAGGAAACAAAACAAATATCAAGACTCGCCGGCGGGGAATCGAACCCCAGTCTCCTGAGTGACAGTCAGAGATACTCCCCACTATACAACCGAGGATTCCAGATGTTGGAAATGATATAAACCACTTCAGTTTGGCGGTTGAATTGAGGAAACAAAACAAAAATCAACACTCCCCGGCGGGGAATCGAACCCCGGTCTCCTGAGTGACAGTCAGAGATACTCACCACTATACTACCGAGGATTCCTGATGTTGGAAATGATTGGTTGTTTTTATACTATATAAGTTTGCAGTCGAATGTATAAAAAAGAAAAAATATAAAAACTCCCCGGCGGGGAATCGAACCCCGGTCTCCTGAGTGACAGTCAGAGATACTCACCACTATACTACCGAGGATTCCCGATGTTGGAAATGATTGGTTGTTATAAGACTAATTCAGTTTGCAGTCGAAGGTAGGAAAAAATATCAACACTCTCCGGCGGGGAATCGAACCCCGGTCTCCTGAGTGACAGTCAGAGATACCCACCATGTTATACTGCCGAGGATTCCCGATATTGTTAATGATATAAACCACTCCAGTTTGGCGGTTGAATGGACGAAACAAAAAAAATATCAAGACTCCCCGGCGGGGAATCGAACCCCGGTCTCCTGAGTGACAGTCAGAGATACTCACCACTATATTACCGAGGATTCCTGATATTGGAAATGATTGGTTGTTATAAGACTACTTAAGTTTGAAGTTGAATGTAAGGAGAAAAATATCAAAACTCCCCGGCGGGGAATCGAACCCCGGTCTCCTGAGTGACAGTCAGAGATACTCACCACTATACTACCGAGGATTCCAGATGTTGGAAATGGCTGACTATTCATAGACCACTTTAGTTTGACGGTTGAAAGGAGTAAAAAAGAAAAATATCAACACTCCCCGGCGGGGAATCGAACCCCGGTCTCCTGAGTGACAGTCAGAGATACTCACCACTATACTACCGAGGATTCGTGATGTTTGAAAAATTATTATTGTTATAGTTAGACCAATTCAGTTATGTCGATTAGCCTCTAATGTGGAATTATATTTGCCTGCGTCGCGGTTTTATAGTGGGCAAACTTTGGTAGATCGGACTATCAAACTTATTCTGAAGGGTTCGTATGCAAGGAACAAAAGAAGGTATTGGGAATTTGCTACTGGAAGAATGTACTCCTGTACATTCTTCCAGTAGCAAATTCCCAATACCTTCAAAGGCGTCTTTGTCACTCTCGCTTTCGACTTCGGTTCAGTTTTAAACACAATGGCATGTATTTGAACAAGATCAGAAGATGTTGGTTATTATCAAAAAGCAAACCTTAAAGAGGTACAACTGGCTGGATGGCAGCCACAAGGTATTTCAGAGTTTGGGCTTAGCAAAGAAACATTCTTACAGAAAACAGACTGGTTAGTAAATGTTTGGAAATCAAGGGTTACGAGGTCATTATGTTCCTGTAAGTAAAGTTACTGCTAAATGGGTGTATTTTATTTTAATAACCAAGGCATTCCCTATGCACAGCAGAACACAAATAAGAAACCAATATTAACTAGGCTCGAATGGGACAATTGTGCAAATGGGACTAATAAAACACAAACTTCATGAATATAGAGACCTGTGGTATAACAATTAAGCACAGAATTCAGTCTACTAAGAAAAACATTTTGAAATGAAAAATAACTGATTTTGTGTAAAGAAGAAGTTGAGTCTATAGAGCATCTATTTATTTATTGTCAGAAACACTTGCAAGCTTGGATTTTCCTAGAAAATATTTTGCGTAATCCTTCGATTTGTGAATGACTGTTGCAGAATAACAGGCAATTTAAACACAAAAGTTCTGATCAAGTTCTGATCTGTAAACTCCATGACACCGTCTGGAATGCTAGTAACAAATTTGAACTTTTTTTTTCTTCTTCTTTTATAAGAGGTCGCCTAACATCACAAGGCCACGGACGGCCACTTAAAGGTGAGGGCTACACCTGATTTTTGGCTATCGACCAAAGTTGGTATAAAAATATTTTAAAATTGTGTAAAAAAAAGTCGTTGAGTTCCGCTCCAGTAAATGTTTCTTTGTTCAACCCCCCACCCCCCAAAAAAATCGATAAATAATTAAATAAAAAAACAAAACCAAACCAACAAACAAAGAAACAAAACAGTGCAATCAACTTTACGCGTTCTTCCAATGGGCTGTGTAAGAAATCATGGCTAAAGGATGTCCAGGCTCTGCGGTTCTTTTGTAAACGTCACAGGTTACATTATGGTCTATTGTACCGGTCTGTCATTAAATCATGGCTGAAGGATGTCCAGGCTCTGCGGTTCTTTTGTAAACATCACGGGTTACATTATGGTCTATTGTTCCGGTCTGTCATTAAATGATAGCTAATGATTGTTAATCCTGGCCAGCTTGAAATGGGTTGTCTCTGTCCCTAGTTCCCTGCTCTTCCCTCTCCCACCCTGTTTCATGTCCTTTCCCAATCTACCATACTCTCTCATCTATTCTTCACATGTTTCTTGTTGTATCCAAACCTTATGTCAGTCATCTTCATTCAGGACCAGTGCTTTAGTTGCCATTATTTAGCATGTATGCCTTCATGTAGTTCTGTTCAACTTTTTTTTTTTTTTTTTTTCCTATTACTATAATCTTATTTGCAATTACATGCATTGTTATTGTTCTTTGTGAAATGGCCGAATAAATAATAATAATAATAATAATAGCTTACCTGATTTCCAAGATTCCTAAAGTACAAAGGGCTTATGCTGTCCGACTTGTTAGTGGGACACGTAATCACAGTTCACCAGTTGTACCTCAACTTCATTATAGCTGCCATGAGATTACCAATTTATTTGGTCTCGTCATTCAGATTCTCTAACATTCTAAGACTTGTGGTCTATCACCCGCAACCAAATTAATAGTGATCTCATCAGTGTTAAAAAATAGCCTAAGTTTACGATCTACGAAGATGTTACAAACATTGGATGCTAGATCTTTTTCATCGGCTGCCCCTAAACTGCAGCACGAACTCTTTAATATTCAACACTCTCAATCAGCGTAAAGTAAAGACTTTCCTTTTTAATCGCACTTAGACCTACACGATGTGTCTCACCTGTCCGCCATTTTGGGAGTCAAAATGCTAATCCTTCCCCTTGCGGATTAAGACAGGGGACCAGTCTAAACGCAGCCAAGCCATCGTCCAACGCGCTGCTGCCTGCTTTTGCCTCAGTGAAGACGCTGTGTAAGAGTGTGCCGTCTTACGCAAGGGTTTTATCTGCGACGGTTGAACGTCAAAGACCGAGGTTGTGCCAACCGAGGTTGGAAAATTATGGGAAGCCATGCAAAACCAAAACATAGTTTGTAATAATGTTACACATTATGAAGACACAGACTAATTATCGGAAGTTTAATCATTGATTGCAATATAAATGTTTAGCAAGCTCATGGGGGTAGTAAAATAAAACAATCAAGAGAACTATGTACAATGTATGTCTTTAAATAATGTCAGTTTGATAGCATTGCTGTAAAACGTAAGTTTCCCCCATACGGGTACGTATCTAAAGATAATGTAATTTTTCAGTTTACTAAAATCTGAAGGACTGGAACATAATTTTGTAAGAATTCCTATTAATAAGGTCATGTTTTCGAAAGTGAAATACATTAATAAACTAGACATTTCAGGAAACAAACACTAACGCCAAATAACTGTATGCTTATCGTATAAAAATATAACTATTAATTGAGTGTAGGGTAAAAATCTTTCCCACATGACAGTGTCTCAGACGGGAGTATTTCTCAGTATTTCCTTTTGTCGGGTTTAAAGGTCAACTTTCTGAGCATGGAAGTCGTCAGTCACCCGCGATCATAACAAAGTCATGTTCCATCTATTACACTAATGCAAATACAGTGTGGATGTCTGCCTCTTCCTATTCGAGAACTGAAGAAAAAAAATAGTTACTCGTCTTATTTTGTGCAACACCGAGGTCAATTCCTGTCCAGCATTTTTATGAAAACTACGGTTTATAACCACAGGAAGACATTAATTGTTTAATGAAAATAGAAGACATTTTAAAAATAGTTCAGGCTTATTATCGGGATTGGTTGTTGTTTTTATTAAGTTCTTAATTTTTAGTTTTCTTTTGTTACAGACCCAATATTTTCATAAGCTATAACAACCGCAATTCAGTAGGATTCAGTAGGATCATAAAAAGCTTATTGTTTGTTCGTTTGTTGGTTTGTTTGTTTGTTGGGGGGGTGTTGGGTTGTTTGTTGGGGTGTTGGGGTGTTTGTTTGTTTGTTTGTTTGTTGGGGTGTTGGGGTGTTTGTTTGTTGGGGTGTTGGGGTGTTTGTTTGTTTGTTTGTTGGGGTGTTTGTTTGTTTGTTTGTTTGTTTGTTTGTTTGTTTGTTTGTTTGTTTGTTTGTTTGTTTGTTTGTTTGTTTGTTTGTTTGTTTGTTTGTTTGTTTGTTTGTTTGTTTGTTTGTTTGTTTGTTTGTTTGTTTGTTTGTTTGTTTGTTTGTTTGTTTGTTTGTTTGTTTGTTTGTTTGTTTGTTTGTTTGTTTGTTTGTTTGTTTGTTTGTTGTTTCGTGTGTTTGTGTGTGGTTTTTTGTGAATTGGAACCATATTTGGTTCCAATTATTAGCAACGAATTGCACACACATTAAATGTTAGCAACTATTATAACAAGAAAACTGGAGTTAATACAAAAACAGAACAATAAATTATAAAAAAATAAAAAAAATTAAAACACAGAACACTCAAAATGAAAACTCTTAAATTTGAACCGAAACGAACCGGCCTCAACCTCGCACATGGCCTAGTTCGTAATGTACCGTTTGTTCCATGTACATGTATTTGTCATTTGTTCCTTATATTTTATTTAGTTTTTAGGTGGGTTTTTTTTTGGTGGTTTTTCTTCTTCTTTGTTGACTATGGCAGAAAGATTGTAACCCAAAAAGATAATATATTAAAAAAATCAAAAAACTGTTACTTTCGAAATGAAACTATAAGAACTAGAAGAAAGGTATTTATAAATTTGATATGTAAATACCAGTTTTGCAGCAAAAATAATAACCTAAGTTGCGAAACATACAAGTATTACAATTTATGTATGTATGTATGTACAATAACGCAGCAAAAACAGGACAAAACTATGTTTGCAAACAGTAAATATTATAGTAATAATAAGACAAATACAAATAAGAGTGAAAAGTTATAATAAAACATAGTTTTTGCAAGCCGGTATAAAATTATAAACAACGGCCTATTGACCCAATTCACCTCTTGCAATCAGGGAGAGTTTGTACAACAATCAGGGAGATGTTTAGAATTACATTCAACATAACAGGAAGCGTTTCCACAATCAGGGAGATTTTTCAAATTTGTAAACATGGAAAGAGTTTTTTCATGGAAATTTCTGCAGAATCAGGGAGAGATGACAGCTCTGTAATAACATATTCATCCATGAGAACTGCATAAACAAATAATGAATGTTTATGGGCGCAATGGACCATTGAAATGGTACATCGGTTTGGTTACATTGATTTGAATGAGAGAAAATCAAGATGGCCGCTCCATGATCAAGGTCTACAGCAAACAGTAGCCGAGTAAAATGATATTAATAGTAAGTGCAAAGGGTCAACAGAGAGTTTATTTCTTATTTCCTTTTACGTAAGAAACTGGCAAGACACACTAATGTAAATGTATTTAAGTCACTGAAGTTATCTTCCGTTTCCTCTCTGAACTATCTCAAGCTTTTCTTTATTTAATTAAGACTTTGGAGAAACCTGCATTTTGTTAACAATTACTTGATCATGATCACTGGGTACTGTGTGAAAGTATTCCTTGTTCACACTAATTAAAAGGGAACGTATACCTTTGGTTTTTGGAACCGTTCGATTGTTTTAATCCTATATAAATGTAGATATATACAATCAACTAAACTGCGAGAATTTCATTTCAAAAGGTGGTAGCGTTTTTGAGGTTTCGCCGTAAATCTGGAGCGGTTATGTCCACGCATGAAGAATAATACGCAATTGGAATACAAAATAATTTATGACAGAAACGTTTCTCAGATTCAAATTTGGGGGGATAAAAGCTAATATCTTTTTCCATAACCACATTACTTCGAAGTGAAATGATTCTCAAAACGATTTATACTATCGAAAGCTGCTGTACTTCTAACCAAGTTAGTTTTTATTGCCATTAATTTTAATTTAGAGTGATAACAAAACGTATACCTTCCCTTTGAACAAAAGGGAAAACAACACTGATTGTGAATGAACCATGCTAACTATTATTTTTAGTGGCACATGAAACTCAATATTTCACAAGCATCTTGTTGCTTTGCATTTCCTGTTTCGGGGGGGGGGGGGGGCTGAAGGCGTGTTAGTTACAAGGAAACGGGCTCATATTTCTAACCATAGAGGATATGCCTGGGGCTCAATATGTAAAAAAATAAAATAGATTATTCCAGTGAAAAACTACAAAAATACTAGCTAAAGCTGCAGAAAGAAAATAATACTAGACTTTACCCTGCACACAGAAACAAATACCCTACTACTTCTTCAAAATTGCAAACCAAATGTTTTTCAATAATACAATTTACCAGCAATGTAGAGAAAGACAAGTGTAGAACCCTGGTAGACTTGTTTTAACGGGGTGAACATACAATATTGTAATAAATGGTGTATACAAGTGTAAAGTTATAACTAAGACTGTCACAGCTTTGTGGTAGGAAATATAATAGTACAGTCAAATATGTTATAAAGAGCATTTATAAAGAGGTTCTGTTAATAAAGAGTACATTCTGAAGTCCAGAATTAGATTTCTACTTTGTGTTTCTGTTTTGCTGTCCTCATACAACAACGTTTCTGTGATAAAGTGGTAATTTGGCCAGTCTCAGCGGTCTTATAATAACGAGAGTCGACTGTACTAAGTCGTTATAATTATATAGCGATTTTTCAGACCGGGTGTGTGCCTCAAAGCACCCATTTCATTCCATATTGCGAATGGTCTGCAGCCAACATGCCACAGCAGTGAGCTCTTTCTTTAAACCATGTACATGTAATGGGATATTGTACTAAAGCTGTTAAGAGCACTCCAGCTCTGATGCTTCTGATCAGCAGAGTGTGGGTTCGAGCCCCGGTCGTGGCATTGTGTCATTGAATAAGAAACGTAACCATTATTGCTTCGTCCATCGGATGGGACATTAAGCCATAGGTCCTATGAACTAGGATTGGTAGTGCACATAAAAGAACCCAGAACACTTCGTGAATGGGGTCAACCCCAGTGTTTCTGGTTTACATAGCAAGCACCCTTGTTTACAAGTTTCCTCACACTTGCGAGCTACACAACACAAGGACCTATGGCTTTACGTCCCATCAAAGGACAAAGCATTCCATGGCTTTTAAGTGTCTTGCTTAGAGACAAGTCCAATGACCAGGATGCAAAACCACACCCGGACAACCAGAACTTGAGAGGGAGACTCCAAGCACACAAGACCGCTCCTCCAAGATACTCCATAAGCTTTAGTGTCCCTTCAAAAAATGTTCCACATTGTCTCATGACTAATGTGCCCTTCACTAAGGCTTTGCTTTGTTCTGACATGAAATTGTAGACTAACAGCAATCGGTCAAATTGCTATTTTTGACAAAAGAGGAAGCTCTGGTATTACAGAAGCAGGAAGTCAACTGAAACACAAAGTGTGTAAACAATTCAGGCTGCATATAAAGACTTAAACAATTCGACAACTTTCAGGGATTTGGGGACATGCTACTAAAGGTAGACATTTTGTTTTTATACACCTATGTCCCGAAACACCTATGTCCCAACACATCAATGTTCCGTCAGCCTTGTGTATTTAGCTAATCCTAACCCTAACCCATCCTAACCCTAACCCTAACCCTTATCCTAGCGAGTAAATCACAACCTGGTTTGCGGAACATAGGGTTGTAGGAACATAGAGCAGTCATGGCAACTCATGCCATCTCCTCATTCTTATGAAGACCGATCTTCCTTTCAGTTGAAAAATAAATATACACATAAATAAAATACAAACATGATTGAATTGTTGGGAGCCAGGATATAAGAATTCCCATTGATCTCACTCTGAAAAAATTAAAAATTTGTTTCTTTATTTCTTTATTTATTTATGTAATTACTTTTTAAAAGATTGGAAGAGTCAAGCCATCATTTTAAACGATGAGGGCCCAATTTCATGGCTCTGCTCTGCTTACTCTGCAAGCGCCGAATTTCTTTGCTAGCTGTGTAAATGAAGAATGCCTAGTATCGTAGAGTATGCACACGCACAAGTAAATACTCTCTGCTAACCCATGAAATACGCTTGACGTGAGCGCGGAATTCCCTGCTTCCGTAAGCGACGATTCTTTGCTTACGGTAAACAGAGCCATGAAATTGGGCCCAGTAAGTTCAACAAAACCATGTTTCTTGGGTTCCTCCGTAGACGGTTCTCAGCCAGTGTGGATGGATGCTTGGAGCTCTACTTAGATGACTTTGAGCTCTTTGCCAGTCTCGATGAAGGCTTCTACACAACGTTCGATTTCTTCCTCAGAGTGAGCGGCTGATATTTGCACCCTGATCCTGGCTTTACCTGCAAGAACAAAAATATGACGTTTATCACTCACACCCAAGGCTAAATCTGCATGGATCCTCCGTACCATTGCAGTAATCTTAGCATCTTTAGTTATGCTCTAGCTCCCTGTTCTATTTTCACTTTGTTTGGCATTAAACTCTTTGTGACACCATAAAAAAAAAATCACACCATTTCACCCTGCCTTGCTTTTTGAGTAAAAGTTTGATTTTAGCGTGTAATACATTTCTGGGAAGAACCAAATCACTTTTAAATCACCCAAAGCATTAGATATAGACCCTTTGGACTAAATACAATCAATTCAAGCCAAATTGTATTTTGAGATGAGCCCACATGTCTCTTTCTGCTCAATCAACCATTTCTTTGAATAACACCCTTTGTTTACACAACTTAGCAAGGCTGTACAATTCCTATAGGAATTCCTGAAGGGCGGGTCATTGTTGGATTGTGTTAGTGAAAAACAAACCCCAGATAGTGATCAGACATTTGGCATGCTATTTGGCTAGGTGCAGTTGTAGAACTTGTAATTTTGTTAGATTTTTTGAGAAAAAAAATGGCGGAGTACCGACTTTTTAATTAAAAACTGTTACTCAATAAGTGAGCGATAGTGTCATTGAGTGTCATCGTGGTCATAGCAGGCGTGTGGCTGTACAACCCAGTTACCACACACACACACGCTGGCCGTCACATCACCAATTGCTGTGCCCTTTGTGATGGACAGTGGGCCTGCTGTGATCATGTTGACAGCTCCCCCCTTAAATTACATGTACATGTACGGACTATTCAAGTTGTGTCATTGAGTTTACTGTGACTGTGATCAACATCTCTGTATTCATTTTCCATTTGGTTGGTTACGGAAACTAGAGTATGACTAAATTATTATCGCATGCCTAAGGCCACAGATTATTTGAATCAATATTGTTCTGCTCAGGTAGCTCTATGAAATTAGGCCATGAAACTGCCCATGGCAACACATTTAACAATAGCCGCAGCTGCAGAGTTAGTTAATACCAAAGATTACTCATGTTTTTAGTTCCTGTTCCATGCCTTTGTAGAAACACAACAAGTCTTTAATAATGTGTTTTGCCAATATAAGCAGGAGCATTGATTGCACAAGTCTTATACAATTCAGTGTTATTCTCAATAGAGTATGCCACAAAGTGTTCGTCCCTGACAGTTCACTATTTTTAGAGCGGAGTCAGTAGACCTTCATCATGGTGCAGTCAACGTGTTTTCCTTTCATTCAAACCAAATTAACAAGACTAATGCTGCCAGGCAAAATACTCAGGTCTATTTTTACAAATTGAGAATTCAAACATCAATGTAATTTTGTATACAGAAAATCCAATGTAGATGTATGCAGTGTGATATGCAGCAATCAAACTGTACACAGGAATTTTAAGCCTCCACAAATTAATGCATTTTTGGGTTGAACCAAAACAAATTTGACTTGAGCAGGACCTGAACCTGCAACCTCCGGATTAACATACCGGTGCCCTACCAACTCAGCTATCTAGCGCTAATGTTGGCGATCTACCTGTTTCGTCAGTATCATTGTGCAGGTCCCAGTCAGAATCCAAATGTACGTAAAATTTACTCAGTAAGTTTCCCTTGTGGTTTATTTTTACGTGGCATTTGCAAAAAAATTGGGAATTCAAACATCAATGTCATTTTGTATACAGAAAATCAACGAAGATGTATGCAGTGTGATATGCAGCAATCAAACTGTACACAAGAATTTTAAGCCTCCACAAATTAATGCATTTTTGGGTTGAACCAAAACAAATTTGACTTGAGCGGGACCTGAACCTGCAACCTCCGGATTAACATACCGGTGCCCTACCAACTCAGCTATCTAGCGCTAATGTTGGCGATCTACCTGTTTCGTCAGTATCATTGTGCAGGTCCCAGTCAGAATCCAAATGTACGTAAAATTTACTCAGTAAGTTTCCCTTGTGGTTTATTTTTACGTGGCATTTGCAAAAAAAAGTATCACCCCTTACAGGTGATACCTCTGCTGTCGCTTCTCAGGTGATATTGAAAACGTGGGTGTGAACCCAGAGGGCAGTTACAGGTTAAATGGTTTGAATTTTTCTTTGTTCAACCCCAAAATATTTAAAATTTACCCTGTCAGTTTCCCTTGTGGTTTATTACTTGACAAATAAATATGAGCAAAATGTACAAACTGGAAGCTAAGAGAAACACATTCTTCAAAATTCACCAGTCTTTAAAAAATAATTTTTCATGACGCAGGGTTGGTAAGGATACAAAACATCATTGTAAAATTTTAGTCTGAAAGCTTACTGATTGTGTAGTTCATACTCAAACAGTTTTCTCTGTGAAATATTTCCCCCTGAAATGAAGTTATATTCGAGAAAATTGTATCTGAAAACCCAAATTAAGGACAATGTTTTTGCATGCTGAAAATTGTGCATGTTTTTTTTTACAATTTTTTCCTGACTCACACAATGGGTTAAGCCCAAATTTTCAAAGGATTGTTATTTCATGTAAATGGTTGATCACACAAAACATAAACACTGTCTGCAACTATTATGTCAGCTCTACGAATCCTGTACAATACCTTTAAGATGCAAATTCAGTTCGCATTAACAACATGTGTGTATATCTACTTTGCTGTGTAGATGTGTTCTTCGGGAGTAGGTTTCTCAAATTCCAAAATCCCTAGTCTCCCGAATTCCGAAATCTACTCTGTAGCAGTAGAATAAATTGCAAGACAGGTTCTCAAAAAAGACATCTACACAGCAAAGTAGATATACACACACGTTATGTTACTGCAAACTGATTATACACTGATACCTCACCATGCAACACCTCAAATCCCATCCATTACGGGAAACCTCCATTAAAGAAAGAGGCTAGAATAAAACATCCTTTCACCTAGCAACTTACACCTGTTGTCTCTATGTAATTCCTTTTCCAAACAGTGGACTTAATTGGATCTTTCACAAACCGGTTAGGCTGCTGACTGCCCCAGGCAGATAAACTGATAATTCATTAAGTTTAATGACACAAAATTCAATTTAAACACGCCCACTAAGTGAAAAGAATGTATTCTTTCCGAATTTTTGTGGCCAAACTCAGAGATTCTTTAATGGAGCTATCACGTAATGTATACCTTTAAGATGGTAGCTTTAGCATGTTTAGGGCAAACTCATGCTGGTTCACTCTATTGTAAACTGTCTGAAATTGAAAAGGGTATAATAAATGGGATGGCAAACCTTTAGGAACAACAGGGAAACTGAATCCAATCACAAAGATTCCTCGCTTGAGCATTTCTTCTGAAAGCCTCCCAGCAAGACTAGCATCACCGAGCATGACAGGGCATATCGGGTGACCCTTCCCCTGTTGACAAATTCAAAAAGATAAAGTTAGTAGCTTCACTGCTGGGCAAGATCTGAAAATAATAGCTACTGTAATTGTTTGTCCACAAAATACTTCACAAGTTACTGGACTCCTTAAAGGGTCTGTATACGTTTGGGAATGACTCTAAAAATAAATGGCAATAAAAACTTACTTGGTAAGAAGTACAACTGATTTGGATAGTATAATGCAGTTTGAGAAACATTTCACTTTGAAATACTGCGGTTATGGAAAAAGATATCACTTTTTATCCCCCAAAATTTGAATCTGAGAAACGTTACTGTCGGTAATGTTTCTCAGACTGTGTACTCCTATTGGGGATAGTTCTTCATGCGTGGACAAATTCGCTACGGATTTTCGGCAATATCTCAAAAATGCGGCCACCTTTTGAAATGAAATTTTCACAAGTTAGTTTTATTGTATAATCTACATTTATATAGGATTAAAACAATCAAACGGTGGCAAAAACCTAAGGTATACTTTGCCTTTAATGATGATTGGTTTCCAATGAACATTAGTAAGATAAAGTTCGCTGGAACCCACCAGTCTTATCCTAGACCACTGGGATGGACTAATGTACAGCTTGTACAAATTCTCGTTCAGGATGTACTCTGCCACTGTTCGACTGTTTTTTTGTACTGTGCCAATTTTGTTGTATTAATCTTGACAGGTGACAACAGATCATCTCAAAAGAAGAGGAAACTATCACCATGGTATAACAAAACAATTGTTGCATGCTCTGTGATGGAGTCCATGGGTTTTGTACACCCTCGGGTCCTTTGGCCCCCTCAAGTGTACAAAACACCATGAATCCCATCACAGCATGCAACAATTGTATAATGTGTACCGTTCTAAAAATACCAACACATGTACATGTGCTTGATGCTCCATCTATCAGTGACGCTGAAGTACAAAATCATAGCCGTATGTGAAACAGAGTTGGCAATAAACATGATAAACTTACTCAGAAGTCTGAATAATTGTGTGCACATACATATAAACAATTTTTTCTTTAAATACCAGATACTAAAAAAAAATTGTAAATAGATGGAGTCCTCATAAAAGAAGGGAAACAATTGCAAGTCTCTTACTCAACCTTAAAGATGTGTAAAAGTTTATTTTATTTGATACTCTTTCAGAGCAAAATTTGAAACATTATGTCAAGGGACAACAAAAACAAATAGGTCTTTACTTTACAATGAGGAATTTCTGCGACAGTATAAAGGTCAAATTCAATGCCGTTTTGATTTGACATTATCAAATTCAGAAATAAACTGAAAATTATCTGTATAAAAATGTACAGACAATATATGTGATGCGATTAAGCAAAATGAGTCGTTTGTTGACCCAGGTCATTTTTAATTTGTTTATACATTTGAAAAGAGCAATACCTAAACTTGAATACTGTTAAAACTCCATGTTGATATCACCTTTGGTTTAAAAGTTGTGAAAGTAGAAACACCATGAGATGCGAGAGGATAAAACTGAGAAAAAGGGGCTGAAAGTCGAGTTGTTAAATGAATATACATCGGAACATTTTCTTTCGCTGCTAATTTTAACCCCTTATTGATGTTGTTTACCAGTGAAGAAGTTGCCCGTATAAAATAAGATTTATTTGTGAATTTAAATTTTAAGAAAATAATAATAATTGAAAATTTTACCCCTATTGGCCTGTTTTGGCTCGTTTCTCCATACTAATATTTCCGACAAACAACTCATTAAGCTTGATCGCATCACATGTTTTAAATGTGTTGTCATGGAAAGTTTTGGATTTTGAAAAAACTTGCACTTGGAGGGTATCAAACACAGTGGCATTTTACCCCATTCTAACGCAGGGCTACAAACTTCTACTTTTTTTCATAAGGACTCTATCTACTGGAAAGTGAGTGGACCACAAAACTTAATACGACCTTGGAGCACCTCTTTCTCTTGAAAACAGTTGATGTCATGAGGTACATGGTCAGAAAGAAAGAACAATATCAAGATTTACCCAAATAGTGAATCCAGCTGCGGTCATTCTGTCTCTGAAATGCTTTGTATTCCTGGCTAGCTTAGCCACCAAGGAGGGATCATCAGTAATCATGTCAAGCACCTACAAAAGAGCAGTTTGAATGATTAAGCCTTGCTTCAGGGATAACAATGCCATTAACACTCACTAAAGACCCAAGACCAAAAAGGAACAACTCAAAAAAAGACTTTATATAAATGACATGAAATTTAAAGAAAGGAAAGGTAAAATGTCTTTGTTTAGTTATTTATCAAGTAATAAACCACAAGGGAAACTGACTGGGTAGATTTTAAATAATCTGGATTTGAACAAAGAAGAATTGACTGGAGTGGGACTTAAACCAATGACCTCCAAATTAACGTACATGTACCGGCGCTCTACCAACTGAGCTATCCAGCCCTATGTTGGCGGTCTCCCCATTAAGCCCCTTTCACACGATTTCGGCGATTCTAAACAGGGATGCGATTTTTGGAGGAGGTCTTGATCCCGGTTGTTTATAACGCGGCTACGTGGTAATTTCATCACACGGATTCATTTCACACGACGCAAATTTGCGGTTTTATTACACCGATGCAATTTCGTTGCAAACGACCATCGTTTTGAGATCTCGTGTGAAACGGGCTTGAGTCAATATCTTTGTACTGACTGGCACCCCCGAATGAAACCAATTTATGCACTCAACTGCTCGGCCTGGACATGACACAACACTCCAAACTAGTCTAAACTTCATAATCAGTGCTTTTCAGGATGAATAAAACCAAACTGCTTTCTTGATGATTACCGATGCTGTACTTTGTGTTTTAAAATGATTTACTGGTAGGGTCATAGACTGGGTTTTTGTCACCAAAATATTTGCTTATAGTCAAAAATTATAAAGAAGGATACGGTACAGGTGTATGTGAAAGTTTCAGCTGAATACATGTGTCTACTTGCCAAGAAAACAGAAAAAAAATTCACAGTATTTTCACAAGAAAGTCAACCAGTCTATGACCCTACCTTTTCCATTAACAGATAATGGAAACATGAATCAAAGATTTACCTTTGAGGCTGAAGCAACAACTGGCGGAGGTAACGTGTTTGAGAAGAGATATGGACGGGACTTTTGCCTCAACATGTCAATCAAAGGTTTAGGACCAGTGGTGTAGCCACCTGTTTGAATGGGAACCAATTAAAAAACACCAAATATATTCAATTAACAAATTCAAATTAACTTTGAGAAAACTCAGTCTTACACTGACAGCTTTACAAGACTCAGAAAATATAGATTATTCATATGAAAAAGAGTTTTTTCATGCTAAGCATAGCATACTTGGAAAATCGCTGGTGAAATACGTTTACGTTTAGCAGATTTTTTCTGCTATAGCAAGCACAAAAATTTGCTTATGGGTAAACAGCTTTATGAAATTGGGCCCTGAGCGATTTCCATTTTATAGCGCTGCAAACCGTAAGCACACGAAAAGACATGCTAACCTTCCGCTGCTTACTGTATCAAAATGAATGATGTAACAATGCAAATCCATGGTGAACAAGCAGGATGGCTGCCTAATTTTCTTGCTAACCTGTGAAATACGCTTACGCTTAAGCAAATTTTTCTGCTATAATTAGCACAAAATTGCTTACCGCTAAGGGTGTGGCAAATTGAAATTATGCATCTTACCCGCTGCTCCTCCAAGAGCTTTGCCAAGAGTGGAATTGATGATGTCAGAGCAGCCATCGAGGCCTAAATGTTCCTCTGTCCCACGGCCTGTCTCACCGAGGAGACCTGTACCATGGCAGTCATCAACAAACAGAAGGGCCTTGTATGTGTTAGCTAAACTTACCAGCTCCCTGTACAGGAAGAATACGAAATACAGATAAGAACTTGGCTTCAACATGGCGTGTCGTGGCCGAGCTGTTAAGAGCACCGGACTCAAGCTCTAGTGTTTCTGATCAGCAGAGTGTGGGCTTGAGTCCCGGTTGTGGCACTTGTGTCCTTGAGCAAGATACTTTTGCTTTGTCCTTCGGATGGGACATTGAGCCGTAAGTCCTGTGTACTAGGATTGGTAGTGCACAAGTATTGGTAGTGCACGTGAAAGAACCCAGACCACTTATTGTAAAATAGTGAGGTTATAAGTCTCTATTATAATTATTAATATTATAATTATTATTTAACGGACCCGTAGGGGTAGCAGTTGTAATACTGAAATCGCTACCCTGTCTAAATAAAACTGCAAATAAATTACTCAATGTTATTTCCATCAAGAAGAATAATTTTTCTTAGACGTGCTTCTTACCCAAGAGGTGTAATGTCTCCATCCATGCTGAAAACGCCATCAGTAACGATCAAACGCATGCGACATCCTTGGGTCTTCTTCAAAATGGATTCCAAGTCTGCAGAAGAGAGAAATAATCCCCAAAGTATGAACTTTAATATGCATACAGCTGATGCCTTCAAATACAATTTAAAACAGCACATTTTATACCGTATGTGACTACCATTTATTATGCAAAACAAAATTGATGTTCAATATTTTCCACAAGAGTTTTTTTTCTTTCCCTGTAATAAAAGGGTCTGAGAATTCAAACATAGCTCTTCATACCTGTTGTAAAAAGTAATGCACCTTTTGAGATGCCAGTCGGGTGTGATAAAAGTGTATGGGATTGGGAAATGTATTTGATAATAGCATTATTTGTCTTACTAACTGAGATTGATTCACTGAATAAACTCATCTTAAGAATTGTCCAAGCTTTTTGTGAACTTTCCCATGAAATAATATGTTAATTGCACATCCCGCACCTCACTGGCAAAACCAGTGAACATCACGGCTTCTTGTACGGGGTTGATGGTGGCATGATACGTATATGCATTTTTGCATCTGCCCACTGCACAACTCTATGGCATTTGCCAACCAATCGTGTCTTTCATGGGAAGGTCTAATTGGCCTTACCCAGGCCTGAAACTTCACAGAGACAATGAAGGCAATTGACTTTATTACCCCAAGTCATTGCCTCGGTGCCCCTTGAAATGCTAGAAGTTGACAATATCCTTAAAGTGGTGCCCTTTACCAAGGAGAAAATGCATCGGCGCCCTCGCCCTGTCAAAAACGAAGCATCACGCCTTCTTACCATTGACATCCATGTGTTTGTATCGATGTCGCTCTGCCTTACACAACCGTATGCCATCAATAATGGAAGCATGGTTAAGCTCGTCAGAAATGACTGCATCCTCTGGTGTTAAGAGTGCCTCAAAGATGCCCGCATTGGCGTCAAAGCAACTAGCGTACAATATGGCATCGTCCCGGTTGTGAAACCGAGCCAACTTCTCTTCAAGATCCTTGTGGATATCCTGAGATAGAGTTGTAGAATGATTCAAGATGGAACCATAAAGGTAAAAGTAGCATGATGGTAAGTCACACGCTAAGGAATTTGCTAAGTGGCCGGAGATTCTATCTCCCCCCCCCCACCCCACCCCTAGTCTCCAATATTTTTTCAGTATCTTTGTTCAGGTAGGCCAGCCATTTCATAGATGGTCGAGTAGAACCTCAAACTTGGCGTGCGTGAAGGAAACAGTACCTTGTAAATCCTGTGGCCCAAGATCTATAAATACATCAAAGGATCTCAATACACTGCAGTCCATTTCACAGGGCAATAATCATTTATTAAAGATAAGGTCAAAGATTGGTTTAAATTGTCAACATAAAATTGATATTTAGGGAGAGTTATCAAGAAAGTTACAATTAAAGTCACCTGTGAAAGTTTCAGCTGAATTCAGTGTCTACTTGTTGAGAAAACAGCAAAAAAAACTTTCACTGTATTTTTTATCAAACATGTTGAATCCATTCACAATAAGCGAGGTGACAACGGGTACCAACCGCATCTCTTGCCGCAGCATCCACAAACAGACACCTCTGAGATTTTAATTTTCAGGCATTCCTCAGAAATCTGAGAAACTATTCATGCATGAATCATTTCTCAGATTCTATTTTTGAAAACCATATTACTTCGAAAAGAGTCCTTTCTTTAAATAGTTTATACTATCAGCAGCTGCAGTGCTTCTTACTAAGTAGTTTTTTAAGGCCATTAATTTTTGGAATATTTTCCAATCTATGACCCTACCTTTAAATTGTGCCAAACAATTCCACACGGACTATTTGTCTAACCTGTGTGCCGCAGATAAACCTAGTTGAGCTCAGACCAGACCCATAATCATCCAGAGCCTTCTTGGCTGCATTCACGACTTCAGGATGACTCTGTGGAGAAACAAATCCCCAAAGCCCCAAATTTGTAAAATAATTATTAACCCCAGTAGTGTCCCCGATCGATTGAATCGGCCCAATTTTCGGTCAACAAAAAGAACAGTACTAGTTTGTCATATTGACCCCTTGCACAGCGCGGAACGCACCTCCGCATAATGCGTATCCATCAATTCCACCACTTTGGTAGTCAATTTCTTTGTGCATATTTTGACTCCCACAACGGTTGACAGGGCCCAATTTCATAGAGCTGTTTCCGCACAAAGAGTAGCTAAGCACAACAAAATTATGCTTACCAGAATAAGGTTACCATTGAAACTACCATGTCACAAGTACAATTTGTGACTGGTATCCTGCTCGTTTCTGCTTAGCAGACACTTGTTAGCTCACTATTTTCTGCTTAAGCAGCTCTATGAAACTGGACCCAGGATAGACGCGTGTGAGTGCGCTGCATGTTGTGCAATGGGTCAGAATATCCAGACCTGATGCTTTGTTCTTGAAAGGGCATGGAAACCAAGGCATTTCACCCTTTGTACAGTTCTACTGGAACATTTCAAGGGGCACCAAGGCAATGACCAGGGGGCAAGGGAGGCAATTACCTCTGTTACCTCTGTTGCCTCTGTTGCCTGAGTAGACCTACATGTACATAATGTGTAAGTTATCAAAGTGTCTTGAAACAAAATCATTCCTGAAAACATCTCATCTCCTTATGAGTATGAAGCACCAGTGCAGAGGTTGGTTAGCTTAACACCAACACAGGCCTGGAATTTCATCGTTGAGAGGCCAAGGCCATTTTCATTTTGCAACGAGCCCTTCCATTGGAAATTCTTAAAGTCTATGGGAAACTTTTGGAGAGGCCAGGGCAATGGAGGCCAGCAATGGCCAGCAATGGCCAGCAATGACTCTTACAAATTTCCGTAATGATGTAACCTATGGGATCTATGCACACGATTCCCAGATAAGAATTACTGCACACTCATTGTCAAGTTGTGTTATGTGATGTGGAGGGACAGTAAAATTCAGTCCCATGCAATATTTGATACTCCTGGTCAGCTCTATTAAGTCTTGGCTACATCTGCGGTCAATGCTTACAATGTCAGGCCTCAACTAATAGAGTCAGTTCAGTCCTGACACCAAAGAGCCGTTTTCGATTGGGACTTGGTCTTTTGTAGTCGGAACCGACAAAAGCGGGTACCCCAGTTCCGCAGAAGAGTGCACCCGTGGGTCCGGTTCTCAATTTGAAACCGGGTAATTGAAGGAACTGCACAAGCTTAGTAAGCAGCGCCAAGATATTTAGCCAAAACTTGAGTCTAATGAAAAAGCTTTCAAACCTATACTCAAAGGCTTAGAATTACATGTGAAAAGAAAATGGGTACTCACAGAAAGACCCAGATAGTTGTTGGCGCAAAAGTTCAGGATGTCATTAGAGTTCCCAGCTACTCTGATTGATGCCGCCTGCCTTGTTACTATGACACGTTCTGGCTTAAATGTACCTGCAAAATAACAAGTGGAATTCAAAGACAATGCCTGGATTTTATAGAAAGCCTACTTTTCGATAAAAAACATTTTCACCCTTTTAATGACCACAAAACTTAAAGTGTTAGAAACAGTGTACACCTTCATTCGTGGGGCTTATCTTGATTTCAACACTCAAAATACTACATCTTAGCGTCTACGATTGTCCAAGGTGGGTGAAAGTATTCACGACTGAGAATTCATGCCATAGTCCCAGTGTACTGCAGGAGTACCGTGTTAACGAGCTGTCCAGTCCCAGGTTGTAGGTCCCATTGTTATTTCATCTTGCAAATCATTCTCTAGTCAAAACAAACTACAAACGAGATGACCCGAACATCTAACTATTGAGCAACACTATCATTATCGCATGATAGGCCTAATCTATGATTAGGCCCATCTATGGTTGAATATTGTGTACAAATAATCCACTCAGTAAAGAGCCTAAATATTCAAATACCGACTCTTTTGCGTGTTACCATACTTGAGAGTGCACATAGAGTGGATCGGCCTCAGGCCTAATTAAAATGTGCCATATACTGGAACTTTTTAATGAACCAATACCAGGAGTTGTAAGCGAGCAGCGCATGCAGGAAAAAATTGGAGCGGCGACTCGGATTGATCACCCCCTGGGAACAAGGTTGGCTCTTACCAGCTTCTCGTATAGAGGTCATGACCTCATTCACGGCTTCATTCATCACTGCTTGTGCCTCAGTGCTGTACCTCACACAGCCATGCTTTGCAATATGAAGGCGACATGCTTTCGCCAACACTGCCCTTGCCATTCTATCAAATAAGGAAAGTAAATTACTACATTACATTATTATATTTATGGTAGTGAAACAAAGGATGCCTCCATAAATGACCTTAATCACTGTAGCTCACAAGCCTAAGGAAACTTGTAAACAAGATTGCTTGCTATGTGAACCAGTAACACCAGGGTTAACCCCTACGATAAGTGTTCTGGGTTCTTTTAGTGTACGTGCACTAGGGACCTATGGCTTAATGTCCACTCATCATCCAAAGAACAAAGCAATGGAAATAATTGCTCAAGGACACAAATGTTATGACCAGGACTCGAACCAACACTCTGTTGATCAGAAACACCAGAGCTCGAGTCCAGTGCTCTTAACCGCTCAGCCGTGACATAGCGTCTGAATTTAAAAGGTCCACATGGGTAAGATTTGTGACTCTCCCTGACTGGTCAGCTCTCATCATGCTCTATATCTGCATATTTATTGGGCAAACATTGTGAGTATCTGTAGAATGCACTGACGAGCACTGAGAGTGACACACAACGTAAGTCATTATAAATAAGTCATGCCCAATCCATTTTGGACATTGGTTCAGATCTTTACCAGAGACTTTCTCTCTTTTTTGAGAAATGTGTCTAAGTATACCTGTATACAATTGTTCCACCTCATGACCTTCTTTTGAAACCGATCTAGGGCAGTTGGTAAAAGTCGGAGGTCGGAGCTAGCCGGAGCTACCCGGAGGTTGCATTTATAATGTGAAAATGTCATTAAAAAAGACTACTCACATACTCCAAATGAAGGGTTGAAAATCCTTAGGCAGGTTTGGGGAATGGAATTCAATTCTGTCCCCATGGATTGGGAAAAAAATTTTGCTTATTTTCCTACCCATTTGGAACAGAAGTAAATCCCTACACTCTGCCTGAGAACCTTCCAAAAAACATTGTGAGTAGCTACTGGTAGGGTGTGTTGTATGCAATATTGGAGGAGACCAACCTGGGCCAATATTACACAATTACAATATGTGATGTAGATGTCACTTGTCATGCTTGTAAATACAGTCATTTGACCAGTTCGGGATCACTTTTTGAATTCACATTGTTTTTGGTTGCAATCTCTTTGACATTTTAAACAAAAAAGTTTATCAGTTTACCTAAACATGTTATAAAACTCACCAAGTATCCACTGACAAAAAAAGATTAGTACTTTTGAAGAGGCTTTGAGAAAAGTATTGTCACCTGTTTGACCAGTTCAGGATCAGTTGATTCTATTCTGAATCAGTAGCTTGCCCTCTATTGCAAACCAATACTCCCATTCATAAAACTGTCTCTCAAGGACACAAACTTCACAAGTGTGTTGGCATGGACATGGACTTCCTTTCTCCAGAGAATTTCATGCAAGTGTATTCAACAGCAGCGCAAAAATCCAGCAACAAAAACACAAAACAACAGCAAAGGCAAATGAAAAGGTGAAGCACGCCTAAAAGCAACATTGACCCAAATATAAAAAAACCAATATTCCTACAAGAATTTGTTGAAGAAATGTATCTTAAAAGCAACAAATAAACTTTTGACTGCAGCAGTAAGATTTTACCTCACTTGAGTGCGGCACCATTTGACGCAATGAGAGATGCTGAGTAGTGAGTGATCCCGAACTGGTCAAGGGTACGATGCCCCCCAAAAGACGATTTCGGTAATTTCGTCTCCTCAAAAAAACAAGACGACTGCTCAGTATTTACCTGAAATATTTTTAACACATTCTAAGCATTTAACATAAATTGTATTCGCCCTGGCGTTCAAATTTTAAAGGTGAGAAGTTTTAACAGTGTTTTTCAACCAACATTTTTAAAAAAAATAATGATCAAAATCGCAGACAAACTTCAAGAAAATGGCCATAATTTATTTGTTGATGAAGTTTGGAACCTTATTTTGGGTTTGTTGGTTTATTGCATGTTATTCTTCACATGTATCAACAGAAATTGGTAATGTGAGAAGTAACTTAATTATGGGGTTGTTGCAAAGTTGAAGTGATCCCGAACTGGTCAATGATCCCGAACTGGTCAAATGACTGTAGTAACTCAAAATACCACCACCCCACCAGCACCACCGACCACCGTTACTACGGACTACGTCCCGCTTCGGAAAAATTTCCGTATCCTGCCACCACTTTTTCACTCATTTTTACCCAAAAGGAATATCTCATTTGAGTAAATTAGCGGTCATACTCATACTATACACTTACAGGCCCATTTCACGACAACTCAAGACAACAAGTTTAAAATACCATCAAATACAATGGTTGTAATCAGAGTGTATCTGGAAACACGTTTAAAACTGACTGGAACCATCGTGCATACATATTTTTCATATATTTGTTCATATTTCATATGTTTTTTGGCCGAAGTGATGCTATTGCGCTTGCGCAATGACTTTGGACCGCGCAATAGCATCACGTCGGCTAATTCTACGGACGGAGAAAGTTGACTATTTTTACGAAAAAAAACATTTTTCCCGTGAAAAATTTGGTTTCAGTCAGTTTTAAACGTGTTTCCAGGTACACTCTGATTACAACCATTGTATTTGATGGTATTTTAAACAAACTTGTTCAATTTTAGTTGTCTTGAGTTGTCGTGAATTGGGCCTGTTGACACTAATTAAATTAGTACGACCCTAACCCGGCTAAATTCGATACCAATTTATTTCATAACGAATGAAAAAGTGGTGGCTGGATACGGAAATTTTTCCAAATTCCTTAACATTCATAGAAACAATGTTGTCTTCTTACCTTGCTTGTTGTGTCACTACTTTCTTTCACGTTTGGGGGATGATCGTCATGCAATCGTCCCGTACAATAATGCTTGTTGTCTTAAAAGTACTTTCACTCTGCGTGTGTTTTGTATAAAATAAAAAGTAAATAGCGCCACCAATAGCGACTTTTTGGCCATGAAGCCGCTTGCCGTCCGAGTAGACTGGTCCCCTGTGTGTTTACCATTGAATAGAGATCAATGGGACGTCAGCCCCCATGGAGTATGTCCGTAAAGTTTATATCTGTATGGTCATCAGCCCTTAATTTTGTGGGGACAAACCATTCATGTGTTAGTATGAAAATCAATAAGAATGGGGGTAGAACGAGACCAACAACACTTGAACTAATTAGACCAAGATTTCTGCATCTAGATAGATTACAAAAAATACAATTTGTACAGTTGAATGTCAACAATCCCAATGCATAGTTGACCCATCAACAATCATGGTTTTGTGTCATGTTACGACGACCGCGCAGAGATGATGCTTTTTTATGACCAGAAAAGCACTAACAAACAACGAAAACCATGGAAATACATTTTCATTCATGGGACAAATGTCAGAGGGCACATTGACAACAATGAGAGTGCGTCTTTAACCATAGAGTTTGTTCTTTGCTTTATGCTTTAACTAATAAAAGTGAGAGGGGGGAGTTAAATTGGACACAAATTCTAATGAAAATGACAAACAAATGGAAACCGCTGATGGGTTCAACAATGTTTCTACCTTTTCATTTAATCACATTGCTATACTACATTGTGTGAGTTTTTTGCAAAATTTAGTGACATGAATACACACACTATCATAGTCTAAGTTGTTGAAAAGAATTACAAGGGATATTTTGTTTATCTTAACATATAAATTTGTATTTTCTACAGTATGTTTCTTTTGTCTGCTTGTTGATCTATACAAGTAAAAACAAGAGCATTACAGTTGTATTATTCCAAAGAGGATTTATTTTGAGAAACGGGGTAAACTTCAGTCAACTTTTTAGGAGAACCGAGGTGTATGGCAAACACCAGGGGTTGGTGTGGGTCGGCCTACCATTAAAAATGCACACACTAACACTATGGTTGATGGTCTGTTCTGTTACACTGTGTGCAGTTTTAAACATTGTTCAAACCATAGAGCTGTTCTTGATTAGATCACTAACTTGCCCTGCGTTTTGAAGCCATATGGAAACTTCAAAAAAGGTGTGCGTATATAATGTGGAGTTAGAGCTCTAGTTAGTACAGTTCGTTGGTACAAACCAAAGTGGTTCTTGTTACAGATTCATGAAATTGATTCCTGTTCTTAGGAAGATAGTCAACAAAACTATGGATAACTGTGGTTATAATAAATAACTGATACAATTACATAGGCACATGTATGAGTGGAGTAAGATGGTTTATGATAAATCAACACAAAGATTAAGAATATGTACATGTACAAATACATATAAACACCTGATAAATGAAACATGTCCCATGTGTAGCCTATATGTACATGTACACATTCTTGTAGTGATGCACACATTAAAGAATTATATCAAGAATTGTGTACATGTCACTGCCTACATTAACAAAGGTGCGAAAATCACGCTCAAGTTCTGCACAGTTCTATGAGTGTAAATTTTCAAGTTTGATTTCCCTGGGTTTTTAGCTCTGAAGCATTTTAAAGATTTTGTGACAATAATCATTGACCATGACAATCCTTAGGCATTGCAGGTAAATAAGAACAGGGCCCAATTTCAAATAGCTGCTTAGAGTGAGCAGAAAATATCACTTAACAATTTCTCTGCTTAGCGCAAAAGAGCAGGATACCAGTCATAGATGGTACATGAGATATGGTATTTTGGCTGGTAACATTACTCTGGCAAGCAAAATTTTGTTGTGCTTAGCTACTTTTTGTGCTGAAGCAGATGAAATCTGGCCCTTGTGGTCACAACTATGCTCTGGTGTTTTCCTGTACTTCAGAGGAGTGGCTTCACTGTTACTTCTCTGCTGAAAATATCAAGCAGACATTTTAACACGCTCATTATTAAAGGTATGCAATAATAACCAACAAAACTGAAGAGATTGTGTGCAAATGCCATCAAAAAGCTCAAAAGCTTTGGCACTATAGACAGTCCTGCAGTACATGTACAGTCAGAACCACACGGCGTGTTCTATCCAAAACAAGTTCACATTCATCCCTGCAAAGACCTGCCCCACAAGAAAACAGCAGGTTCCTTTAAGACAAAAACAATAACTAAACAACTTTCTTTGACAGATGAAAATAAAGAACTCCAATATCTGGATGACTGTACAGTTGAAGACAATACGCATTTAGTGTTGCGCCTCAGTTTGCTGTTTAGACTTTAGCGCAAAATGAAGTATTGGAAAAAACTTAACATTTTCCGTCTTGCTGTGTTAACAGGTCAGAAGAAACAATGCACTCTCCAAAAGCTCAAACAAACATTTACTTGCATATCCCTAAAGGCTCCTGAATGATTCTGGCGTTCATCTATGAACAACATGCAAGACACCCTTAACAGGTAGCTATTGGTGGCACTATTGTAATACACAAACTGATGAGATCAATAGTGTAGCAGGTAAGCATTCTAACCGGATTTGAATTTTTTCCTTCATCATCATCAATAAATTAGGACAAATAAAATTGTTTTCTTGTATTGACAGTTTTTCTTCCTTATTTTATCAGGCTCGATGCTTCACAGCGGTAACGGCCTCCATTGCATCTAGTCGCTGCCTTGGTGCCCCTTGAAATGTTCCATTATAAATTTACAATTTCCCCATAGAGGTGCCCTTTACAACAGAGAAAACGCCTTGGTGCCCTTGCCCTTTCACTAACGAAGCATCAGGCGTGTAGATGTAATCTGTAATCTCTTAATTTCTATGAGGTATGTTCATTTTTAAACCAAACTCCCCATGAAAAAAAAATGAATGAAATCCCACACTTTAGAAAATAACTACACGCACGTTTCTGGTACAAAAAGGGTCTGCTACAAATCCTACCTAGCTTGGAATGCAATAACATCATACCTTTGTATTACAACTTCAATAAGCTTCCACTTAAAATTTGATATCCAATCTTTAAATTATTGTTTTATTTTGAATAAAATGTTGCGTACATGTATATGTATGCACCGATGTGTCAAACTTGTTACTGTGTTGCACATAGAAGCTTAGAGGTAGCCCTGGTAAAATGTTTCTATCCAAGTGTTGTATTCCTTAGCTTTGCTTAAATTAGCAGAAAGAGAACTAATACACACTAATCGACAGCATATTAATCTAATTGGGAAACTTCTTTGGAGTTTTAAGCAAGTGATGAAGTTTTACTCTACATTCTAAGAACAAAACCAGTCTATGGAAGTCGAACCACACCAAGATTAAATTAAAAATGTAATCCTTGAACTCAGTTATTATTTTCTCAATATCGTTTAAATGATTGGTTTTTATATTTTGCAAGTACGCAATGGAAGTCTGGAATCAAAGAAAAACTTCAAAAAAAAACAAAAAACACACAAATCTTAATTACAGAAAATAAGTCCTTAACTACATCAAAAAGGTTTCACTTTTTACTAAGAAGCCGCTAAATAAACAACTTACAGTCAGACAGTGATAATTATTTTGGACCCATCTAAATGCCAGATAATCACTTTTTGGATGTTCCTTTACATACACCTCACCAGTGTCACATCTAAAAAAGAATTGGTTACACACCTTGATATGTACAGGACAAAACATGCATCAAAATGTGCTTTGAAATTGACAACTGGTACCTGCAACTTCCATTTGACACAAGGTGGGGCTGTAAAATCCACAAGTATCAAGAATAATAATGTCGCAATTTTATAACATTTTGTTTTACTCTTTTGTTTTTCTGAATCTGTTGATAAACTGAATAGTTTCAAAGATAGATCTTTCACTATCTCTCCCAACCCTGCCCCAATGAAAACAAAAATCCCAAATCTGTAGGAAATACTTATCTACAAGGTGTCCAAACACTCTTGCCTAATGGAATTTATTTTCACTTCTGGCTTTTAAGCTGGTTTGATAGCCAATCTAAACCCTCGTAGAGGCCGTCTCCGCTCGTAGCACACGTTGCCTGGATGTACCAGTTTCGATTTCGCATATTGTGGAGATTCAGTTTGTCAGTAATTTCTGCTGCATTCATTGCGTTGGGGAGATCCTGAAATATAAGAAGGAAAAGTTCAAGGTTGATCAGTACAACTAAAGTATACAATTGATGATATAACTGGGTAAAGTAACCGTTTGTTCACTGCAATGGCCTTTTGTCCCAAGGGCTGTGTATGGCTACTTGTGTATTTAAAGTTTCTCGTTAATTTCAATAATAATAATGAAAATTTATAAAGCACACAAATCCACAAAGTGCTCTTGGGGCTATTGCATAACAAGTACAACAAGATTACTAAAAAAAATTAACTTCTCTGTTCATCCCCTGCTTTCTCTGTGTACTTTCATCTCTATCTTCTATTTCCACTTGACTGCTTTTGTTACACCAGGATACCTATTAATGATTGTTGTGTTGTCATATAGCCTTCGAGAAAGACTCTGCTAGGGTTGCAACGTCAGGCCACTAACTTTTTTTTTTTGCAAATAAATATATATATAAAATACAAGCATACTTCTGAGGCCCAACAACAAATTTTTATGCAAATGCTTCAGATAAAAAACAAAATTTGAGGTTTTTCTTAAACTGGTTTACAGAAACCAATTAGATCGCACAACACATACATGTTGTAACAACACGTGCACTTATATTCGGGTGAATATTTCCCACAATTTATATACAGATTTCTGTAAGGAACTTTATCCTTCAAGTAAGGAACAAGTTTTAGTGGGAATAAGGGTTGACCTACATGTGCAAATGGCATATGAAACAAGAAAAGTCGTGTTTGGTAAACACAAATGCCCCGCAAGCCAGTCCGTTTCTTGACATTTGACCTACATGTAGGGAGACCAAAAACATCGGCTTCTGGAGACAGATCAACACACCAGTTTGGAGTTCACATGCCAAGTCCTTCTGAGGTATCACTGGGACATTATTTCTAAAAATATGCTAATTGCTAAGTCCTTCTAGAGTTATCGCTTGAACAAAATTTCTTTGTTTTAGGCATAGAGCCCTTGAACATTTTTCTGGAAGTCCCAAAAACAATAGGCTTCTGGGGAATCCCAAGACCAATCCACACACTAAGTTTGAAGTTGCTATGACAAGTCCTATTTGAGGTACTGCTCAGACAACATTTCTTTTGTTTTAGCCATAATGACCTTGACAGGGTGGGGGGTCCAAAACAAAAGACTTCTGGGGGAATCCCAGGACCGATCCACCATAGTTTTGAGTTGATATGCAAAGTCCATCTCGAGTTATCGCTCCGACAACATTTCTTTTGTTTTAGCCGTAATGATCTTGACATTTTGAGAAAAAAGGTCCAACAACAACAGGCTTCTGGGGGATCCCAGTGCCAATCCACACACCAAGTTTTGAGTTGATACATGTTTGCCAAGTCCTTCTTGAGTTATCATTTGCACGCCTGCTTGCACGCACCCACACACACACACACACACATGGAAGGACATGTCAGAAACAGTATGCCCCTTCGGTGGCTTCGCCAACCACAGGGCATAATTACAACCATTGGAAAAACTGCAAACATGACAGTACAAAGTGGTAACCTTTATTGTGTTCTTGTCATATGCTTTGAGTATGAATTAACAACTTGGTTGCACACATGTAACAAACCATGTTTGATGGGCACTGTCATACATATTAAGATATACCACGGATATAGTGCTTACTGTTTTAATGATAAAAGCAAAATAGTATAAATAACGATGCATACATACACAAACAAACAAACCAATTTAATTGACCTAGTTTGCCTCAATTGATCAATTATCTATTCATAGGTTTCCAAGTGGAGCTGCCATACCTGTTTGTTGGCGAACACCAAAAGGACAGCGTCCCTCAATTCCTCTTCATTCAACATTCTGGAGAGCTCCTCTTTTGCTTCACCAATTCTTTCCCTGTCGTTACTGTCAATAACAAATATCAAACCTGCACGGAAAGAGAAACTTTGTTAAAAGCAACCAACTCAAGCTGAGAATATGAGAAGTACATGTATATAAAGTACAATGTATGCACATCAATCAAAGCCCTCAATTACAAACATTTTTGCTGTGTTCATTAGTTATGTGTACATGGTGTAAGAGCTCATTAAATTTTACCCCAACCACCCACCCATCTTCAAATGTATATACTGCACGTTTTTGTTTTGTTTTTAAAATCTGTTGGACCAAGGACTGCACTTGTAAACTAATTATGTATGGGAGATCAGACAAAAATAGGTCACAGTAATCAGATTCCAACAGTTTAGAGATTAGTTACCATCTGGTGTTGGCTTTTTTGTCTCTTTCTTTTTAGGAAGAATCCCATTAAATCAAGTCAAGTTTGGGTGAAAAAAAACTAGAAAATCCATGAAAAACATAAGTTTAGCTCTTTTTGTTGTAGTACATAGTTTACATAGTAGAAAACACTATGTGTAGTTACATTTGTATGTATGCCTAATGAGTGTGCATGTTTTAACATATCTCTTGACTTTGGGACACTAGATGCAGACACAGCAAGTTTTCCAATGTTTACGTTATGCAGCTCTGAGTATGCACACATTGTGCACAAAGAACAATGGATAATTTATAATTACCAAGTCTGCTGCCACCTACTGTTTGTACAAAGAGTGCTAGATAGTTACCCATTGGCACAATGCCAAACTGTAGCAGTGATGCAAATTGAACAAATGTTTCAGCACACAACTCTTACATTATCATAAACCAGCACCAAGTGTTGATAGTCTCAAGACCTGTCTCAGTATTGAGACTGGTCTCTAGACCCCATTTGTTGAGGTCTTGACCGTTTCCAGGTCTTGACTTTGAAGACTCGCTCTCTATCTCGGATAAAGGTCTCTTGTTGAGACCTTAATTTTTAAATTGTCCAAAACATATAACTTTTTTAACAAGGAAAAAAGAGACCAAAAGAATAAGCGTAATTTCAACCTCGCCTTGCATTTCTATGATTTTTCTTGGAGGGTGGCGCATTGCTGTTGCACTTTTCCCCCGGAGCACATAGTAGCAATGTGAGTCATAGTGAAGGCTGAGCAGAGCCATCATATGGCGACAAAACCAGTTGTTTTAAGCATTAACAATTGAAAATAAAGACAATTGGTTTTGAAAATTGTCTTTCACTTTAGATTCGAGGTCTCAGTCTCCATCTCTCACTTTGTGATCTCGACTGCAACACTGGTCAGTGGTCACCACAGGTATATCAATTGATTTCACATAAGCAATGATGTCCAATGATACTTTACTCACCTTGTGTGTTTTGGAAGTAGTGCCGCCACAGGGGCCTAATTTTGTCCTGACCACCGACATCCCAGACTGTGAAGCTGATGTTTTTATATTCAACTGTTTCTACATTAAATCCTGTAGAAAAAGAACACAAAGGAACAAAAAGCAAATCACTAATAGGCTTATAGATAAAAGTTAGATTCCACTTTAGTGAACGAAAACCAGGAGGCTGTTTTTAAGAGCACACTTAATCTTTCAAGCTTTTCTGGAGTCGTGCTTAATTTTGTCGGGGTAAAGATATTCACAACACAGTTTTAGTTTCAAAATGTTCATACAAGTTTCAAAAACAATGGACTTGCGGAAATTGAAGAATGTGAATAAATGAGCAAAAGAAATGACACTTAAATCCATGAAAAAAATGTGCCAAGTGATAATTTTGGACAATTATGAATGAATTATGAGTGACATCATGTTTTGAAAGACCAGTTAGTCAAAACCTCAGACATATAAAATGATGAAATGAAAAATCATTCAATACACAAAAACAGCAAATTTACTCACCAATGGTCGGAATGGTTGTGACAATTTCACCGAGCTTCAGTTTGTACAAAATGGTTGTTTTTCCAGCTGCATCGAGCCCCACCATGAGAATTCGCATCTCCTTCTTCCCAAAAAGATTCTTGAAAAGACTCGCAAAATTCCCCATCCTTACAGTCTTGACCTTAGAAACAGTTGGTTGAGTAGGTTGGTTGGGTGGCTGGAGCTTATTTACTGGATTGAATTGATCACTCTGTGATATCAGAGTCACTTGGGCTACCTCCTAACTCCTACAAGAAACCAGCAATTACATGTATGTCATGTTATAAGAAATCAAGAACAAGTGGATAATAGAGGGATTTCCTTCCCACGTTAATTGCGGTCGGAAATATTTACAGAAGTTTGACTGTCCTGTTGTTGAGAGCCATCAATTTTATGGATTAAAAAGAACTAGATTTTCTGCCATTGCTAATTTCACCTGTTTTTTAGTTTACATTTAACTTATAACTTAAGTAACATGTATCGGGCTCTGTCAAGGTCTTTCCAGATTGAATGCTTTTTTCGTGGATTGAAAACTAGCCAAGGAAAGGCAGCAGGTAAAGCTACATTTAGATTCCATGGAAGTGCATCTTGGGTAAGTGGTTTTTGCAAAAGCATTTTTTTAATGTATTCTCTGTTTGTTTGTTTTTTTGTTTTTTTGTGGGGTTTTTTGGGGGGCGGGGGGTCTTCTTTTTTTATTTGTTAATGATTACACAAGCGAAACCTTTTCTTTGATATAAAAAGATGAGTTAGCATACAAAAAACATCTAGCGAATCTTGGAAACTTTAAATTAGAGTTATCTTCTGAATGAAGATCAAATTAGAAAATTGGTGCAAGAATTTAGAGACAATGACCAACTCAGATGAGAAAAGGTGAAGAATTGTGAACAGTGGATGTAAGTCAATACTTTGCACTTTCAGACTTGACCACAATGAATTGGCAGCCGAAGTGACAGATTGTTAACTGTTACGAGAACATTACAGGAGCCTGGAGCCAGTAATTTTTTAGTTTACTCTCTAAAATCTAGGTAGTGTTAAACACCCGGCCCAGCATGCCCAGCCCAGAGCCAGAGCTGGGCATGCTGGGAGTGGGATTCTGGCCTAGACGACAAGGACTCTTAGGAGGGCTAACTTTTCTGATGACCATGATAAAGTACCAAAGCAGTGGACCCAGTAACTGGGGTGCTGTACTCCTTTAAAAAAAAAAAAAGACATCTTCCTAGTTACTAGTACTACTATAGACCTTATCGTGATTAACCCTCGGTTGATTTTTCTGAATGGCCGAAAGGCAATGTGGGAAGGGAAAAGGGGCATACTGTGCTCCCTTTTCCTTCCCACAACACCTTTCGGCCATTCAGCAAAATCAACCAGGCGGATTGGCGATAAGGTCTATACTAGGAAGATGTCAACAATTTTTTTTAAAGGAGTAGACTAGTATTAGTAGTACGATCGAAGATGTAAAAAAAAATGTTTAAGCCAAAGGAGTCCAGCGCCCCAGTTTAACTAGTCTTGAAATCAAGTCGGTAATTGTTGTGCGGTCCAGTTGCGGGGACGGTACACACATCCTCGATCCCAATATGTGTGTGAGTCAGTCGCAATTACCGTCTTGAATAACTTTGTACACTTTGTACACATGCAATTGGACTTGCTACCAAAATTGGACGAAGCAGTTTGATTGGTTAAGAATCATGAAGACATGAATATTCATCATACATCTTGCAGCGTGCGGCATCTTGCAGCTACCAGGCGCACACTTCATTTTTTGATAGGGGGTTTACTATTGATAGTAACATTTTATGATAATGCATGGTCAAATTTATCTTAAAAGAAAGTTAAGAAATTGTTACAATGATTAAAACATTACGTTTCTTACATTGATGTTGGCAAATAAACTGTCATTAAAAAAAAAAAAAAAACCAGAAAAGATACATTCCCATGTTTATAATGAATTCTTCCAATTTTGTCAGACGAGCTACCATTGGCCCTCTCTAGGGCAACTTTTGCATATGCAATGTATAATTTACCATATATGAATATTCGGCTGGGAACAAGCTACTCAAGTCATTAGAGCTGATGGACCTTGCCACGCGCTACCTACGACCTTTGCATGAATGTGTAATCGCACTGTGACTGTTGCATGAACGGCAGGATGTGTGTTTGTAATAGGCAGCGCTGGCAGACAAAATAGACACTGACTAACGACTTGTCATCAAGTCTACAGTTTAACTGGGTCTACTAATATATTTCACTAACAGTAACACTTTATAACAGTGTTACTGTTGGGTGCAATCTTTGAAGATGGCCTTTTTTAAAATTCGCGCAAGCCAATTTTAAAATGTGCGTGCGCGCAATTTTTGAACTGAAGTTTGTCCACACAAATAAAAATTGCGCGGCTGGGACGCGAAATTGACACTAAATACATGGTTTGCAAAAACAGTTTCCTTCCGAACAAGCGTCCTATCGCGGTTGTTCGTGACAAGCTGAATAACTGCAAATATGGAGTAAGCCTTTGAGGAGTTTTGCAAGGGAAATTACTGATCAGATTCGACAACAAGCTTGACTATGATAAGACAAGAAAAAGGGGAGAGGATTATTAATTATCTTAAGGGAATTCCCCTGCAAGAGGCTCCTTCGGCGACATTTAGAAATTTCGTGAAAAGGAGAGCCTTCCATGTGTTGAACTTTCCACTACTGGAGTTACACGCAAGAAATTAGGAACTTACAGTTCGTGAGCATTCCTGTTTTTACAACATTCTCCAAGTTTTTGAACAAAGTCAAAAGAATCGCTTCAGCCATACGAAGAATCCAGCATCTTGCTAACTACGAACTAACCTTTTTTAACTATTGAGGTAAAATTTCTTCATACTGCTTATAATATTTCACGACAAGTGGTGAAGATTACGTTTGAACGACAAAGATCGGGCGATGTTCAAAGTTTGCGCCAGAGCTACCCTCACCCTGCGCAAATTTTAAAATCATGCAAGGAAACAAAAAATGGCACACCGCGCGAATTTTTAAAAAGGCCATCTTCAAAGATTGCGCCCAACATTACTAAAACACAACCAGTAAACACACTGTTGAACATGTTGAATGTCAGTGTTACATTACTCTCTATATAGTATATTTAGTGTTTTATAAATGGTTGGTAGACCCAGTTAAACTGGCAGTGACACACAAACTCATGACTGAAAAAACAATTAACAAAAGCATGCTGTCATGACTGTGTAAGTGTAACCAATAGAGAAAGGACAGGTGTAACACACCATAACCATAGAGTAGAGCAAGGATTAAACTGCACTCCATAATCTACGGACAGATGTACATCATGTTGTACATGCGCAGGACATACGTGATGTACCATACACCCCCTCGGTAGTGTTATGTACACACCTCTGCTGATCGCTAGTGTACACACGACAACAGTGACACTGTAGATTCCGCTTAAAAAGTCTTCACTTGTGTCATGTTTTCTCACATACTCAAAATCCTAAACATTTAAAACAATGTTTTCATCATGCCATTACTTACCTTGCTTGTTGTTGTATCGATATTTTCTTTCAAGTTTGGGGGTGATCACCATTCAATCTTGCAATGCTTTTGAGTTGTAATAACTGACGGACGTGTCATGTAATTACTGCATGCTGGGATGGGGAGGCTTACGAAGACGTAAGGTAAATAGCGCCACCAATTGGCACTAGCAGCCTAGAGCGGTCTTTCGCTCGGCCCCAGCGGCCTATCCAGGACCGCTGGGATGGGCTAATCAGCTTGCACAGATTCTTGTTTAGGAAGTACGTCATGCATGCAGTGCTTGCAGCGTGAGTATGATGCATGATGGGACTGAGCATTAACCAATGAGCGTGCTTGATACGTTTGCACATCCCAGCGCCTTTGGTTTGAAGGCAAGGCGCTGGGGACGAGAGAAGAGCGGTCTTCGCTCGTCCCCAGCGCCTTGCCTTAAAACCAAAGGAGGCCGCGGGGGCCGAGCGAAAGAGCGGTCCGCAATATTTTTTTCCATACCACACGCTAGCTATGGGGCCACAAAAAAGCGTTCTGATTGGTCCGTGTCTGCAAAGGTCGTGCATTTTAAATAAGGTAAACTAAGGAAAGCGTTATTACACATACTGGCGGTACAGGGCCCTGGCCTTGGAGCACAGCATGCGGTGCGTGTGGTGTTAATACAGTGGCACTAATTGGTACTACACTGTGGGCCCTATCGGTGTCGCTAATGTTAATCGGTGATAATAAAAATAGAGACAAGAGCCGGGTAGGCCTACAAGAAAACTAAACAAACTTAAACGTTATCTCCTGCCCATTGTTCTTACTCCACTGATCGACTTTCTTTTAATGTATCAACTATTTGTTGTTTTTGAGTCGTGTAAACGAACAAAATTTAAGGCAAAACACTGCTGTCGAAAGGACAATTTTACAAATCACAAGTCATATAATCTTTCCCAATAATAATATACGCCTACGTGTCAACATGGAGGAAGAAAATGGGTATTGCCCCACACTCTGTCATTTGAAGGTTACTAAACATAAACACACCAAACATTCTTCATATATCCCCCAGTACTGACCAGAACAGGGGGACCACCCTTATGTCTTACTTATTGAGTAACAGTTTGATTTTAGCGTGTAATACACTTTTGTGGAGAACCCAATCACTTTTAAATTGCCAAAAGCATTAGAGATAGACCTTTTTACCAAACAATCAATTCAAGCAAAAACATTTTTGAGATGAGCCCACCTGTGTCTCTTTGTGAAGTTTATACCACTTCTGCTCAATCAACCTTTTCTTTGAACAACACCCCTTTGTTTACACAAATCAGCAAGAACATCACAATCTCTTACATCTTTTCATAGGGCCAGAATAGAGAGGAAGGGGGACTTTTAATATTTCGATAGTACCCATTGCCAGCCAAAGATAAGTGAGTTGTATACGCAATATACACTGCCATCGATCCACACGCACATACTTCTCGCACGAAATAGTTAAAACATTACTAATAACATTTAAGTTTGTTTAGTTTTCTTGTAGGCCTACCTCTTCGTGTCTATTTTTATTATCACCGATTAACATTAGCGACACCGATAGGGCCCACAGTGTAGTACCAAGGCCAGGGCCCTGTACCACCAGTATGTGTAATAACGCTTTCCTTAGTTTACCTTATTTAAAAAGCACGACCTCTGCAGACACGGACCAATCAGAACGCTTTTTTGTGGCCTCTTAGCTAGCGTGTGGTATGGAAAAAAATATCGCGACCGGTCCCCCTGGTCACTATGGGTGCGTTCGATTAGCTTCCCCTAGTGTACCGGGGATTTACACTCGTGGTAGCCACGGAACGAGGCTAATCGAAGGCTGCAGTGTTTTCGCTTAGAATAGCACTCTTGGAAAATAATGTCGAAGGTTGATGCGTAGCGGCGCGACTTAAAAAGTGAAAACAGACAGCTCCGTCATTTCCGCCGTCTGCTCAATTGGAAAACGTTGATGTCCGTGACGACACAAATTAATAATATCATTCATAATTTGCACATACTCACCAACTGTTTGTTTTTCAGGAAATGCATTTCCTTTCTATTTGCCATAATTGTTTCATAGACGATAAATCAGTGTATTAATTTGTAGTTTTTGTACTCGCGTTGCAACCAACTAGTCCCCCGCCATCTTGGTATGATACGCCTGCAGCCAGAAACTACGTTATTACACCAGGGCATACACCAGAGAGACCCGCTCGCGAACTAGTAGGGCTGTGGTGGGTGACACCGGGGCGCGCGGGGCAGACACGTGTAAGCTAATCGAACGCACCCTCTGAAATTGGGCCCTGGTGGTAAACCACGTAAACCATGACCTGTACTCTTTGGGTAGATGCGGGCTCTGGAAATATATTTGCGATGCCAGAAACCGCTTATAATCAGGGTGCTCATTCAGTGTTGTGGTCATAGCAGTCCAATGCAAGCTACAGAAGTTTGATTGTAGTCCTGGCATATTATTATGATATAGGTGCCTTGCTCAGTGGTCCTTGTCAAGCGGCAGATCAATGGCGCCATAGTGTTATAATGCTTTGTGTATAAGGCCAAGCTGTGTCTCTTTTAGTTTGTCGGTCTGTATGTGATAATTTGTTTTCATTTTTGTAAGTATTTTGTACAGGTGCGTTTAAAATTGTGCAAGGTTGTTCGATTGCAAAGAAAATAGGTGAAGTTCAATGGCTTCTCCCCTAACTCTTAGATAACGTTTGTAACAGAGTCAAACCATAGAGCAAGGTCCTTGCTCTATAAGTAGACATACGCCTTTTTCAGTGTTCTGCGTAACCTAGTATTATGTTGAATTTGATGTTAATCTCCACGGTCCCGTTTTGATCGTTTTACTCAGTCTAGAGGCTATGTATCGAAGTGGACAATATAAATCATGTATAAGTAAACTTACACATTGACACATAGTGTTGTGCAACATTACGGGAAAGATTTCAGTTTTTTCGACTTTCGCCAGAAAAAAACTCAGAATCACATCCTTTCCACAAGGTGTGTTTACTTGGGTCATTAAACTGAATAGATGAGCAGTTTATCTACCTGGGGCAGTCAGCAGCCCTACTGGTTTGTGCATGATCCAATTAAGTGGTGTTAGTAGCCAGATGAAAAGGATGTTTCATTAGAGACACACTCTCGTGAAAAGTGCGACCTATTTCATTCTTAACTTATTTCTTATAAAGGATTTTTTAGCAGTACCAGTACCCTTCAGTTAATTATTGCAACGGCTGTGCAAGGGGGCTGTGCAGCAGCAGGTCTCCCGAAATAGGCGTGCTGTGCGTACTGTGCGGGCGTACAGTAGGACGTGCTAAGGGCAAATTGACAGGTTAAATACTTCATTTTTTCTTCTTATGAAAACCCCAAAGCCTTGATGTTTTCGCATCACATTTTTTACGAGAGTGTGTCTCTAATGTATTCCAGCCTCTTAAAGATGTGCTCTAAGGTCAAATTCAGCAAGGGTATAAAGGTTTGATTGCCATCATAACCAATGCTATGGTCATCATCATCTAGCAGTTGCAATCGAGATGAAATAGCCCTTTAACTACACTGATAGTGAAAACAACCGAATGTATGGCCATGCATGCTGGTTAACAAAATACAATGTAGTCAATGAGGACAAAGCTGTTTCGGGAAATAACGGGACTTTCCCCTAGATCTTGATGACGTCAGTTACGTTATTTTATGTCGTGGAGTGAGCTTTGTGTCCCTAGTAGGTTCCATCACGTCGTGTTGAGACAAGGGGAAACCGATCATAAATAATGTGATCCGGAATCCGCGTCAATTCTGAGCCTTTGAGTTTTTGGAGTGTTTGCCGATGCTGTCTTTCAAAGTGGCCACAAGGATAATGCCTATTATATTTTGCCTTACTCCATGATGTACGCGTCTTCATTAAAACACTGAGAACAATTGAAACATCGTGACACGCGACGGGGGAAGGGCGTCGCACGACGAGGGACGGGCGTCGCACGACGGGGGACGGGCGACAGCAGACATGGAATTTCATACTCTACAGCAGACACACAACGTTCGATTTCGGAATTCTCCGTGTTCTAGTACATGTTGAGGTGACAGGAGGGTCCAAAAGTATTTACCTATTATAATCAAATTTCCATAGTCGATTTATCTTTTTTTTCACACGGAGGGTACATTATCGTCGAAGTGGAAAATAGAAATCCATGTAAAGAAAACCAAATAATAACACAAACACACGCAGGACAATTTCAAAACAAATCTAAAGTTGCACGGTTTGTTTTTTGCTAAATGTATTATACTTTTTTTTCTCAGAACGAATTTTGACAGATGATGCTTGTCAAAAACGAAGAACTTTCAGAATCTTTCGCATATTTGTGCCACACACAATGCACAAAATACATGTTAGGCCTACATGCAAAATGAGTTGTACATGGCTGAAGGACGTGAGGTAGGATCCGAAATTAATCATTTCTAGTTTTTAATTTATCACTACTCATCATTGGCGGAAGTTTTTGTGCAATACTTTTAAAGCTTAAAATCTTCGAAACTATAAATTATAGCTAGGCCTACTTAAAATTTAATTCTAAATTTTCGGGTAAAATTAGCCCAAAATCTTATAAAATGTAATGAATGTGAGTTCTAGGTGCAATTTCGTATTGTACACAAATAAGTAAAGCACAAACTGTAACGTGCTGATAGCTTTCAAGCCGAATCAGGTCCAAATTGTACAATCTGTAACTGGTTGCCCGCTAATTTTTGCCCAGCATAATTTATTAAGCACTATTGGTTGCCTAAAGTAGCTCTATGAGATTGGGATTTATAATTTGTGATGTATACTATTATTTTAATAAAACAAAACAATTTGAACGTGATGCACCTGTCCTAATTTAAAGTTAGGGTCACAGATTGGTAAATACAAAAATTGATAGCCATAAACTAACTTTGTGTGAAGTACTGCAGCTGTTGATAGTATAAACTATTTTGAGAAAGGATTCCCTTTGAAGATGTATATGGTTTTAATAATTGTTCACACAGAAACCAATTGAATCTGAGAAAAGATTCATGCATGAATCGTTTTTTCAAAATTTTCAACCTGTGGTGTCCGATCGCGAATGCTGCAGCCAGAGATGCGGTTGGTACCCGCTGTCACCTCTTGAACCGTTGATGGATTCGACGTGCTCAATGCAAATCTTGTAACATTTTTTTTGCTGTTTTCTCAGCAAGTTATATACACTGTATTCAGCTGAAAGTGTCTTACCCTAGTGACTTTTATTGCATCTTACATAATAATTTGGCCTAAAAGCAGCATTACGTTGACAAAATGTAATCTATGACCCACACCTCTAAAGTCTAATGGTCTAAGTAAAAGTATTTGCGTGTAAGGATGAATGCACTTTTAGTTAATAATACTTATACCCGTAACATTATCTAAGACACCTCTAACTTTTAGACCTACACCCAAGAAGAACCAACAATGACGTTACTTTTATTACAAATATTAAGTGTCTATTGGCTGAAGCTAGACTATTTGTGTGCACGGGAAATTTTAAAACACCAAAAACACACACATACACACACAGGTACAGCACTCCTATACGAGGACACCTATTGTACTTTCTGTTGTTCCTGTATTGAAGCAATCCCCATTGGTTTTGTACACAAATGACTAGTGAGGACACCTGAAAACAAAGAACCGACTAGTGAGGACCTATTGTCCCTATTGTAAAATGTCCTCGGAGGGTTGGCAATACAAACACACACGTCTATGTTACATACCCACTTTGGACATTCCTTTGTTCTGTGCAAAACCCCTCATTCTTTAACACTGGTGAAAACACAGTGTGGACGTGTGTAAGAAGTCTACATAGTGTTTCTAAACCTCTTTTGTTCTCAGGTCCGATCCTCGTATGTAATGCATGCCCATCATAGAAAATATCTGCTGTAATAAACAAAAATTCAAAATGTCTAGCCTCTTATAAACACCCCAACCCCCCCCCCCCCCACCCCACCCCCAAAAAGAATAAGAACCCCCCCCCCCGAAAACACACACAGCGTTGTGTTACAAGCACACTGTGGACATTCCTTTCAGGTTAAATGTACCTGGATTCCGGGTTCCAAGGGGCTTAACTCATTTCTGTGCCAGGCTGACCTGGTAACTGGTTATAAAAATGATCTTGACTGAGATTCTGCGTCAAAGTTTCGTGTCAGTTTGACAAAGATTCCGGGTCACACAGACTCAGAAATTGGTCAGGCTCACTGAGGGCCAGAATCCGGGTCAATCAAACTTCCATACATCATTAATTAGCGATCACTTCAAAAATGTGCAGACATAATACATTGACGTCATCACGCCGTCATTATTGCAGACACATGCTCAAAGAAAGAAAAAACAAAACAACTCACAACTAATTGCCTGTAACATAATATACATACAAAGCTGTAGGGCGTAGGGTGACCAGATTAACAACCTCCATTTGACCTATTTGTGAGGGCGCCCTAATGAAATGACGCCATGTGCAAAAGGTGTGCAATACTTTATGGTACCAGGGAAGTAAGATCAGTTTAGATTTAGGGTGCAATTGCCAATCCAGCAATAATGACCCCAGTCAACATTATCAGAACAATGTATGGCACTGTCGTAAATACCGTGCCACCGCCATTGCCTGGTTTGGTCGTTTCTACTTTAGTGGTTTCGGTTTGGTTGGCTTTCGGTTGGGTGGCTTTCGGTTGCGTGGCTTCCGATTGGTTGGATTCATGTTGGGTGGATTCTGGTTGGGTTGATTTAGGATGGGTGGATTCCGGTTGGGTGGATTCCGGTTGGGTGGTTTCTGGTTCGGTGGTTTCCGGTTGGGTGGTCTCCGGTTGGGTGGATTCAGGATGGGTGTTTTCCGGTTGGGTGGTTTCCGGTTGGGTGGTGTCTGGTTGGGTGGTTTCCGGTTGGGTGGTGTCTGGTTGGGTGGTTTCCGGTTGGGTGGTTTCTGGTTGGGTGGTGTCTGGTAGGGTGGTTTCCGGTTGGGTGGTTTCTGGTTGGGTGGTGTCTGGTTGGGTGGTTTCCGGTTGGGTGGTTTCTGGTTGGGTGGTGTCTGGTTGGGTGGTTTCCGGTTGGGTGGTTTCTGGTTGGGTGGTTTCCGGTTGGGTGGTTTCCGGTTGGGTGTATTTCGGTTGGGTGGCTGCTGGTTGATTGGTTTCCGGTTCGGTGACGTCACCCTCGGCTGTAACCAATGAGAAGGCATTGGTTGCTTGCTTTCCCTCGATGCTGATATAGACGGTGCCGATTTGGTCAATGTTTGCTTCCGTATCGTTTTGATTGGTCACCTGAAAAAAGGTCAAACCAACATTTTGTATCGAACATTACACTGAGGCATGAAATGCATGACTCGTGTTTCGACCCCAGCCAAAACATATAAAGTTAATAAACGAACATTTATGTTGCAGTGATTTTTAATTTTTATGTATATCGGCCAACAAAAACTTTTCGGATTTTGTACTGTTAAGCTGAGCTTCGTTTGAAAGAGAGAACCATAATTTTGCATACTCTGTTGTGTTTCACTACTTTTGTGCTTAATAAGCATGCATTTTGGTTCCGGTCATTGTGGGTTTGGTACCACTTTAGTTGAATGGTCAAAGTGACATACCTGACGTCGGCTACGGCCGCCCCCATCACCACTGCTTCTATTAAAGAACTCGGGTCCAATGAAGATCTCCTCGGCACCGTGTCCTGCCACGGCTATAAGATGGAAATCATTAAGGGCAGAGTTGGGGTTCGTAGTGGTTGCCGATCCGTACATGTCTAAGATACCTTCGGTCGCTTGGAGAGAAATGGTCGTACCTTCTTGACTTATGACTTGTGCAAAGTTTTGTGTTTGATTCTGTCCAACTGTGATATTGAACTCAACGTCTTTCAACAGCATTGCCGGTTCTGTCATTAAAAAAAGTTCAAGCATTGAAAATGACATTTTTACAAAACATGAGCTCAAAAATTGAATTACAAAGTTGCACCGTTTATCTCAAGAAATAAATGACTGCTAGCAAAGCTCTTGTCATGAAGGATAAAAAACTAACAAACGACAAAGACCTGCCACCCTTGTTCGTGGGAAACATGTTTGACTCAGTGCTGACATCCCCCATTTTTCTGAGAATTAAAAAAGACTGGCTATTTAGGTTGTATACTTACGATCACATGCAGTGTCTTGGAGTGTAGCACCGATGGTGGGGATGGCGTCAAAATCGTCAACTTGAAACACGAAGGTGTCGCTCGGTGTGTTTGCAATAGCAACCAGCTCAGCCTCATTCACGTTTGACGTCACACCGATGGCGAAAATTGCTATGTCAATTTCGCGAGCTCTGTCTGCTGGCACACGGACACGGTCGGGTCCTTGTGATTGACCATCTGTTAGGACGACTGTCACGCGCGGGATACCAATTCCCCTGGCTCCGTTCTCTTCCTGGAAACTTTCATCTACCATGACATCCAAAGCTCCCTCCGTATTAGTACTTCCACCCAAGTAAGCTATATTGGCAATCGCTTGTTGCAGTGAGCTTTTATTTGTGTATTGGTTTAAATGAAACTCGATGTTTACACTGCTTGAATACTGGATTACTCCAACGCGTGTGCGCTCGCTACCAATTACAAAGTAATCTACAACGTTTTGGACAAAGGTCTTTGAAGTCGAAAAATGAGCTGCGCCAACACTCCCAGAACCGTCAATTAAGAAGACTAAATCAATGCCCTTGTTTGTACATCCTGGTGAAAAATAAGATCAATAATTAAAATAGTAACACTTTTGTTAATTTCCAATTCACATAATTATGTAATAAAATGAATACAATGGAATGACATAATATCAGTGTCAAACCAGCTTTATGTACATTATTTCATTCACAAGGGAGGGTCGCCACATTCCCAAACATGCTGGTTTGATTTACCGGTATATCTCTAGCAAGAAGCTATTTTGTTTGACAATGGACCAAACATGCGATAAACGAACATAGTTTTTTTTAAATGATATTAAAAAATATAATAAATAAATAGGACCTTACAATTTAAGGAATACAATTTAGACAGAGGATTTGCGATTGTAATAACAACCCACCTGGTATTTCTGTGACCTTTTGGGAAAAATACGTCACTGTACCCGTCGGCGGATTGTGTGGGAAGTAGTCTTGCCAATAAATTGCTTGCTGCTGTACAGCCCAGCCCTGTGAAAACATAGTCAGCAAAATTAGTCCAGGAATGACATGTTTTAGTAAGTTAATGTCAACCGGCAGGGTGTCATAAAACAAAAGTGATTCATGTGTAAGGATATGTCACTTTACTGATATTTACCACGAGATCTCATAATCTGAAAATTGAATGAGGTGGTGAATCGTAAGAAGACACCTTGGACAAGATGAAATGGAGATGGGCAGGACACTTATCAAGAAGACATAACAACAGGTGGACCAAGAGACTAACCGAATGGAAACCTCAACATAAAAAAAGAAGAAGCGGAAGACAACAGCTTGGACCATAATACGTGTAGCGAGGAGAAGAGAATGGGAATTGCAAGAGGAGGGCTTCATCCGACAGTGGACAAACACAGCCTGATGATGATTATGATAATGGGGATGGGGATGGGGATTATTGGGGGGGGGGGGAGTGATGATGATGATGATAATGACAAAAGTTGCGACACTAACCGGTGGAATTACGGTGTTGGCGTTGTGAAGAAATAGACGGGCAGCGAGACCGGAATATAAAGGCTGACGGCAATCTTCCCAAGTAGCCAGGATCCACGATATTTGCAGGACAGTTGATACTTCCTCAAATATTTCAGCGAATTCATTTCTGTTGTACATGATTCGAGTGAGATCAAACATATCACGATCGACACGCCATATCCCGCCGTGGTATTCGGGGTCGGAATAGGTACCTTGTGCAGTGCCGTACTCCGTTTCCACCCATGCTATGCGCAGGAGAAGCCTGTCGTCTGACAGGAGCAACTGGCTGCCCTGTTCAACTTGAGCTATCTTTGCGATGGTGGCATGAACCACATCGGCACCATTGCCTCCCGGGACGATGGTGCTGTCCGTTCCACCAGCCAATGACTGCTTGAAGCAGAAAGTGACCATCAAAGCGACCCACAGGGCAACTGAAAAAGAGTTTGGACACTTCATAAATCTGGTGTGCACCAATTTACAGACATGGTAGGCCTATACTCCCAATAAAGTCTGATTTCCGGGGGTTTTTGTTGTCTAAGAAAAATCAGCAAAACTGTTATACATCCTGAAAAGTCTATCTGAAGCCTTTACCACATGTTTGTCAGTCCTGCCTTATACTCAATAACATTGTTCTACTTTTTTCCCACAAGGCCGAATATCGTTTCTTTGGCTAAGATTTCGAACAAGACTGGCCGCAAACACTGGCTAGCTTTGATTCTGGGTGAATTTTTGTTGACGGTGCAGGAAGTAACAAGGAACTACATACACCAACTTTTTCTCAATTTGAGCAAAGTCTATTTATGTTAGAACTGTTTTATCAGCATGAAGATCACTTACCTTTTATCAAGCTCTTCTCCATAGCTGATTGATGACTGTTCTTATTTGTGTCTTCGTTGATCAAGATTTGTTTAAAATTCTGGCATAGGAAAATGATTGCAACACTTATATTACTGACGCTGTAGCTAGTGCGCATGTTCAAATTTCGATTTGTTGCACATTTTTTTCGGGGGAGGGGTGTAAATCTGAACAGATTTAAATGACAATGGTCTGGATCAAAGCCGTACAGAGGGTTATTTTTATATTCCTGTAAGTTTTGGGGCTTTTAGACGTTTGACAAAATATGGGTGTGAAATTTGCCAAACGCATTATTATGCTAATGTTATGGGTGCTCACGGGTTGGGGTCGGTTTATTTGTACCGTTCCGAATCAGAAGACAGGTCGTATTTTGCAAATTTGAGCTATTTTGGGGGAAAGTTTATATGGGTACGAAGTATTATTCTATTTTCTATTCTGTAGACAAAAAGAAGATAACGGAAACGTTCTTGGTTGGCTGTATAATACAGGAGATATTCGATCCTGGGCTGGCTACTCGTATATAAAACAACCGAGAATGAGAAAACTGCTCTATGACAACAATTGGTTGAAGTGGTTATTTGGTTGAAGTGGTTGTTATCTCTGGAACTGCCTTGACTGCCAATACTTGAAGGTTAACTTGAATCACGGTAGCTACCCACGATGCAAGTTGGTAGTTCCATTGGGCATGCAAGGCACGCTTCACATATAGGCCTATCCAGATATTTAAGTTTGACAACGTCATGTAAATTATTAATTATGTTGGGTAATTTTGATATCCTCCAATTTGATGTTATTTTCATTATGTGATTTATGACCTCTCATAAGTTGTTCTTCCATATCAAAGCAGTTTATTTTTTTCTGCATTCATGGTACAAATACGAGACATCTTAGTCATGGCACCAACTTATTTCTAATTTCTTCCTCCATGTTCTAACGTAATTCACAAAATCTGGTATATCGGGGTTTTTTGTGGGAACCTTGGGGATGGAATGTGTGGTCTTGGTGGACAGAGAAATTTGGCGGGACTTTGGATAGGGTTTTATAAAATGTATAAGGGAAGGGTGGCTAGAATTCATCTTGGGACCCAGGTAGGACATGTCTGTAGCTCAAAACCCTAGCTTTTGTTAAAGGCCAAGGGCATGTATGCCTTAACCTATCGAACAAAAGGAACCTCTTGAATAAATGAACCCCTTGAGCTTAGACAATTTAATTGAAAGCTGGAGGAACTCAATCAGATATGAGATGATAAATGATCGAAGTAGGACAGTGACTCAAATATCAAAACTGTCAAGTGGGCCAGTTTCCAAGGTTCAATTTTTAAGGTGTGGACAATGTGATAAAAATTAAGTCATTCATAATAAGTATGTATTGTGCATGTCTACAGGTGGCCCTGATCCACTGTTGTGGGGTTGACTCAGTTTCTGCACCTGGTTGTTGTGGATTCTACCTTTGCGTTTTAATTTGAACAAAATTTGCCGATGCTTCGTCACTTGATGGGTTTCCCTGTTACAGTGTGGCTATGGCGTTAAAAGCCATTGCATGCAGTATCAGCTTATGTAGAATGTGTACAAGCTCTGTACGTGTACATGTACATGTACATGATACATTCTTACATTGCTATCTAGTGAGGACTTTCCTTTGTCCCTCTAATTTAGTAGACTTAGCGCTTGAAAAAATGTGAGGACACAAAAATACAAAGGATTCTGCGTCAATGTGAGGACAGCATTGTCCCTTTATATTCCTTTGTTCTACTGTCCCCACTCATGATAATACCATGCCTTGCTAGTAGTAGTGGGCTCTTCGTTCAATAAGATCGTGTCTGGTGCACACGTGCGAAAGTAGGTAAAACACGCCCATGTATGTTAAGTGGCCTCTTCTGTCCTGGGGAAAAAAAAAGGTAAGCGACCCGGAAGCTGTTTAAAAATGAGATTTTGATTTTGGTTCTGCGTCAGCCTACGAAGTTTCGTGTCAGTTTGACAGCAATTCACGCCCCCTAAGAGCCAGAATCTGGGTCAATTTCCTGACCTGGCTTTTTTAAAGATGTGCCATCATCATCGTTGCAGACAAAATGATGAAAAAAAGAACAAACAAAACAAACAACAACCTCCACGACTACTTGACTATAACATGTACGTACAAAGCTGTAGCACGGAGGGTGTCCAAATAACCACCCTCCCTTTGACCTATTCATGAGGGCGCCCTACTTAAATGATGTCATTTTGCAAAAGGTGTGCATTACTTTATGATACCAGTTTGGATTTAAAGTGCAATTGCCAAACGAGCAATAATGACTCCATTCAGCATCATCAGAACAATGTGACACTGTCGTAGTGGCCGAACCACCGCCATTGTCTGGTTTGGCTGCAGCTGGTTGGTTGGCCTCTGGTTCGGTGACGTCACCTCGGCTGTAACCAATGAGAATGCATTGGTCGCTTGCTTCCCTTCGATGCTGATACAGACGGTGCCGATTGGGTCGCTGTTTGCTTCCGTATCGTTCTGATTGGTCACCTGAAAAAAGCCAAAAAGATACATTTTGCACCGAGCATTTATATACACCGAGGCTTAAAATGCACGATTCGTGCTAAAACGTAAAAAGTTAATTTACTGTAGGGAAACCAAGTGCGCCCTCAGTGTTCACATCAGTACTCCAACTTTTGTGATTTTACATAATATTTACTGTAAAAAAGTTAACTTTGGGGTCGCGACCTGTATACTCACTCTCTTTTCCAATTTAGCTATGAGCAAGAGAGAGCACATTTTATTTGAGTGGTATTTCTCTCTATTTTTGTAGGGAGCATGGCTCTGGCCATGCTCCAAAAACCATTTATCTGAGGAGGGTAAGAATTATAGAGCTATATGTAAGTATTACTTGGTATTTGACCATCCTTTTATGAGAGAATTGTTGTCATTATTTTAGGGCTGATCGGATACTGTACTGTAAACTTGTAAACTTGTATGTTGTATGTAGCCAGCCTCGTGGTTGACCTTTTGCCCTTTACACAAGTGACTGACTGTGCTGTGCTGTATTGATTGTGTATTGTGTGCTAGTGCTATAACATTGGAGGATTAAAATCAGTACAGGAGATTATTTTATATTTTACACGTCCTCTTATGGAATTTGTTGCTGTTATTGTATTCTGGTGAATCCTCGTCCTTTTTAAATAGAGGACCGGCCTCCTTCCCGTGTCTATACATTACGAACACTAATGTTGCAGTGATTTTTAAATTGTAGACCTATATCAGCCACCACAAACTGTTCGGATCGTGGGTGCTCGGATTTATCAGAGTTCAGTTAACAAAAAAGCATGTTCTTCCTGCGAAAAATTTGGCCATCCATGAAATTATGATGAAGTTATGATACAATGTTTTATTTTGGGACTTACCTTGTGTTTTCTGGAAGTATTGTCGCCAGAAGGGCCTAATTTTGTCTTGACCACCGACATCCCAGACTGTGAAGCTGATGTTTTTTATACTCAACTTTTTCTACATTAAATCCTGTGAAAAGAAACAAATTTACAAAAACATATGTGACGGTCATGAAACTATCTTGCGCATGCCCGCAATCTATTTTTGTAAACATTATCCGTTACTTAATACTACCAGTGGAGCGCCCTCAGCGATTTCATTTTCGCGGGCTTCCGTTCATATTATCCTTAGACGAAGACCTAAGAGCATGTGTTTATCTTCGTCAACAGGCAATTATGTTTTATATTACTTATTGCTTACTTTTGCATTAACAGTGTTTAATCAAGCAAGTATCAGTATATTCCGTTTACCTTCATTAAGTTGTACATAATAGTCTCTATTAATTCGTTGATTTATTGACTCGTTGGCCATGGATCCCACAGACAAACGGGGAGCTAGCGTTAGACCATTTCCATGTCCTTAAGACAGGTTATGTTCACTGTTGTAAATTCCTTTGGGTCAAAATTAGTCTCTTAGTTTACATTTATCCCAGTGCATTTATTAAATAAGCTCTGTTTTGGATCCAGCTTAAGTTAGTTGATAATTCCTAGATGATTCACGAGATGGCGGACGCCGCCCAGGATTATGGCGCGAACCGTAAAAAGACTTGTTTGTTTAATTATAAGTATTCATGTAACTGTCATTATTATTATTGTAACAAGTTGATATTATCCTTAGACGAAGACCTAAGAGCATGTGTTTATCTTCGTCAACAGATCTTGACTGTAAATATTAGGTACCAGCTCTGGGAGCACACGTATATCAGAACAGTGTCAAGTGTGATATGCATAAAGTCAGAGGGGTCACACATACACAATTTAGCTTAAAACAACAGCATTTTCTCCCAAAAGGGTAAACAAACATAGGCCTAACATTTCCAACCATTTCAAACATGAACTTCAGCATCGTTAGTTAGAATTCAAAATAATTGCTCGACGCACTTTTTCATTGCCTCGAAATATTATTTCGTTCCCTCCAAATGTTATTTGGTTCCCTTGAAATGAGTTTGTTGGCTCGAAATGCTTTAGAAAAATCTCTCCATCAAAAGGAAAAGCACCACTAGTGTCCATCTCTACAACTGAACCTCTCGAGCTCGTCTGCATAGACTACCTTAAACTAGAACGCAGCAAAGGTGGTTTCGAAAATGTTTTAATAACTGACCACTTCACAAAATATGCTCAAGCCTTTCCCACACGTGACCAGAAGGCAGAAACTGTTGCTAAGGTCATCTGGGAGAAATTCATCCAACATTACGGTTTCCCAACACGTATACATTCAGACCATGGAGGAAGAAAATTCTTCCTCCATGTTCAGACCAAGGACGCAACTTCGAGAGTCAGCTCATACAAGAACTTTGCAAAGTCTCCGGGATAAAGAGAAGCAGGACAACCCCATACCACCCTCAAGGTAACGGCCAAACTGAACGATTTACTCTCTTGAACTTGGGGTTAAGTTTTGACACATGCTTTCAAAGTACCACTTCTTTGAATAGAATCAAGATTGGTGCCACATTGAAAACATTGTAATACATAAATTTGCTTTAATTGGCAAGCCGGATTTTCCATAAAAACACCATTTCTGAAGTTTGTTTCTAGTTATTGAACAATGTTCAATGAACAATGTATGCTATAGAGAATTGGTGCCATGCTAAATTAATATTTCAAATAATCAAAGAATAAACATGTAGAAAACACGTACAGAGCGACTTTTTAAACAATTAATTACTCCACTATGTAGTTTCCAAAGGTGGACTTTGCTAAACACCAGGACATGCAATGTAGTTTGTTCTTTACCGAAAATATGTTCACCCTTTAAGCATGTATTTCCATTCATTTGTAGGAAAAGGCAAAATTATCAATACACTGCAAGTGGATCAATCTACATGTAGCCTATATCGTGGAAGATCTACAACTCGTGTAGTGTGCCTGCCCAAATATCTCCTAGATGGACACCTTTGTCAACATTTGTGAGTACTAATTAAATTATACATACCCGTGTACATGTAACTACATGTACGCAATCGGTTACCTACATGTACATACCTACATGTATCTGCTTCCGGGTAACATGAAATGCACAATTATACCGAGTCAAAAAAACAAATAATTAGGCCATGCAAAGGGGCAAGACGGGGAACTTGAGCTCTATCTATTGTTGGAACGTAAAAAAAACCTAACGGGCGCCATTTTTATAGGGCTTATCGTTGATAGCAATGGTCAGTGTCTGCACTTATCTAATTGTTACATCAAAAAGTTGCTCGCTGTTCATGAAATGGCGTCAAGCGAGTTCTCCATCTTGCATATTGGTGTTCTCTTTGGTCAAAAGGCGTGATTGAACTATTTGACCACAGATGGAACTTCATAAACGAAAGAAATGTTGCCACCGCAAGGGAAAATACTCGTGTTTCTTGAGCCCAATGGAGCATGTTCACACAGATAATGTAACTCCAGATATGAAATGATCAATTCATTTCCACAATTACCCATAAGTAAATGTTAACTTTAAAACAAAAATAATAAAAGGGAAAAAAGCAAATTTTAACACAGACTCTAATAAAATTGACGAACAAATGATAACACACGATTTTGGGTTCAACAATGTTGCTACCTTTTTATTTAATCACATTTCCATACTACATCATGTGAGTTTTTTGCAAAAAATGTGAATGACAAATGTGTAAGGAATATACACACCTTATCATAGTCCAAGTATGTTAAACAGAAATATGTTTTTCCTGCTTGTTGATGTTACACAAATAAAAACAAGAGCGTTACAATTATATTATTATTAAAAAGGATTACATATTATATTTGAGAAACAGGATCAACTTCAGTCAATTTGTTAGAGAATTAAGGTGTATGGCAAACACCAGGGGTTGGTGTGGGTGTGCCTTCCATTAAAAATTCACACACAATTCATACTTTGGTTGATGGTCTGTTTTGTTATAGGGGGCATTTAGAGTAGTCAGTTTTTAAAAAATGTGTTGTTTTGGGGTTGTTGGGGGTTTTTTTCGAAGTGGGTGGGTCACAAGAAATAACTGAAAATCGAAATTCAGTTATTGAAAAAGAAGAAGAAAAAGTACCCAGCTGACCAAGATCGTCAATTTCATTCCTGATAAACTACAAAGTTAGTTTAAGCCAGGGAAAAAAAAACTACTGACGTTGGACTTGGAGACCTTTGGTCTACAATTATCTGGTTCATTTGAGGCATTACTTTGTTCTTCAGTGTATAGATTATATTATGAAGCCATTCAATATTTAAAAATCGAAATTTGGGGTGGGTGGGTCAAAACAATTTCGATAAAAAAAAAATAATTACATTGACTATTCTGAATGGCCCCTTACACTGTATGCCATTTAAAAAAACATTGTTCAAACCGTAGAGCTATTATTGACTAGAGCGCATACTTGTGCCCTCCGTTTTGAAGCCATGTGGAAAAGAGTTAGAGCTCTAGTCAGTATATAACAGTTCGTTGGGACAAACCAAAATGTCAGAGATTCATGAAATTGATTCCTGTTCTTAGGAAGATAGTCAACAAAACTATGGATAACTGTGGTTATAATAAATAACTGGTACATTTACATAGGCACATGTATGGATGGAGTAAGATGGTCGATGACAAATCAACAGAAAGATAAAAACGTGTACATGTACAAATAAGTAAATGTAAACATGTACAAATGTTTGCAGACAAGCACACGTTTGTGAGCAGGTACTACAATATATCAACAATTGTGTACATGTAACTGCCCAGGATGCTGCAAACATCACGCTCATCTTCTGCACTCAACAACAATGGGCTAATTTTCAACTTTGATTTCCCTGATTTTTAACTCTGAAGTAGCTTTTTATACACCTACACAAAACAAACAACTACGACTCCATTCTGAAATGATCCATTTCAAAGATTCGATAGAAATTTACAATTTCCTCACAGAGGTGCCCTTTACAAAAGAGAAAACACCTTGGTGCCCTTGCCCTTTCAATAATGAAACATCAGGCCTGTAGATGTAATTTATACAACTCATACTTTCTATCAGGCATGTTCATTAATAAATCAAACTTCCTTTTAAGTTGTATGAAAAAATGAACTGGTTTAAAAACATAATTCCCACACTTATAACTCTGGCATGTTTCCGGTACAGAAAAAGTCTGCCACACATACTTACTAGCTTGGCATGCAATAACTTAATACCTGTCTGTGTAATACAATTTCAATAAGCTTCCACTTAAAAATCGATATGCACTCTTTTAATTATTGTTCTATTTGGAATAAAATATTGCATACATTTACATGTATGCACCAATGGGTCAAACTTGTTACTGTGTTGCACATAGAAGCCAAGTGTTGTATTCCTTAGCTTTGCCTAAAATACCAGAAAAAGAACCTATACACGCTAAATGACAGCATATTGATCTCACTGAGAAACTTCTTTGGAGTTTCAAGCAAGAGATGAAGTTTTACTGTACATTCTAAGAACAAATCCAGTCTATGGAAGTCGAACCACACCAAGATTATGTTAAAAGTGTAACCCTTGATTTCAGATATTATTTTCTCAATATCTTGTAAATAATTGGTTTAAAATTTTTCAACATGGAAATATTGAATCAAAAATAACTTAAACAAACAAAACACACATCTTAAATACAGAAACTTTATAGTCCTTCACTACATGAGAAAGGTTGCACTTATTACATGTACAAAGAAGCTGCTAACCAAACAGCTTACAGTGATAATCATATTGGAAATAAATGCCGGATAATCTCTTTTTGGATGTTCCTTTACATACACCTCACCAGTGTTCAGATAAAACAAAAACTGGTTACACCACTTCATTATGGTTATACATGTACAGGACAAAACATGCTTTGGACTGACAACTGGTACCTGCAATTTCCATCTGACACAAGGTGGGTGCTGTAAAATCCACAGCCAAGAATAATAATGTTGCAATTTTATAACAATTTTCTTAAACTTTTTTGTTTTTCTGACTTCTGTTGGAAAACAGAATATTTTCAAAGATGGATCTTTCACCATCTCCCAACCCTGCCCAAATGAAAAAAAAACAAAAAAATCTGTACGAAATACTTATCTACAAGGTGTCCAAACACTCTTGCCTAATGGAATTTATTTTCACTTCTGGCTTTTAAGCTGGTTTGATAGCCAATCTAAACCCTCGTAGAGGCCGTCTCCGCTCGTAGCACACGTTGCCTGGATGTACCAGTTTCGATTTCGCAGACTGTGCAGATTCAGTTTGTCGGTAATTTCTGCCGCATTCATTGCGTTGGGGAGATCCTGAAATATAAAACGGAAAATTCAATGTGGATCACTACAACTAGAGCATAGACATGTCCTACAATTATTGTTGAGTAAAGTAACACTGCAATGGCCTTCTGTCAGTTGAACATATCCCAACACATTAACTGAATCCCAACGGCTGTGTTTGGCTGTGTTAAAAGATTCCCGTTAGCTAACTCTACATGTGGTAACACTTCTACCTACTAACATGCCTCACGAAAGTACATGTAATAATAATAACAATAATAATGAAATAATAGATACATGCTAATTTTGCGTCGGTGATAAAGAACATACTTCGTTTTTACCCTTAATTAAATCGATGTGTAATAAGCACTGTATAATCAGTGCTTTCCCGAGAGGCAAATCACTCGGGTGGGATTTAAACCCACAATCTTTGCATTGCACAGTTCTTGGGAAAGCACTGAGTATACAGAGCTTAATACACATCGGTGTAAGGGTAAAAACAAATTATATTCTTTATCCCCGATGCAAAATTAACATCTATTAAATCGTTGCAGTACCCGCTGCTAAAACATAGGATTCGAACCACCTCTAGCTGCTGGGCTAGCTCGGTGGTCTAGTGGTAAGACATCTGCTCTAACAATGCAAAGGTTGTGGGTTCTAATTTCACCGCCTGTGGATTTTTGCACAGAACTCGGGAAAACACTGAGTAAACAGTGTAAGCCAAAAACTGCATGCACTGCAAACACAATGATCTAAGCATTTTTACTCAGCAGTCCGCTGAGTAAAGAAACCAACTTTTTTTTCATACACAAGTAGACATGGTAGACTGGATACAAGGTATTAATGGAAAGTATGTCAGTAATGTCCCATGCTGTCAAATAATCACTTGAAAAAGGTGTCTTTTGGCATTTTTACAGGCGAACCCATATTCAGACCCCTGCCAAATACCATCAAAGGTGTGATTGGTCTATCCTTATATCAGGCCACACATATGCACCTAGTTTCTAACCAAATGTAATATAAAAGCAATCGCACATTTCACTTAGGCACTCGGGGGTCTCAAAAATGACAAAATTCATTACGCAGGCTAAATTGTCCGTTTTTAATATTGTTGATAGTAAATGATACAGTTTGCCTGATTTGATCAATTATTCACAAGTCTGTTTTCATACCTGTTTGTTGGCAAAAACCAAAAGGACAGCGTCCCTCAATTCCTCTTCATTCAACATTCTGAAAAGCTCGTCTCTTGCTTCACCAATTCTTTCTTTGTCGTTACTGTCAACAACAAATATCAAACCTGCACAGAAAGAAAAACTTTGTTGAAAGCAACTAAATCAAGCTGCGAATATAAAGTGTATAAAAATGCATTGCCACCAAAGCCCTCAATTACAAATATTTCTGCTGTAATCATGAGTTACATGTAAGAGCTCATTAAATTTTACTCCCCCCCACCAACATCTTCAAAATATACTACATGTGTTTTGTTTTGTTTTTAAAATTCTGTTGGACCAAGACTGCAAAACTGATTATGCATATTGGATCAGGCATACATAATAATAATAATAATATATTGTATTTGTATAGCGCCTACTGCAGGCCAGCCTCTAAGCGCTTAACATTCAGTATTTCCTGCAAGGTATTTGGGGCTACGTTTGAAGTATGAGACCTACTCCTTTACATAGCACCTTGTAATGGTTTACAAGGTGCTGTGGCGCAATATGCAGCCGATCAAACCAGGAACACCGGGGCGGACCCCTTCTCTTTTCGATAAGTGCACTGGGTTCTTTTTCGTGCGTTACACAACACACGGGACCAACGGCTTTACGTCCCATCCGAAGGACGAAGCAATCATGGTTAAGTGTCTTGCTTAAGGACACAGGTGTCACGACCGGGGCTCGAACCCACACTCTGCTGATCAGAAACACCAGAGCTTGAGTCCAGTGATCTTATCCACTCGGCCACGACACGCCACATGTACCACCATAATCAGATTCCAACAGTTTAGAGTTGAATTACCATCTGGTATTGGCTTTTTGTCAGATTGAGGAAGGATCCCATTAAATCACACAAGGAAGTTTGGTTCAAAGAAACCACCATGAGAAACAAATGTATCTTCCAACCTACACATGTACAAACCAACATGTACAATGTATTGTATACTGTGCATCACTCCTCTCATTTGTCTTATGGGTACGTTTCAATACTCAACAGAATTGAAGGATATTATTTATCAGACTCATAGCCAACATTTTTCACAAAGGTATTATTTACACAGTGAAGAATTATTATTCGACTGAAAAACACAAGTCCACTGGGCTTGTCCGGTCACACGTTCATTGGCCTGACACTAAAATCACTGGCCTCGGGCCTGTGTTCCAGTGTTAACTCCAAGCCCTGAGCCACAAGTTGTACAGGGACTACTGAACATTTGGTGGGGGTGGGGGTGTTAGGGGATAGTAGAAAACAAAATTAATAAATACTAAAACATAAGGTTTGCTTTTTTGTTTGTAATGAGTGTGTATATTTTAACATATCTCTTGACTTTGGGGCACTAGATGCAGACACAGCAAGTTCTCCCTTGTTTACGTTATGCAGCTCTGAGTATGCACACATTGCAAAGAACAATGGATAGTTTATAATTACCAGGCAAGTCTGCTGCCACCTACATAGAGTGCCCAGATAGTTACCCATTGGCACAAAGCCAAACTGTAGCAGTGATGCAAATTGAACAATTGTTTCAGCACACAACTCTTACATTATCGAACCCAGCACCAAGTGTTGTAAGTCTCAAGACCAGTCTCAGTATTAAGACTAGTCTCTAGACCCCATTTGTTGAGGTCTCGACTGTTTTCAGGTCTCGACTTTGAAGACTCGCTCTCTGTCTCAGAGCAAAGATCTTGTGTCAAATGCTTTATTTCATAATTGTCCAAAACCGGGTAGATTTTAAAAAAGAAAAAGGGAACCAAAAGAATGTGTGTAATTTTCAGCCTCGCCCTGCAGTGTTGTTGTTTTTTTCTTGATGGGCAGTGCAAGTTTTTTTCCCCAAGAACTGAAGAACCATATTCAGCGACAAAACAGTGGTTTAGCATTAAAAATCCATTTCATATAACAGTATAAAGACAATTGGATTTTAAAAACAGTCTCTGAGGTTGCCGTCTGGATTTGGGATATTAAGGTCACGGTCTCGGACTTTGTGGTCTTGACGTCAACACAGCTCACCACAGATAATTAAGCCTATCATATGATTACCAGTACACATGAACAATGATACTGTACTCACCTTGTGTATTTTGGAAGTAATGGCGCCACAGGGGCCTAATTTTGTCCTGACCACCGACATCCCAGACTGTGAAGCTGATACTTTTATATTCAACTGTTTCTACATTAAATCCTGTAGAAAAAGAAAAACAGAGAGAAGAAAAAAAAAGAAAATCACTGATAATTTACACATGTTAGATTCTAATTTAGTGAACGAAAACCAGGGGCTGTTTTTAAGAGCACACTTGATCTTTCAAGCTCTTCTGGAAAAGTTAACAGTCTGGTTAGACACTCTACTTCCAAGCTAAATGTTTAACAGGTAATAACTGCGTCAGGGATAAAGAATGCTATTTTGGTTTTCCTTACACATGTGTGATAAAAACTATGTAAACTCAGTGCTTTCCTGAGTCCTGCTTAATTTTGCTGGGGTAAAGATATTCACAACACAACTTTAGTTTTAAAATGTTTAATACAGGTTTCAATTAATCTAAAAATAATGGACTGGCAGAACATGAATAATGTGATGTTTAATGTGAACAGAACAAATGACACTTCAATCCATGAAAAAAATGTGCCATGTGATAATTTTGGACAACAATGATAATAAATTATCATCTTTTCAAAGCCCAGTGAGTCAAAACCTCAGACATAAAAAACAATCAAATGAAAAATCATACGATGAACAAAAACAGCAGGTTTACTCACCAATGGTCGGAATGGTTGTTACAATTTCACCGAGCTTGAGTTTGTACAAAATGGTTGTTTTTCCAGCTGCATCGAGCCCAACCATGAGAATTCGCATCTCCTTCTTCCCGAAAAGATTCTTGAAAAGACTCGCAAAATTCCCCATCCTTACAGTCTTGATCTTACAAACAGGTTGCAGGTGGGTTGGTTGAGTAGGTTGGTTGGGTGGCTGGAGCTTATTTACCGGATTGAATTGATCACTCTGGGATATCAGAGTCACTTGGGCTACCTCCTAACTTCTACAAGAAACCAGCAAATATGTCATAAGAAATCAAGAAAAAATGTGGATAATATAGTCTTATAGAAGGATTTCCTTCACACGCTTATTGCGGTTGAAAACATAATTCTGACTGTTTCTAGAAGCCATAATTTTGATGGATTGAAAAGAACTAGATTTTTGAGTCAGTGCAATTTTTTCCTGTTTTTTTAGTTTACATTTAACTTATAACTTTAGTAACATGTAGGCCTACCGGGCCCTGTCTCTGTCTTTCCAGATCATGCAGATTGTAAGTATGCTTTCTTCGTGTATTGAAAACTTAAACCAAGGAAACGCAGCAGGTACAGCTATTTTTGCATGGAAGCGCTACATGTAGTTTTTTGTTTTTGCAATTCCATTTAAATGTATTATGGGGGGGGGGGTTCGTTCTATTTATTTTTTTCATTTTTCTTATCACACAAGCAAAAACGCCTTCTCTAATATGAAAAGATGAGTTAGCACAAAAAAAAGTTATTTGAATAAAGATACATGATTGGTGCAAGAACTTAATGACAATAATGATGTTGATGAGAAAAGATGAAGAATGGTGATTGGTGAAGGCAATACTGTAAAGCATGATAATGAATGTTTGCATTTCACCGTAATGAATTGGCCGGTGAAATGACAGATTGTTAACTTGTTAAGTGTTTAGTTTCGGTTTGTAGTTAGCTGACCTTTCCCAACTCAAAGTAGACCATTCTTTTTATGGATAAGAGGTTCATGGTGGGCCTACACTGTACATGAAAATAAAATGTCTTTACTTACTAATACATGTACTAGCCAAGTCTGAATTATTTTCAATTGTAAAGCTAGAGCCCAAGTGGTCCTGACACATGATTAATTCAACTTGCGGCATTTGGAGTTTCTAGTACTAGTACATCAGATATATGTAATGTACGCTTGCATATAGGGTTGAGGAGGCTCCAGGAGTACAAGCAAGCACAATCAAGCTGACCAAGGAACTAACATAATTTTACTTAAACAGTGTTAAAAGGAGGCGTTCTAAATGCAGATTTTACAATGAAAAACTGACTGGACAAGCACATAATAAATGGGGTACATTTACAATGTACAGAATAATTAGTGCAGTTAATGCTTACTTGTCAATATCACTTTAACCCATGGCACCCACAGCAACTGCCATGGTGCTCTGCGCTTTTACTGCTATGCTCTTTGCAAAGATCCAATACATTTTTACACTTTCCTGAAAGAAGTGCCCTTACCACCCCAGTAGGAAAATTGCTGTGCCCCCCCCCCCCAAATCAGGGCCCAATTTCATGGCTCTGCTTACCCCCGAATTCCGCGCTTACGGTCACCATTCTCCGCTTACTTTGCAAGTGCCAAATTTCTGCGCTAGCTGTGTAAGCAAAGAATGCCTAGTAACGTGGAGTACGCATGCGCACAAGCAAAAATTCCCCACTAACCCTTGAAATACACTTGACGTATGCGCGGAATTCCTTGCTTCCGTAAGCGCCAATTCTTTGCTTACGGTAAGCAGAGCCATGAAATTGGGCCCAGTTGAATTGTACTTGTAATCTAAAGCAGTGGTCTTGGCTGGGGACAACATACATGGACTGCATTTGCACAAGTACATCTTTGATTTAAAATCTTTTTGCAGAAGTTACAATTGTACTAGGATGGTGATGAAATGACACTGCCTGCTGCATTTCTTCACATCGCTCCTTGCACTGTTCATGTTTGTACTGAATTGTTACCATGGTTTAACTTCCAAAATTTGTTAGTTATAAAAGTGTGAATATTACTGCAATTTTCAGACTATAAGCCGCCCGAAATATGAGCCGCAGCCCTGGAAAATCTCTGCAAATGTTTTCAGAGGTAAGTGAATAAACCGCCTGGAATATGTTGCATGCAAGAAAGTGCCTAATTTTCATGTCACACATGGAAGACAGGGTTTGAACATGGGGAAATAAGTTTCAAACAGTGGCAGGTGAGTCAGAACCATCACCTTTGTAGTGTACTTGGCAAGGCCAACAAAAAAGTTCCTCAACTGTTACAGTAAGGGTTACAGTGGTGAGAAGAAAAAGGTTTAAAAATAGAAAGAATGAAAGAAGGGGGAGACAGAAATTTCACCGCCTTTTACTGCATGGATTCCAATTTTCCTGAATACGTGGCTAGCGTGCCAGCCTACGAACCTGCGAAGGGAAGTTCGGCCAAATATGTGGCTAGCTTCAGTATGTGTACTCCTAGAACTATTCTGTTCGAACGGTTCCGCTATCGTCTCCCCGACCCTCATAGGTCATCATGTACAAAATCCTACTCGAAACTTTTTCCCCTTCACGTTTATGCACCTGGACTTCTCTTTTGAAAACGGAGCTTGCCAAAATTAGGCTCTATCTATTCATTGTTTTCAAAGTGAGCTCGGGGTGGGTCCAGAAAATCCACTCCGCAAAAATAAGGTGCAAAAAATGATAAATTCCCATCGTTTATTCAGAATCGTCGCCTTCCGATAACAAAATGGCCGCTGTCGCTTGTATCAATGGTATGCTGCGCGCAACGCTGGTTCACAATAACCAACGGTTTACGTATAAAAGATAAGCCATTGAATATTGTGGACCAGTGTTGCGCACAGAATACTATTGAATACCAGCTTAACCAGCGTTGCACGCAGCGTACCAGTGATACAAGCGACGGCGGCCATTTTTGTTATCGGAAGGCGACGATTCTGAATAAACAATGGGAATTTATCATTTTTTGCACCTTTTTTTTGCGGAGTGGATTTTCTGGACCCACCCCGAGCTCACTGTGAAAGCAATGAACACATAGAGCCTAATTTTGGCGAGCTCCATTTTCAAAAGAGAAGTCCAGGTGCATAAACGTGAAGGGGAAAAAGTTTCGAATAGGATTTTGTACATGATGACCTATGAGGGTCGGGGAGACGATAGCGGAACGAACCGAATAGTTCTAGGAGTACAGTATGTGGTGATTAATGAGATAGTACAGCTTATAACCATAGAGTTATATATAGGAACTAGAGGGCGCAGTAGCCTATTTACGCGGCCCGACAGGGCAGCGCGGCGGCCATTTCGTAAGTACTGAAGTAGTCCACAACAACGTCTAAACCATTTGTGCGTGTTGCAAAAGAGCAATGGTTAACAATGAAAGGGTTTACTGTGAAATTTATGAACGCCAGTGAAGACCGTTTATGCTACTAAATAATCCCCGAATAAATATAATAATTTAGAATTATATTCCTTCACTTTGGACAATAAGTCATGACATAGTGTGTTCATCCTCTTTTGAAACGAATAACCTAAACCCCACGAAACAACTTTAATACAGCCGCTCGTTTTGTTTTTGTTTTTTTAGACCGCATATAACGTGTATTTAATTAGCACACTGCGTATTTCGTATTCAATGTTGCCCTCGTACAAAATGGCGCGCGTGTCTCCTTGCGATTCCGTCGCGTTTGTGCACGTAGCATTACCAGTGCGCCCTCTAGTTCCTATATATAACTCTATGGTTATAACCAATCAATAAAATACAGCCATGATATCCGTTAAGATATGGTGATATAAAAATGCAATAAAATACAGCGATATATATGCAATAATATGGCAATATAATGCAATGTTACAGCAATATATCGCAATACTAAGACTAAGAGTTTATAAGACGATATTAAAACTTACCAGTAAAAAAACATGAGTAAAAAAACATGGAGTGACAAAAAACTACTCAAAGATCCATCAAATACCTCTATGATATACTTTAAACACACCTGAGGAACATGGGAGATAATTCTGCTTAATATGGTGGTACAGTTTTCAGATACATTTCTTGAAAAAAGGGAGACATTTTCGGCTAAAAAACTGAACCGATGTCCAAATTGGATTGTGCAAATTTTGTCTAGTGGAGCGCATTCTTGGAATTTGCACAATCTGGTTCTGCATACTGGGTTCTGAAGATTTTGCGCAATACGGTGATTGTGCAAATCCCAAAAATGCGCTCCAGGGGAAAACATCGGTTCAGATTTTTAGTTGAAAAGAAGTACCCGACACAACTGTACCACCAAAATTATTCAGCAACAACATTTCCTGTGTTCTTCAGGTGAGTTTAAAGTATTTTATAGAAGTATTTGATGGATTTTGGTGCAGTTTTTTGTCACTCCCTGTCTTGTGTTTGGGATGGGGGTTGGGTTGTGAATTTTATGGCATTTTGTACAGTCTGACGACCAGTGGTCCCACGAAACACACGAGCGTTCACTTGGTTGGACCCTACCAACATGCGCCAGATATTATCCAAACAGTTTTTCAAAAACCTTGTTGGTTCCACTAAACAATTACATGAAAACAGGATGTATACTTTTTATGAACAGGAAATTCGTGAAAACATTAGTACTAGTAAAAAAAAAGTAGTAGTTGTCAGTGACGGATTTCCGTCACTCACACCCGTCGAGTTGTCTCACTGACGACTTGTATCAACCCGTATCAAGCCGGTTGAGATGTAGGATCCATCGAGTTGTCCGACTGTCGAGTTGTCCAACGGACGAGCTGTCTGCATTCCAATTCCAAGCGTACACTCGACTCATATAGTCTAAGTTCTTAATTAATAATTGAGTAATGTTTTATCACCATTCCTTAACGTTCATTTAAAGCACTGTTTTCTTCATGCCATTGCAAGTACTTACCTTGCTTGTTGTATCGATATTTTCTTTCAAGTTTCAGGACGATCACTATGCAATCTTGGTCGTGTGTCGTGTACAAAGATGTGATTAATCGTGGGTTCGTTTGATCATGATGTGTACAAAATAAAACGTTAATAGCGCCACCAATAGTCAATTTCTTCAATGCATCTGCGGCTTAAAAAGTTATGTTGTGTGATGGAAAACCCGCTTCGGGGAAGAGACCGTCCACCGGATTTTGCGGGTTTTTTTTTTGTATGCATAATATAAAGATTCAAACATACATTATTCGTAATTATTATGCAGATAAGTAAAGTGCTTCAAGGTTAACCAATCACAATGTTCAATTATGATGCCTCGTCGACTTTGATTGGTTTGGAATTTTACTACCCCGGGAGGGTAGCAAAAATCAAGAAATAACAAAAACAATATAAATTCCTGACAAGTTGTATGGAAAAGGCCCCTCAGGTCTTCGTCACTTCGTGTGGTCTCCGTTTGCAGTCGCGTCGAAACTATAGCAAAGGCCTCGAAAGGCTACACCATAGGCCTACTGCAACTTTTTCGCCTTGAGTTAGTTGGAGCATGCTAGGAACTTCATTAGACCGTTTCCGAAATTGGCGGTTATACACAGCTAGGACTACGGCTAGATTTCTGTGTCATCATTCTGCGTTGAAGTTCAGGACGTCCTAAGCAACACCCTTGGCAACTGTCGTAGCCGTAGCCTACCGTGGCGGCGACTCCGGCTTGCCGTATCGATACCTCGACTCGTCACCAGAACCTTGTAGACCTTGCAATTCCCACGGCCGGACGCATATTATTTTGAACCTTTTGGGGACCACTTTTGGTCTCACGTGCATTGCTTTAACGCGTGAAGGAAACAAACGCGCACTTTCATGGGTCCCAAAATGTTCGAGTACACATGAGACTTGCATGGTCTTTTGACCCATTCTTGCACATTGCGAAGCGCACTTTAATTACACGCGCCTATCATGTCCGCTACTTTGGGAGTCAATGTAGCTTACATAACAGCCTCGTTTTCATTTTGTGTATGATTTCGCCGCGCCATTTCCCCCCCCCCCCCCCAGAATGCCTAAGTGCTCGATCGAACCCCTGGACCTGGAAGTATGACTTTGAAAGAATCGAATGGGTATGGGGCCCAACTCGCCCACACAGTCATCGGGCTACACCACTGATAGAGATCAGTGGGCTACACCCACTGGTGAATAGGATGCATAGTTTTTTAGTTTTTGTGGCAAAACTCGGAAAGTCTCTCATGTGCAAATTTTTTTCTAAGTGCTTTAGAAAAAAATGTTTATGGTTTTAGGATCAAATTGGGTAGTAAAAATCACACGAATTTTTGTATTTATTTATTTATATATATATATATTGGGGGAAGTTAATCTGTTTATCAGTTATTCACATGTCCTCAATTGAGGACACTGCGCAGTAATGACAAAAAACCAACAACAAAAGCAATCCGGTGTACACATGCCGATACATGTATACCATTATAAGTGTGCTGCATTGTTTATTCAGACAATTTGACTCTCCCTCCTCCCTCCTCTACCCCCTCCCTCCCCTCCCGTCCCCCACCTGGTCCACTACCATTTGTGTTGCGCAGCTGGTATACTAATATATTATTCTGGTTTATTATTAAAAACAAATGGTTGGCAGCCACTGGCTGAAATAACCTTGTTTACAAGTATAAATTTATTATTAGTTTAAAAAAAGTAATGATAAGAAACAAAAGCACAGTTTTAGGACATTATAAATGGCTGCTGTATTTTTTTTTCTTCAATAAATTCGATTCTTCCTCCCCTCCCCTCTCCTGTATTGTTGTACTGCTCTTTTAATTAGGCAGCTGCATAAAGAGCTTTTCACATATCGCGCGACCTGTGTTTTAGACTAAGTTTGCAGAGAGCTGCGTCCTTGCAGCCTTCGGCTTTGTGAGAGCAGGGCAAGTCGGACGGCCGGGTGTTCAGGGTTCAACCATGGACCTAATATAGCTCCCTGGTTCAACAGTGTTTTTCGTGACACAAATTATTTTGTCGTTGCTCCTTTGACGGGCCTGCGTCCACAATGATCCACCACCAAAACGTTATTGATAGTTTGGGCGCCCACAAATTACTATTGACTGAATTGGCTATAACAAAAAACATCTGATTGCCGGTGCGTCAACGCGTGCGTTTCCAAAAAGGGAAATTTCAAACTAAGCGGCGGGTCTCATTATGTCCAACGTATAAAACGAAGGACTTGGGGATCGTCACAAAGTTTCTTTGAGCGACAAGAAATTCACAGCTCAAGGAATATTTAACGTAAACCACCGATGACACTCAAAGTGGTTCGTGTAAGAAAAACGTAAGGTCCTAAAAAAAGACAATTGCATTATTCTTATTTCTTCAATTGTATTATTCTTATTTTTTTTTTACCATCACTACCATACACAATCTTTATAATCAAGGACATTATCTACAAAATACATAATAATAATAATAATAATAATAATAATATTATTAAAAACGTCTCCAACCAACCTTACATGTTTGCTTTCATACGTTTCACATTATGAAGTAGTTCAAACTCTCCATAATGATTTTCATTAAATTAACGATAAGGGCAATTGGTATTTTGATTAAAATTTTTAAATTATAGAACAAAACGTACGTACCATCAACGAGTTTATTGCACAATGAGGAACAGTTATACATGTACATAATAAATGGCATTGTTGTCGCCGACGTATTCTTATTTTGGTTTCAACAAACATTGGCAAGAGTAAGGAGTTGCATTATAGTCTAAAGAAGAGTCCCTAAAAAGGACTGGTAAAAACAATTTGAAAAGGTAAAAAAGAGAGTCGTGACTTCAAAGATGTCCGCCATTGCAGGGGGTCTATAATAACATACATTGCTAAAAGCCGCTCCGTTAGCCAGAAACGTCTGCTTTCGGGATTTAGTGACCCTGATTAAATCATAAACACTATCAAAACTCACACATAGATCCTTGCCATTTTGATTGGTGAAATGGAATAGTCCAGATGTCACCTCATGATTGTATTCTACGACAATGTACTCACAATCATTCAATATTTTGTATAATAATAACATTAGTACACTGATTCAAAGGATTCTCCTTCGATCGTATCGTTCGCATCTGTAATCAACGATAGTCAGGTGAACGAGTATTGAGAATTTTGTTCTCTCTTTCTTTAGTTAAAAATGTTGGGCATTATTTCATTTCAGACACAACATGCGTCAGTAGTAATCGTGTAAACATACATTTAAAACCTCCTTTTTAAAAGCTTTGATTGCAAAATCATGACGTTTTTGTTAAAGCTACATCTTTGTTCATCATTGAAAAATAGTTAGTCATCTTATTGCAATCTAATAAACCCACATTTATAGATTAAAAAAGACCATAAATTGGTCACGAAACTGGAACCTACTTCACAAATCAGATGCTTCACTTAAAACTGGTTAAAGAATAGCTATAAGGTATCTATACACAGTGGTCCCAATGAGAACTTATTAACAGAGCGCAGACACAATTGTCAGGGATCGGTTAATTACAATCTATTCAAAGAGGGTCATAGATTGGTAAAATACACAATAAAAATTAATGACCATAAAACAACTAACTTGGTGATAAGCACTGCAGTTGTATATTATATAAAACTATTTTGAGAAAGGATTCCCTTTGAAGTATTATCGTTTGCATAATTTTTCACCCACAACATTTGAATCTGAAAACGATTCATGCATGAATCGTTTTCAGATTTCTGAGGGTTGACTAAAAATTCAAATTTCCGTGGTGAGTGTCCGCGAATGCTGCGGTCAGAGATGCGGTTGGTACCCGCTGTCACCTCGCTAAACGTGGATAAATTTGACATTCTTGATGAAAATACCGTGAAAGTTTGTTGCTGTTTTCATTCAGCCGAAACTTTCACAGGTGACGTTAATCTTTATTGATAATTTTGCATGTAATAAGCATTACGTGGACAAAAACCAATCTACGACTCGAGAATAAAATACTCACATTTAATGCTAAAAAGTTCATGCACAACGTACACAATATTTAAATAGAAACAAATTTTGCGATCAAACCATTTAAATAATCCAATTGTGGTGATGGTTTTGGGAAGAACCCGTCTGGTAAAAAGTTCCTATTTCAGAACCACCCCAACACATGAGAAATTGTTTGCATGTTACCCAGACAAACCTATACTTACTCGTATAAATTGTTTCTCATCATGTACTTTCAAACCCTTTACTTTAAGTGGTTGAAAAACGTTTTGATTAAAACAATGTGTGGGGAGAGTGGTCGAACGAGCAAAATACATTACGACTCATTCACTTTGTTCATTATATACTAGTGAACAAACATACAGCACACTTACGAGAAACTCCCAATTGCACAAAAAGAAATGGGAAAGTTGAATTTCCAAAAAAAAAAAAAAAATAAATAAATAAATAAATTAGTTCCAATATTGTTAAAGCAACTATACTAGAATTACCAGTTATATAGGGCTTACAGGCAAAAGAGTTTACTAAAACTCAAAATACACGCTTAATATGCTGTGTGTGGACTATCACAGCGGGTCATTTATGCATATCCAATGAAATCATTGGGTTTGTAAGACCAGGGGTGGATTTTACAAAGAGTTAAGACTAGTCTTAACTCGAGTTAGGACCAGGGGCCGATTTCACAAAGAGCTAAGATTGATCTTAACTGCCAATTGATCTTAGTTGCTAAGCGATGTGTGATGTCACAATACAAATCATTATGGTAATACTGACAACTCATCTTAAGATTAATCTTATCTCTTTGTGAAATCGGCCCCAGTTACTCGTCCTAACTTAGGACTAGCCTTCAGTTTTTAATAACTCCTAGGACTAGTCCTAAGTTAGGACTATCTTTGTGAAATCGACCCCAGTGCCTGTATTCTATGTGTTGTTTTGAATACATCGTGTAAATAGTACTTAATTTCCACATTTTTTTTATAATGGTTTGATCCATGCCTTTTGAAATAATATAAATAATAAATAAATAATATTCAAGATGAAACTGTCATTTAACTTTCCGGCGTCTTACAGTTGATTATTCCAATCGCAAACGGGTAGGCCTACCGTTTTTCGCGACAGGTTAACTAATGGTGTATACAGTCAAATTAAATCGTAACCTAAATATACATCGAATGATTTAAACGAACGTATACTTTGAATTCATCGCTGCATTGTTTTTTTTTCCCTGTGTTTGTTTCTTCTCGCTTTGTTCACGAAGTTTAGATAAGGCTGGAAGGGAAAACAATCCTCGCCCCATTATAGTACTTACGAATTGCTACTTATACACTATTAAATTGATGCCATCATGATAACGGTTGAATGCTGTATTACCGTCCTTTAACAATGTTATTGCAATAATATAATCCAACGCACTATTTCTTCTCTTTTAAGGACTGGGAAAGCCAGTCTAGTCCCTCATACAAACCATCCCCGCTTGTTGCACATGCTGCTTGAATATACCACTGGCGGCTTCGTAGTTCATGAAGACCCAATTTGTCAGTGATTTCTTGCGCTGTCATTGCATTCGGAAGATCCTGAAATAAATATGTTCAATGTAAATACATATGTTCAATGTTCCTTTAATATGTACGTTTATATTTCCCACAAATCGCAAATATCTACGTGAACACATTTATATTTTATGCGCTGTCCCTTTAGAGCCACCATAGAAAACGGAATTATTCAATTGGATCAAATTGAACATGTTTGTTTTCTTATAAAACATTGTCAACGCTTGTACCTGTTTGTTGGCAAAGACCAGGACGTGTGCATCTCTGAGTTCGTCCTCGTTCAACATCCTCGCCAACTCATCTCGTGCTTCACCAATTCTTTCCCTGTCATTACTATCCACGACAAAAATCAAACCTACAAGAAGAAAAATGGGTGATATAACTTAGTGTTTTGAGTCCTGTATACGTGAAAGTTTACTTTCTGAAATAACATGAACAGTAGGGATTAGGATACACTTACACTTTTTACGATTTAATGGTAGAGATTTGTTTATTAATATTATTTTTAAAATCTTTGCACATAGGCCTAAGTACACATACATTTGAAAATGTTCGGGTCAAGTCAAAAGTTTACAAAACTGTCACTATAGATATGTCATACTCAAGAACAAGCTTTTGTCTGGTAAGACCCCCATATCCAATCTTTTTTCTCCTACATGTAGGCCCTAGTACTAGTAGGCATCAAGGTTCTTCTTAAATGAGGCGGTGTATTGCATTTACTGTTAGTTTTCTGAGGTAGACTATTCCAGTTGTTGATGATGACTCTTTGAGAGAAGAAGTTACATCTATACATGTACATCCAAAGTTCTTGTTGAGAGTTGGCTTATACAGCTTTAAAGAAATGCCCCTTGTGCCAGTGCTCGCAGATATCTTGAAAAATGTGCAGCTGTCTACTTGCTTTAAAGAAATGGCCAGCTTACATTTCAATCAAAGAATCCTCTAAATCGTCTTTGTTCTAGTGGGTACAAGTTTAAAGGGTGTAGTATCGATAGAAATATCATGGCAAAAACCCAGTACACAGTACTTTGTTGGCTAGAACAAGATGCTGGATCATATATTTTCTTCTTCTTTGTTTAAATTGTATGTTTTGTTTATAGGACAACTCAGTGTTAACAGTTCACAAACAAAGGAAGATCTTCAAAGCTCTCCAGCTTTCGAGTCCGCTTTCCATCATTTTCAATAATTTATGTAAATATAAACTGCTACTTGTGCGATGCTATTTTTGGCCGATCCGAAAATGTAGATTTTAAATAGCTATGTTAAGATTCGAGAAAATATTTAGCTTTCACTTTAAATATTGCACGGAATCAGTCCGCTCAATAATAAGTGGAAGTCAATTAAAATTTAAAACGGAATTATTGTCGTGACCCCAAACTCAAATCCATCACATCCGCCATGTTCAGAGAGTTTTATATGTTATATGTATTTTGTGCATTGTGCATGACATTGCAAATGTTTTTGTATTATTTTTTCATTTTGAAACAGCGTCATCTGTCAAATTGGTTCAGAGAAAAATTATTGACCATCTCAACCATGATTCATTTGTTTTTTTGACTCACCTTGTGTATTCTGGAAGTAATGTCGCCACAGTGGCCTAATTTTGTCTTGACCACCGACATCCCAGACTGTGAAGCTGATATTTTTATACTCAACTGTTTCTACATTAAACCCTGTAGAAAAAGAAACAAATTTACAAACTATAGATATTAGACAAACTTTAGCTAGGTAAGGGTCATAGATTGGTAAATATTCCAATAATTCATGACCATAAAAATTTACGTGTTGCGAGGCACTGCAGCTGTTGATAGTATAAACTATTTTGAGAAAGGTTTCCCTTTGGTTTGAATGTCTCTCCCAAAAGTTTTGAACCAGTTTTCTTCAGATTTCTGAGGGTTGGTGTCCGACTGTCCGTACGCGAATGCTGCGGCCAGAGATGCGTTTCCGCTAAACGTATTTTGGATGGATTCGACGTTCTTGTGAAAATACCGTGACAGCTTTTTGCTGTTTTCTCAGCAAGACAAACACTGTATTCAGCTGAAACTTTCACATGTGACTTGTAATTAATTGTATAGTCTTCTTTCTCATTTTGCCTATAAATCAGCATTATGCAATCTATTATTTACACTACACTGCAAAAACTGGGTTGGAAATTGACACCTTGGGTGATGAAACATTGTATAGAAACCCAAGAGGGAGAATACAAATTAACAGCATGAGGTGTAAAAATAACACCAATGTAATTGTGTTGGCAGAAATTAGTGTTATTTTAGCATCCTATGGTGTAAATTTTGTGCCTCAAACGAAAAACGATCGGTGTTTTCAACATCCCCTCCACCTAATACAACGTCTTTTGGCAACATTTTCCCCTTCTCTTTAGGAAAACATCCACATTTAAATCGACAGGCCCATTTTGGTGGTAGGGGGTGAGGAAGGTGGTCAAGAACCCCTTGACCATGGGCCTTCAGCAGAGTTCAGCGCATAACTTACCATTACTAATTCCTAAATATAACCAACTTTTTGTATTCGCTGAAAACAGCCATTTTTCACTGGATGCATTACAGTGCGAGTCACAGTGGATGGTTTTGAAATAGTTTAGCTAAGAACCGGTCCAGGCCTTGTGCAATAACAATACTTACCAATCGTTGGTATAGTGGTGACAATCTCGCCTAGTTTGAGTTTATAGAGAATGGTAGTCTTTCCTGCAGCATCCAGGCCAACCATAAGTATCCTCATTTCTTTCTTACTGAACAAGTTCTTGAATATAGCATGGAATGCCCCCATTGTGGCTTTGTACTTCAGTGGTCCTTGCTTGGAATAGAGCCGAGTTTCCCTTAGATCCTATAATGTTCAACTGCAAAAGAAAACAATCCCAATCTATTAATTGCAAGCTGTTTAATCGAAGATGGGTAAAAACACGAACAATTCTTGTCTCTAAAAACTTACAGTGAGAATTACAACCAGTGTCACGAGGTATAGATCATAACCTTTTCTGAAAGGTGGTCTTTATTTGTTGATTATGCTTTGATTGATCGGTTGATTGAATGATTGAATGAATGATTGATTGATTACTGATTAGTTGATTTCTTTCTTAATTTTGTTTTGTTTTGCTTATTGTTTAATACATTTAATTATCTTTCTTTCTTTTTTTGTGGGGGGGGGGGAAGGGGGTAACTAGTATCAATTAGAATCACATTGGCAAACCTTTTTAATACAAGTTTTAAAGGCAAGCCAGATTGTCCTTAGTGGAATGCACCTCGATGATGATAACTGACACCACTTCTAGTTTCCAAAGTGGACATTGTTAAACACCATGACAATTTATGACAAGTTAATGCTGTTGGTCCTTTACCGAGGAATCTGTAATGTTTTCTTTGTAATTCCATTCCTTTCCCTAAAGGGAAAATTGAGTTTATCAGTGCACTGCAAGTGGATCAATCTATAGGTATATCGTTGAAGATCTACATCTTCAACACTTTTCACCCAAATGGGCACCTTTGTAAACATTGCGAGTACAGTGTATCTCGCCCATCTAAAGTGTATCTTGCCTGCCAGAAAGGCCCTGGATTGCACACAAAGGTTACAGCGTCTAATACAATGTAAACAAACAAAGCAGCCACGCCCAGTGAGGTCAAACATGTCTTCCCCCACACCTATGGCAGAAGCACTCGGAAGCAGCCATGCTTGTCCACTCACACTGTGCGTTGCTTGCCTGGTTTGTTTACGTAGTATACCCACAACGAGTCACGTGACTCCGGTTGCCGATTGCGTTTCATCTTTTTCTCACAATGCCTATTATACCTACATGCACACTTAGCGTCTAGTACATGTTCATGTACATGTAAGCTTGGAAGCTTGGCATGGTTTAACCAGAAGAGTGGGGACAGTAGAACAAAGGAATACAAAAGGGACGATGCTGTATGTACATGTAGGAACATGTACATACTTCCGGGTAATGATTATAAAATGCAAAGATTATAGAGCACCGAAGACGGAACCTGAAGCTGTATATAACGGGATAACGTCACAAAATGGTTAATATATCACCATGCTATCACCGACAACAGGGCAGAAGTGAAATAGTGGAAACGATCTATAACGATCTAAATTGCTTATTTATTTTACTATCACTCTGTATAGACAGTTGCCATCTTCAATCCCATCATGCAATCAACAATCCCATCATACATCTAAACTAGTATGGAGAGCCAAGAGGGCTAATAAGTCTGCTATTAACTATAACGTGGTGCATGTATACACATGTATACAAAATGTTTTGTTATTCATTGAGATCAATTGTTGATATGGCGTCCCGCCTTCAGAGCTCTATAATCTTTAATAAAAAAAATGATTGAACACAGGCGGAATTTTTCAAAAGACATAATTGAACACAGAGGGAACATAATAAACGAAACCCGTTTCCATCAAGGGAAAATAATGTGTTCCAATGTGGGTACGTGTAAACTTCGTGTACATGTACATGTACATAGGCTAGATAAAATGTAACCACAGTGATAACATTATAATTTCTTTGCAATAGTAATAATGCAGTCAAACAATTAAATGTTCACTTTAGACAAAAAAGAGATGAGGAAAAAAAGTGACCAATGGACACAAAATCATATGAAAATTATGAACAAATAGAAACCACTGAATTTGGGGCTCAACAATGTTGCAACCTTTTTATTTAATCACTTTTTCATATTACATTATGTGATTTTTTTGCAAAATTGAGTGTAAGGAATACACACACTTACTAATACAGTCCAAGTATGTCAAAAAGAAATAGAAACAAGAGTTATTTTTTTTATCTTAACAATTTTGTTATTTTCTACTGTACGTTTGTTCTGCTTGTTGATGTTACACAAATAAAAACAGAAGCGTTATTTTACAAGTATACTATTTCAAAAGGATTACATATTATATTTGAGAAACAGGATCAACTTCAGTCAACTTGTTAGGAGAATGAGGTGTATGGCAAACACCAGGGATTGTTCACACACACAATTCATACTCTGGTTGATGCTCTGTTTTGTTACTCCGTGTGCCGTTTTAAACAGTGTTCAAACCATAGAGCTATTCATGACTAGATTGCTAACTTGCCCTGCATTTTGAACCCATGTGGAAACTTCAAAAAAAGTATGCGTGTATAATGGTGAGTTAGAGCTCTAGTCATTATATAACAGTTAGTTGGTACAAACCAAAGTGGTTCTTACAGACTGTGCAAGTCTCGCGCGTATTCGAACACTGGGATCCGTTAAAGCGCGTGAGTTTGTTTCTTTCGCGTGTTAAAGCAATGTACGTGGGACCACAGTGGTCCCAAAAATGTTCGAATACGCGTGAGACTTGCAAGGTCTATTATTACAGATTTATGAAATTGATTCCTGTTCTTAGGAAGATAGTCAACAAAACTATGGATAACTGTGGTTATAATAAATAACTGATACAATTACATAGGCACATGTATGGATGGAGTAAGATGATTTATGACAAAATCAACACAAAGATCAAGAATTGTACATGTACAAATATGTAAACATGTACCAGTACAACTTCTTGCAGGCGTACACACGTTTGTGAGCAGCTGCCACAATTATGAACAATTCTGTACATGTCACTGCCCACATTAACAAAGCTGCGAAAATCGGGCTCAAATTCCGCACTCAACAAAAATATGAAAAATATGATTTCCCTGGTTTTTCAACCCTGAAACAGCGTTTTGGATAAATGCACATACACAATGCCACAGTTCATGTACAGTCGGGACCATTGTGTTTGAACTTTTTCTTTGTTACTTCATAAGTCAGGCCTGCTGCTTCATAGAGGCAACAGCTACCATTGCATCTGGTCATTGCCTTGGTGCCCCATGAAATGTTCCATTATAAATTAAAAATATCCTCACAGAGGTGCCCTTTACAACAGAGAAAACACCTTGGTGCCCTTGCCCTTTCAATAACCAAGCATCGGGCATGTCAGGCCGGAATATTTAATGTGTACAACTCTTACTTTCTACCGGGCATAATCATTTATAAATCAAGCTTCCTTTACTTTTAAGTAGTATGAAAAAATGAAACACTTTTAAAAATGAAATCCCACTCTGGAAAATACATATTTCTGGTACCGAAAGGGTCTGCTACATATCCTAACTATTACAATTTCAATAAGCTTCCACTTAAAAATCGATATCCACTCTTAAAATTAATTTGTTTTATTTGGAATAAAATTATGCACAGGTGTACATGTATGCACCGATGCGTCAAACTTGTTACTGTGTTGCACATAGAAGCTTGGGGGTAGCCCTGGTAAAACGTTTCTGCCCAAGTGTTGTATTCCTTAGCTTTGCTTAAATTAGCAGAAAGAGAACTAATACACGCTAATCGACAGCATATTGATCTAATTGGGAAACTTCTTTTGAGTTTCAAGCAAGTGATGAAGTTTTACTGTACATTCTAAGAACAAAACCAGTCTATGGAAGTCGAACCACACCAAGATTATATTAAAAATGTAATCCTTGAACTCAGTTATTATTTTCTCAATATCTTTTAAATGATTGGTTTTTATATTTTGCAAGTACACCATGGAAGTCTGAAATCAAAAATAACTTCAAAAAACAAACAAAACACAAATCTTAAATACACAAAATAAGTTCTTAGCTACATCAGAAAGGTTTAACTTTTAGCTGTGAAGCCGGTAAATAAACAACTTACAGTGATAATCATTTTGGACCCGTCTAAATGCCGGTTAATCTATTTTTGGATGTTCCTTTACATACACCTCACCAGTGTCACATCTAAAATAAGAATTAGTTACACCACTTCGGTATGGTTATACATGTACAGGACAAAACCTGCATAAAAACATGCTTTGAAAATGACAACTGGTACCTGCTTTTTCCCCAGGGGGCTGTAAAACCCACAAGTATCAAGAATAATAATGTTGCAATTTTATAAGATTTTTTTTTACTTTTTTGTTTTTCTGAATTTTGTTGGAAAACATAATATATTCAAAGACGGATCTTTCACCATCTCTCCAAAACCCGCCCCAATGAAAAAAAAAAAAATCTGTACGAAATACTTATCTACAAGGTGTCCAAACACTCTTGCTTAATGGAATTTATTTACCCTTCTGGCTTTTAAGCTGGTTTGATAGCCAATCTAAACCCTCGTAGAGGCCGTCTCCGCTCGTAGCGCACGTTGCCTGGATGTACCAGTTCCGATTTCGCATACTGTGGAGACTCAGTTTGTCAGTAATTTCTGCCGCATTCATTGCGTTGGGGAGATCCTGAAATATAAATAGGAAAAGTTCAAAGTTAATCACTAAAACTTGAGTATACAATTGATGTTATAATTGAGTAAAGTAACCGTTTATCACTCCAATGGCCTTTTGTCAGTTGCAAATGACCCAAAACACCAAATCCCAAGGGCTGTGTACATGTATATAGCTACTTGTGTATTTAAAGTTTCTTGTAATTTTAAACATTGCATCTGGTAACACTTCTACATACATTTACTTACATGCCTCATGAAAGTACATTTAATAATAATAATAAGGAAAATTCATAAAGCAGACAAATCTACAAAAGTACTCATGGCGATATTACATTAATAATGTTCACAATATATATGATAGGAAACACAACAATTACAACCATTGGAAAACTGCAAACATGGCAGCTGCAAAGAGGTACATGTACCTTTTACATGTATTGTGTTTCTTGTCACATGCTTTGATTGGCTTTGAGTACGAACAAATCATGTTTTATGGGCACTGTCATACATGCAATAAGAAATACCAAATTGTACAAAATGCTTACCGTTTAAATGATAAAAGCAAAATACAGAATGCATAACAATGCATATAAAAAAACTAAAAAAACAAACAAACAAACAAACAAACAAACCAATTTAATAACAATTGACCTAGTTTGCTTGATTTGATCAACTATTCACAGGTCTCCAAGTGGAGCTGCCATACCTGTTTGTTGGCAAAAACCAAAAGGACAGCGTCCCTCAATTCCTCTTCATTCAACATTCTGTTGAGCTCTTCTCTTGCTTCACCAAGTCTTTCTCTGTCGTTACTGTCAACCACAAATATTAAACCTGCACGGAAAGAGAAACTTTGTTAAAAGCAACCAACCCAAGCTGCGAATATGACAAGTGTATAAAGTATGCATATCAAACAAAACCTTCAGTAGTAAACATTTTTGCTGTAAACATAGTTATGTGTAAGAGTTCGTAAAATTTTACCCCAAAAAGGAACCTGAAACTGGATGTTTTTTTAAAGGTTTTTTTAATCTTGTTGAACCGAGGAATGCACTAGTAAATTTATTATGCTTTATATGGGATCAGGCATACCACCATATTATTATCAGATTCTGACACTTTGGAGTTACCATCTGGTGTTAGCTTTTTGTTCAATAGAGGAAGGATCCCATTATACCACTGGTGAAGGAGTTTGAGTTAAAGAAGCTATATAAATCCAACCCCATGAGAAACATGTATCTTCCAATCTTCCAAGCACACAAGGCTGTGCGAATTTTCATTTCTCCTAAACACTTCAAACAACTACAGGGCTCGATTTTGGGGGTAAAATCTAAAAGTCTGCAAGGCTTGGAAGCTAGAAAAAAAATTTCAGGACCGGATTGATTTTACAAGACCAGAAACAATATGAATTCAACAAGCATGGAGAGAAGATCTAGATCTCATTTGTCTTATGGATACAGTTCAAAACTCAACAGAATTGAAGGATATTATTTCAGACTCATATAGCCAACACAGTGAAGTATTATTATTCAACTGAAAATCACACAACCATCGAGCTTGTCCGGTCTTGAGTTTACTAGCACGAAGCTATAATCACCGACCTCATGCCTGTCAACCAGTGATAGTAACAAGGCCTGAACTACATTACTACAGTTATGCACTTCTTTTAAAAAAATTGTGGAGGGAGGGGGGTAGAATAAATAGAATATAAAAAACTAACTACACAAACATAGGGTTTGGTTTTTTGTTTGTACTGTACATGTATAGTTTACATAGTAGGAAACACTACATGTGCACGTGTGTCCATATGTACAGTTGTACATTTCACCTTTGACATGTAGAATGAATGTGCATGTTTAATGTATCTCTTGACTTTGGTTTCAACTTTGAAGACTCAGTCTCAGAGCAAACATCTCAGATCGAGACATTAATTACATAATTGAACAAATCAAAGGAGAAAAGAAAAATGAGCCCAAAAGAATAAGCGTAATTCACAACCTCGCTCCGCAGTGTTCATTTTCCTTGGAGGGCAGCGCAACGCTGTTCCGCCATATACCGCAGTGGCTATGTGACAACAGGGTTCTCCCTAGGATATTTCAAAACTGGGGGGGCATTCTGGAACCCAATTTTAGAAGTTTGGTCAACATACGCACGCTGAACTGAATTGAAACGAGGCCCTCAGAGTGTTTTTTACTTGGTGTTAATCTTTGGTTTAAAAAGCCGTACTGTGCAATCTGAGGCATTCTGAATGGTTTTATCTTAATGATTTTTGTGAATTTGATCCCAAGTCCCCACCCTACCTCCATGATGTCCAATGATACTTTACTAACCTTGTGTGTTTTGGAAGTAATGGCGCCACAGGGGCCTAATTTTGTCCTGACCACCGACATCCCAGACTGTGAAGCTGATGTTTTTATATTCAACTGTTTCTACATTAAATCCTGTAGAAAAAGAACACAAAGGAACAAAAAGCAAATCACTGATAGGCTTAATAAACACATTTTAATATTCAATTTAGTGAACAAAAGCCAGGAGGCTTTTAGGTACACTTAATCTTTCATGCTCTTCTGGAAAAGTTAACAGTCTGGTTAGACACTCTACTTCCAAGCTAAATGTTTAACATGTAATAATTGCATCAGGGATAAAGACACTACAGTATTTTGGTTTTCCCTACACAGATGTGTGATAAAAACTATGTAAACTCAGTGATTTCCCGAGTCCTGCTTAATTTTGTTGAGGTAAAGATATTCACAACACAATTTTAGTTTTAAAATGTTCATACAAGTTTCAAGAATCTAAAAATAATGGACTAGCGGAAATTGAATAATGTGAATAAATGAGCACAAAACATGACACTTAAATCCATAAAAAAGGGGCCCAGTGATAATTTTGGACAATAACAATAATGAATTATGGCATCATGTTTCAAAAGACCACTTAGTCAAAACCTCAGATATATAAAACGATAAAATGAAAAATCATTTGATAAACAAAAACAGCAGGTTTACTCACCAATGGTCGGAATGGTTGTTACAATTTCACCGAGCTTGAGTTTGTACAAAATGGTTGTTTTTCCAGCTGCATCGAGCCCAACCATGAGAATTCGCATCTCCTTCTTCCCGAAAAGATTCTTGAAAAGACTCGCAAAATTCCCCATCCTTACAGTCTTGATCTTACAAACAGGTTGCAGGTGGGTTGGTTGAGTAGGTTGGTTGGGTGGCTGGAGCTTATTTACCGGATTGAATTGATCACTCTGGGATATCAGAGTCACTTGGGCTACCTCCTAGCTTCTACAAGAAACCAGCAAATATGTCATAAGAAATCAAGAAAAAATGTGGATAATATAGAAGGATTTCCTTTCCAGTTTTCCCACGCTTTTTGCAGTTGGAAACATATCACAATTTTGACTGTTTTTAAGAACCATCAATTTGATGGATTGAAAAGAACTAGATTTTCTAGTCATTGCAACTTTTACCTGTTTCTTCAGTTTACATTTAACTTATAACTTTTCAGGCCCTGTCTCTGTCTTACCAGATTGTAATGCTTTCTTTGTGTATTGAAAACTAGCCAAGGAAAGGCAGCAGGTAAAGCTACATCATTTGCATGGAAGCGCTTGTTGGTTTTTGCGCAATTCCATTTCTATTTTATGTGTTTTTTTCGTTTTTGTTTGTTGTTGATTTCTATTGTTGATTATCACACAAGCAAAAACGCTTGAATTAGCATAAAAAAAGAGAGTTATCTGAATGAAGATATATGTATATAAAAATGGTTTGTGCAAGAATTTAAAGACAATTTTAATTTCAATTAAAGACAATGTAGATGAGAAAAGATGAAGAATGGTGAATGGTAAAGGCAATACTGTAATGAATGATGAATGTTTGCATTTCACCAGAATGAATTGGCCGCTGAAGTGTTCAGTGTTTAGTTTCGGTTTGTTGTTAGTTGACCTTTCCCAAAGTACACACCATTATTTTTTAATGAATCAGAGGTTCGTGGAGGGCCTACGTGTACATGTAATGAAATTTCGTCTTCACATGTACCTTCAAGAAAAGTCTGAATTATTTTCAATTGTAAAGCTAGAGCCCAAGTGGTCCTGACACATGATTAATTCAATTTGCGGCATTTGGAGTTTCTAGTACTGTAGTACTTACTGTACATGTACATTGTACATCAGACATACATGTATGTAATGTACGCTTCCATAGGGTTGAGGAGGATCCAGGAGTACAAGCAAGCACAATCAAGCTGACCAAGGAACTAACATTATTTCACTTAAACAGTGTTAAAGACAATGTAGATGAGAAAAGATGAAGAATGGTGAATGGTAAAGGCAATACTGTAATGAATGATGAATGTTTGCATTTCACCAGAATGAATTGGCCGCTGAAGTGTTCAGTGTTTAGTTTCGGTTTGTTGTTAGTTGACCTTTCCCAAAGTACACACCATTATTTTTTAATGAATCAGAGGTTCGTGGAGGGCCTACGTGTACATGTAATGAAATTTCGTCTTCACATGTACCTTCAAGAAAAGTCTGAATTATTTTCAATTGTAAAGCTAGAGCCCAAGTGGTCCTGACACATGATTAATTCAATTTGCGGCATTTGGAGTTTCTAGTACTGTAGTACTTACTGTACATGTACATTGTACATCAGACATACATGTATGTAATGTACGCTTCCATAGGGTTGAGGAGGATCCAGGAGTACAAGCAAGCACAATCAAGCTGACCAAGGAACTAACATTATTTCACTTAAACAGTGTTAAAAGGAGGCATTCTAAATGCAGATTTTACAATGAAAAACTGACTGGACAAGCACATAATAAATGGGGTACATTTACAATGTACAGAATAGTTAGTGCACTAACTAAAGTGCACTATACTAGTGCATTTAATGCTTGTCAATAACACTTTGACCTATGTCACCCAAAGCAACTGCTTTGCTGCCAATTGTATTTTGGGTAATCCCGTGCGCAGTACCCGAACCAGTACATTGTAGTTCTGTTGAATGTAAGCTAAGCAGGAAAAGAATATTTTCAGTCTTAAAATGTTTTTATTCCTGGTTTGGAGTGGGCTACGGTTGGAAAAATCATCAACCAACATGGTCAAAAGGACAAACTCACTCCATGCCAGATGCACAATTTTTTTGACCTAGAAAATCCATAAAAGTTGTATTTAAATGTAGATTTTAACCAAAGTCATAATTAATTCTCACAAGATTTTAAAGATTTTGGTCCATAAAGATTCTTAACTTTGGCAGATTTTCAAAAACAAACCTTTGACAGATAGCTGTCTTTATAATCTTTGTGATTCTATACGTCTTTATGAAGCAGGGTGAACTGTACTGTACTCGACTACGCATGCGATGAAGCCTTATTTGATGTGAAATATCTACTCCATTATTGTGGAAAATCTTGTAGTGTCGATATAAAGTCAGAAAATATGACACAGCATTCCTCAACGCAGTTTATCAGTGTAAAATGCAGAGGGTTCATGGGGCTCACTGATTTCTATTGTTACTGACCGAGTGACAGGGAGGTTCAAACTCCTTCTGTGGTCCTTTCTCTATGCTGATACTCAGTTACTGTAGGATAGTGATGGAATGAAATGGCCTGCTGTGTCTCTGCTTCATCTCACTCCTTGCGCTATTCATTTTTGGGTTGAATTTTTACAATGACGTTTAACTTCCAAAAGTTGTTAGTTAGTAAAGATGAATTGTGAATATTACACATCTTGACTACATTATAATTCAAGGTTAAAAGTAATGATAAGCATCAAATACAATGTAGGGATGTAGCCTTTCATGTACATGTATTTGTTTTTAAATAATAGGATAAGTAATTATTAGTTTAGTAAAACCAATCACAACACGCAGAGCAATTGTTTAGACAAGTATTAACGCCAGTTTAAATGCAGGTTGAACTTGTTTTAAACCTTCTTGACACTAACTCTGTGTCTGAGGTGTCAGGTCACTCCGTACCTTGACCACTCCGTACCCTGGACACTTTTTACCTTTTGCAAGGTACAAAGTGACTTTGGACACTTCGTACCGTGGACACTAAGTACTTTTTACAAGACACTTTGTACCTTCTTACAAGACACTGCGAACCTCGTTACCAATTCTTGATATCTACTCTGTTCAAGAGGGTTATGTCACCAAAGTCTCAATAATTGACCCATTGTGATAAAACTCAAAATCGATCGCATCAAAATTGAGCACAACCAATTAATGACATTTAGCCTCCATTCAAATCGCTCTAGCCACTACAGATAATAACTTTAATAACACGTGAAGATGAAACCAAAAATTTAAAATCAAATGTTTTGTTTGGGCTAAACGCAAAATTTATATGAGAACAAAAACTAAGATTTAAGTTTTTGTTGATAAAAAGTATTTAAATTATAAGTTTTTATAAATGTACATAAATGTGTATATTATTAAACAATACTTTAGTTTTATCATTTGGAAAATATCATTTGGAAAATATCAATATTTCAATGCTGTTTTGGCACACACTATATATTTAACGAAATTTTACACTACACAGTAAAACATTATACTTTATAGAGGGCCACCCTGATTATCACTATCAAAAGTGTCAGCCACTTCCTTTTTTAGACCAACAGTGATAATATTTTACTGACAATGACATTCAAAAAACAGTAGAGGGACGCAGCTAGCTACGAAATGTACAAAGTGACTCAGCACGACTGGTACGAAGTGACTTGGGCTCATGGATGATACCGGTACGAAGTGACTTGTCACCATTTTTGCCAAGGTACAGTACATACGAAGTGACCTGGTACAAAGTGACTGACATCTGTGTCATGTGTCTGAACGCAATCAAAGTGACCACATCGGGTTTAACTTCTGAAAGTTAGACCATCCAGAAAGAGGGTTGAAATCAAAGTTGATCTTTTTTACTAGCAACACACCACCGGCACCAGATAACACGCCAACCGTCACATGTACACTGCTGAAAGTGCAAACTGCAAGATTGTATACGCTGATTAACGAACATGGGGGGATGTACACAATGTACCATGACATGAGACTGGGCGAGAAAGCGTGCTTCTTTCGTTCAGCAGACATTTTTTCGTCTTGCTAACCAGTTGTTCCAATGTCTGTTTTATAAAATATGTGATCCATGTGCATGTATGATCTTTAATATGTCGAGATTCGAACCCACATTGTGTTGAATCAGCCACCACATCTTGAGTTCGGTGAGCTAGACTGCTGCTCAGCTCGGCCGGCAACACGACATGCTGACAATCTGAATCTGACACCGACCGAGTGACAGTGGAACAAGAACAACCACAATTCTTTCATTATAATAAAACACTCTTGAACACATAGACTTAGCACATAAATACTCACCTTAAAGAATAGATTACAGCTTATTATTTAGTCCTTACAGTACATGGAAAAGGGAGTGACTCTTCTCTCAAAAGGCATATTATACCATGTCAGTTTTCACTGTGTAATCTCGTGTAAGTTACTGTAATCACACCAGTTAGGTACGTTCCTACACGTAACACACATACAAGGCGCGGCCAAGAGCACAAAATGGCCGTCGTGGAGGAAAAATCGTTGCACGACACGTCATGGTGTGACGTCAGGAAGGTCAACCAATGATAGGCCGTGTCCGAAACGGCGACTTCGGCTACAGCTACGGCTAGATCGCGCGCGTCTGCCTATTCTTCAACACTAGCAGACGCGCTGATCTAGCTGTAGCTGTAGCCGAAGTCGCCGTTTCGGACACGGCCTTATAGCTTCTGATTGTCACAGTTTTACTAAGTTTGCGTAATAATGTATGGGGTGCCGGTTGTTAATTAATTGTTAAATGCATTATTTTGTGACATGTTTTTACCACGGATGGTTTATAACAATTAGATGTAAACCATAGAAAGTGTTGTCTTAATCATTTGTCATGGTGTACATGGCTCGTAAACAGAATTATTTATTATCTTAATTACTATTATTAATATTATTATTTAAAAAAAATGTATTTACTTACTTATTAAATTATTTGTTTAGTTTAGTTTATTTTAGTCTGGGGGATGTACCCCCTCATAAGTTTGATTTTTTAATTTTTATTATGAAGGCCCAATTCAGGCCAGTTGGTGCACCACTCTTGCGCTATGATATTGGTCATTATATCTGAAAACAACTCAAATAATTTTGTAGCAATATTAAAATTCTGCATGGTGCTAAAAGCGTATGCCACTGCGCATCTTCTATTTCCATCTTTGTATATTATTTGATGTTATAAATGTCATAATTTAACGGTAATAAACAGACAAAGCAACCAACTTGTTTATTTGTGTTATTTATTATATTTGTTTGCTTTGATAATGGCGGACTTGAGGGTGGCGTCCGCCCCCTCCCTAGCATACCAAGAAAGTAATATTTTGTGCTTTTGTAATGTTTGTAAACCATGATTTGAAAAAAAGTTGATTGAAAGGTCATTGTTTACACACAAACAATATTTTAACAACACAAAACAATACTTTCCTGGTATGCAAGTCATACAAATAATGCTGACAACACTTTCTATGGTTTACATGTAATTTACATAAACCGTGGTAAAAACACGCCCAATGATTTTATGCTCCTTATTTTGGAACGCCCAAAAAAGTTTCCTATTTCATATTTTTAATGTTAATTTTGTGCACTAAGTATTATAATTTATCCACTATCCCCGACCATTTGTGCCGTGTTGTTGAAATGTGGGTGGTACCCGAGCAGACTTGTCTTAGATGTATAGTATCACGGAGACTACAAAATAAACACTAAGTTGAAACAGTTTTGAATTACCTTCAGTAACAAATTATACGTGGGTAATACTGTTGTGAAGTAGTGTAATCAATGTACGAGGGTTGCCTGATAATTTTTTTTTTTTTGATAATTGCCCCTATTAGGACTATAGGCATTTGGCATACACTTCAATTCAATAGAACTATAGGCATACACTTGCTCAGGGCAATCCCAGCATAGAGCAAGGTCCTTACTCTATTCAAGCAACCGCCATGTTGCATTCCAAATGAAATCAGAAAAAAAGTTTATGGTTCACCCCCTCTCAATGAATGATATTACCTTTTATATAGACATTTGAGATTACACGTGACCACAGGAGCAGAGCTCAAACTAGTGTTATCGTGATGACACCATAACTACAGCAAGAGAGCAAAGACCCTACCAGGAACATACAATAATTGAAGAAAATTAATTTCGAAGGTGAATACAGAAGCACGTGGTGATGACAAATTTAACTATAAGCTTTATTCTCAAATAAATACCGGCCAATGTATAAAACAACAATTATCTATTTAAATGTTTGACATTTCTTGTAAAAGCAGTTTGTATCATCACATTTTTAAAAATATCTCGTCAAAATGTACAAATATTCCATATTACACATGGCTGTTAAATGTTATTTGCATACATGAATTAGGTAATAAAAGTATGCATCATTGACATGTATAAAAAACTAATTAAAACGTCTTGATAAAGTAGAATTGATGATTTTAGGCATATCCACTCTAAATTGCCTTTTCAAATCCATGGCTTCGGATCGAGTTAGCCTTTTTTGCACAGAGGAACCTGAAAAAACTGAATTCCAGAGATTCTAAGAACACAATGAAGACACATAGGGAGATTGGGGGGGGGGGGGTACACCATGCCATATCGAGATAGCGTTGTAAAAACTCATAGGCAGTGTCAGCATTCACTTGACCAAGCGAGGATTGCACCTACCATCATTCACATCATGTTATTAGGGCAAACTGAACTTGAAGCTGGAGTGGTTTCAAAAACTACATCATTGAATATCTGTTACATTGTACTACTAGTTAGACTGGCCTGTCGATTAGTTAAAAAATACACATTTTCATACAAATTACTCAATTGCATCACTTGAATTTCCCAATTAAATGGTACAAAATTGAGTTGATATTAATTCTAAAGAGGTAATTTTCTCAGTGTAGTTGACGTAACAATCATTTCAGAAATTGCACTCTCATCCAAAAAGGAAAAAAATAACAAAATCAATCACTCAACCAATAAAAACAGATTTTAATTTTTTTAAATTTTATTTTTCACATGGCAGCCCATAATTCAAAACTTCATGTATTTGCCATAACAAGTATTTAAAGTTTGGTATAATGCATGTTATTACAAAATCACTTGTAGAATGTTATTATTGTTTTGGGCTTTTTTTTTATTTGAAGGAAAAGTCAGATGATGCAATTTTAATCAGTGATTCACAATTTAAATGTCAGCATACATGTACCTTCAAAAAATACGGTAAACAGCGCAAAAGTCGTGGGTTTTAATTCCATAAGAGTGATTTGCCTGAGGATTTTTTTCTTTTTTCACAGAACTCAGGGAAAGTTCTGAGTATACATGTACAGTGTTTAATACACATTGATGTAAGGGAAAAAACAAATTATATTTTTTATTCTTTATGCAAAATTAACACATCACATCATCAAGATCAATTCAAACAATGTTCAGGTCAGAGCACACTGAAATGCAATGATAGTTCTAAAAAAATATTTTAATGAAAGCTGCGTGAATTACTAGATTGCAACATTCTGCAACCTACGGTGTCTCACACCATTACTGGACCCATTCTGAAAACACGCCATGACTTTCTCTGTGTGGAAGAGATGGCCCCTTTCTCGGAACGAGAAAGCGTAGTACAGCACTGCTCCGATACAAATGAAGGTAAAAGAGAGGATGATGAGGAAGCCAAAGGTTTCTGACGACGGCAGAATGATGACAAGGATGAAATGCAGCATGTCCATGAAACACTCCAAAGCTCTCTGCATACCACAGAAGGCCCCTCTTTCCAACTCTTGGACATTCTCCTGAATGAGTTGTGTGGTGACAAGATCAAACATCCATAAACCTATAACAAACAGTAAATAACAACAACAACAACAGTAATATTAATACACAGATACTACACAGTGTCATCTCCATCAATGTGTAAAACGTTTCCTGTATGCAATATTTATCGACTTATTTGCATATGTCAAGGTTCATGGTTGGCCTTTGCCAATTGTGTGCTGCCATCCCAAGAATGTTTACTGGGTCAATAATGAAGCTGGTTGGTATCCGTCTGTCTCGAGAGCCAATGTAGACTGCAGTGCAGTCACTGCACTGTCATGTTAGCCAATCTGTTTTAGTGCTGCAGTGCCTATCCGAGCACATACTGAGCACCTCTCAAAGCGCTCATTATTTTTCGTAACTTTATGACAGGTAGGTAGAGCCATGCTTGAATTTGAAGACCCATTGATGTCAACTTGTAAGGGTTTAAAAACAAAGTGACATGCTACAATCTGCAGCCCTTTATGCCAGAAACACCATGGCAAACCAGTTCTCTCTATCAATAAGTATACTGGGTTTTTTTTACATGCATTCACCACACCTGGGACCTAAATGTATTCAGAATTATTTATAGTCAATTTTTCTTTATCCAACCCCAGAATTATATCACATAACAATTGACATTTAAAATTTATAAGGCATAATTCAATCAAGATCAACGCCCACATATTAGAAATTAACATGGATAGAGGTGAGTCTTAAGACCGAAATAGAGATAAATTAACAGATTCCCTAATAACTGATAACATGAGGAAGGTTGTTCCGATCCAAATCATTGGTCCAGCTACACTGAATGCTTTTTGACCCAGAACAATATTTTCACAGGGGCCATTCAAGTAAGTATTGTCCAGTGTGGACCGAAAAAACGTGGAGAGTGTAATATGACAGTAAATTGGAAAACAGTTTTGTTCAAGGATTTATAAATAAATAGAGTAAGTTTAAAACGATTCCGGTCTCTATTAATTAGCCAATGATGTTCCATGAGTGATGGAGTAATATGTTACCTTAAGGGTGTGGAATGCACCAAACAAGCTGCACTATTTTGTTATCTCAAATTCATATGACGTAGCACCAAATGAAAGAAGATTGCCATAGTCAATAGTCAAACATTAATAGGCCTACTGACACATTAAAAGAAAACATGCAAAAAATAGTTAGTGGCCTGACGTTTCGTCCCTAGCAGAGTCTTTCTCGAAGGCTAAAAAATCAGAAAACATGTTACATGATACAATGTAACTTACCAACTCTTGATAGTACCATTCCACCGAAGAAAAGAATTGACGAAGTGTAGTAAAAAGGAGGTTCAGAAACATCTACACCTTGTGTTATGTTTGTTGTACTCTGCACCGTGTACGCCTCTTCATCACCAGCAGACAATGTTTGGTTTGGACCAGAAAATTGGTCAGTAAAGTTTGAAATGTTTGGAAGTGTCGTCGAGTACAAGCTTGTAGGTGTATGGCTTACTTGGGTACTGCTTGCAGGGGATGTCGGATTGTCTTCATAGTAGCGTGGGTTGAATGGACTACCGGGCATCCAAATTGAAATAACGCATAAACTTAAACAAATGATTTCCTGAGATAAAGCGTACAGGCCGGTGCGAGTGGTACCAATTCTGCGTCTCATCTGTGAGAAAGTGAAAGTTCCAAGGATGCCAGCGACGGATCCCAGCCCTCTGATGATCCCTAGAGTGGATTCAGTCAGCCCCATGGCGTATCCGTATCCATTAGTGATCGAGTCAAACCCCATGACTGTCATGTACAGAAAGGCCATGCCTAGACCTGCCAGGTGCACTGGGTAGGATCTATAGACTTGCCACCCTCGATAAGTCAACAGGAACATAGCCCCCAGGCGCTGACAAGGTCTGAGTTTTGTTGATGACTGTTGTTTGACTGCGTCACTTGTAGATTGCTGATCGTTTGGAGAATCTTGTTCTTCAATACTTTCACTTACATGTTGTTGACCTTGGATTTCTTTACTCAGACCAGAATCTGCTGTTTCACCTTAAAAATATGACAAAGAAAATGATAAAACTTTGTAAGAAGTTACTGAAAACTTCACAACACTCTACAATGAAAATTGTGTTGTCTAGATAACAAAACAGTTTGCTGCGTCAGTGAAAAAACATTGTACAGAGTACCGCCTAAATTAGCTTTCACACAATATGTAACAACTACTTATATTTCACACAAAAAAAGAGAGGTTTTGCAAGCGTATGGATACGCATACAAATACGCTTCCTGAGCCTAAGTCAGATAAATTATATAGCTATACCACATACTTCATGATCGAGAGCAGAATTCTCACTGGTCCATTCACCATCACATGTCAGATGGTATTTTAGCTGGTTACCAAGTGCGCGCCAGTATTCAAGCACAGGGTTAATACGCGTGCATAGTAGACTGGTGCAACTGAAGCAATTGTTGACCAGTCACTCACGAGGTGAAGTATATTATGCATGCGCCAACATCGCTTGCTACATACACATGATAAGATGGTGCCACATGTAAATGTCGCACTTTCCTGAGCTCAATGATGCCAAACTAGAGAGAAGTATGAGGTATTGTAAAATAAATTTATCAAGTTTCAGGTGTGGGAGTCACTGCTGACGAAAGTCTGAAACTGGGATCCAGATCTTAGGAGGTACATTGAAATGATGGCCTTTCCACCTTTTGATAACCCCTGGAGCTAAAGATTCCAAAGCTTTTCGGAACAGTATCACCAGCACTAGAAGTAGATAAAAGCACCTGACTTACTTTATTTAATATCAGTCAGTAAAACAGTCTGAATTCAGAAAAAGAAGTCTGACATTTCTCATATCGCTGTAGTTTGTCAATTTCCAACACCTTGGGGAGCTACTTTCGACAGTGACTTTACCCTGATGATAAAGCAACTTTTCATCAAAAGACACACATACCACTACATGTAGCTTCAGCGGATCCTTCTGTTTGAGGTTGACAACCTGCATCAGCGCTCTCCTCCACGGCAGCAAGATGCCCATCTCCCTTCGGTTGATCCAGCCTGGTGGTCTCTTTTATGGTTGATGATCCTTCTTGGAAAGCACCTTCGTCATCTCCAGGTGCTTCTGTGTCAATCTCTGTCTCTGTGTCTGTGGCAACCTCTGACAGGACCATACAAATTACTATTTAATTGTCAGTTTTTAAAGACCTTCACCCTGAAAATATCTCTGATAACTTGTAAGCGGTCTTGTCAAAAACAATCCAGGACAGGTAGTGGGAAAACAACTCTCCGATGTCAAACTTTTTTTGGATTTCCGTTGGACTGTTTTTCTATGAGATACATGGTTTTACTCGCAGGAAGGCACACAGTTCTCTGATGCACTAAAGACTTGCTCTATGCAATGCACCCTGCTCTGCGGTTTGACTGGTTGGTTAAATGTATTACAAACGAACTTGTGGTTTTAGAGCAATCTGGAAGGTTTCAAGGTCATTGTATTTAACTAAGATGTGTAGTGTGAGGTTTTTTTTGTAAGACAAGTAAAATGACCCCTGCTTGTTTTCCAGTAGATAGCGATCTAAGTCTCTGCGGTTTGTAAACAAATGTGACCCCAGGCACTATGAACTTCTCCCATGTTTTCTCCGACACCCAATTTCAAACGAGTGGTGAATTGGCGGCGGGTGAAAAACTTTGTGCCAGACTTATCTGCTGGTTGTCCTGGACTAGTTTTGACAAGGTCCCTTAAATGCATATAGGTTGGTCATGAAAATCTTGACAATGTGAAATTTTCATCAGTATGCTCGAAACATAAAATTATGTTAAAGTACAGAATTGGCCCTTTTATCAATATTAATTGATTGATTTTTATCTGAGAACTCACTGATAACGAAGGTTCATATACTACAATTATCATCCACGGAAATATATCTGCCTTAGTACTGCCAAAGTCAAGGAAATAGCATTTGAAAACCCATAAGTTATGATTGCTTATTTTGCCGCAATAAAAATAAGCATATTAACATGCACAACATTGGTTGTTTATAGAAAATGTAATCATAAAATTTAACATCACCTTCTGTACAAATACATACATATACTTAACTGATTTGTTATTTTTCAATATGATAACACTATATTTTGTGCTTCTTTTATGAAGGGTGCCCTCTACAGGATGTGTTCAGAGAGGGTACTTACCATTTTCAGCTGAAGCGAGCTTGACAGCCAACCTTGGGACTTTCTTGTAGACACGCAAAAGTAAGGCATACTCTAAGATGAGAGAGGCAAGGTTCCAGGCTGCTATGAAAATACCTGCTACCGTCATGGAGGCAAAGGTCATGATTTGTCCTACAAGGATTGGAGCCAAGATATTGACAGTCAGGTCTATCCGGCGAACATTGGCATTCATTACTGCAACATAGAAAAGAAACAAAATATCTTAGACAAACTGTTCTTTGTGCTTTACCCATTAGAGGTAGGGTTATGGATTGGTTTTTGCCAATGTAATGTTGATTTACAGGGGATAATTATAAAGAAAGATACAATAAAAGTCACATGTGAAAGTTTCAGCTGAATACAGTGTCTACTTTTTGAGAAAACAGCAAAAACTGTCACCGTAATTTTATAAGAACGTTGACTCTATCCATGTTTAGAGAGGTGGCAGTGGGTACCAACTGCACCTCTGGCCACAGCATTTGGGAATGGACACCATCCCTCAGAAATATGAAAAAAGGTTCATGCAAGAATCGTTTCTTAGATTAAAATGATTTTGGGTGAAAAATTATCTATAGCATATTACTTCAAAGGGAATCCTTTCTCAAAACAGTTGATACTATACTAATTCAGAGCTTTCCACTCCAGTTTGTAGGGATTGCACAATTGCAACCTCATTTTATTTTACCATCATCAGAAAGATCCGATCTTTCTCTTTTCAATGATGGTTAGCTTGGGTATGGAGGGTGAACATGGACAGAACTACAGCTTTTTAACAATGGTTTTCGTGCTCAGGCTTGAGTGCTTTTTTATATGTGTGTTTTATTGGTCGACTAAAGTCGCCATTGGGGCGCAAGCAGAGTATACATGTAGTGCACAGTCGACAAAGGTCGCCAATGGGCTCAAGCAGGGTATAGTTGCACAGACGACTAAAGTCACCATTGAGGCTAAAACAAGGTATAGTGCAGTCAACTAAAGTCGCCATAGTGCTCAAAAGCAAGGTATAGTGCACAGCCGACTAAAGTCACCATTGGGGCTCAAGCAGGGTATAGTGCACAGTCAACTCAAGTCGCGTTAGGGCTCAACCAGGGTATAGTGCACAGTTAACTAAAGTCACCATTGGGGCTAAAACAGGGTATACAGTCAATAAAAGTTGCCAATTGGGGCAGGTTATAGTGCACAGTATTAAATCTCTTTGTTTCATTGTAACTAACCTGCAAGTTGTTCTTTGTTTCCATCAGCAAGAATGACCACCCAGTCCTTCTGGATGCAGATCTTCTCCGCAACACTGGCCAGGTTAGCGATCACGCCCAGAAGGATGATGACCATCTCACAGAAGAGGAAGAGCAACCCGTCTCCTATCTGCTTAATGGGTGCCTCATAGTGAAGGAGGAGGAGGAGGCAGACTGCACAGACAATGACGCAGAGGTTTTGGATGACTAGACTTATTCTGGCAGCTAGAGGAAACAATAAATTTATCAACCAGCTGAAAAAACAAATGAGCATCCTTAAGTGGGACAGAAATTTGTGTTTAATCTGTACACTGCACATCACAGGCATTCTATCGGACCTGCAGCCGATTTCACGAAACGCTAGGATTAATCCTATCTCGAGTTAGGACGAGTAACTAGTCCTAACTTAGGATTAATCTTAAGGTTTACATGTTACAGTGCAAGGCTGGGACTCGTCCTAAGTCCTAAGATTAATCCTAAGTTAGGAAGAGTTTGGTGAAATCGACGGCTGGTATTTTAAACCTTTCAACTGGCATTTGGCCAGCGGAACACTGTTAAGGGAGAACACAGGTTATTGTAACACTAAGCAGTCATATAGAAAACATTTCTACATTTGTTGTTGTTGTACAAATCAGGAACTCTACCATACCACTTAGTCTTGGAGTTCTGTCCACCCATTGGCCAACCAGAGTTCCAAACAGTAGAACTGACACCGTCAGAGCAAAACCAAACACAGCAGTCAGGCGTAGAGAAAGGTCCTCAATCTCAACAAGGAATAATGCAACAGCAAATGTCCACATTCGATCTCCCTATCAAAAGGTTAGATAATAACAGAAAATGAGACTTTTCTGTCAGTGCAAGACTTGCACAGTCTATTCAGTACTCGGTCCAACATAATGAAGATTGTATTTTCAATTTTTTTCCCCACCACGCAGACATAAAAAAGTCTGAACTCCTATAGACTTTATGCATTGGCGTCATCAAACCACCATCTGCGAGGTTAACCGCACAGATTTGTATGTCGGCATACAGGATTGGCAAATGAACAACCTCCTTTTGCCCTCCAGGCGAGGGCGCCCTACTAAAAAGAGGTCATGTGCATCAGGTCTGGTGACCCCTTGCACAACACGGAACGCACCTTCGTACAATGCGCATCTACCATTTCAACCATTTCCAGGCGAGGGCGCCCTACTAAAAAGAGGTCATGTGCATCAGGTCTGGTGACCCCTTGCACAACACGGAACGCACCTTCGTACAATGCGCATCTACCATTTCAACCATTGTGGGAGTCAATTTCTTTGACCCCCAAAATGGCTGACAGGATATGCGTGTGTGAGCGGGCTGCGCGCTGTGCAATGGGTCAATACAATTGTAAAAGCTTAATTTAAGTTTCTTTCCCCCATTGTACTCACCCATGCTGACAGAAACTGACTACAGTAGATTAGAAAGGCATTTGACTTCAACCAAACTCCAAATGATAAACAGTATCCTATTCAAATATAGAAATATGAGATATGAGTTCATCCACTTTTCTGAAGAGTTTCATTTTACGGGTAGAGGTTAAACTGTAATCTTACCATCTTGAATTTATAAAACGTCCAACAAACAGAAACACGAAAAACCATTAGAGTATCAAACTCACAAACTTTGAGCTCCATTTGCATCACAACCAGTGTGAACGTGTTAATTAAGCAATGTTTTTGATATTTTTAAAAATATATTATTGCATTTAAACTGCAGAAAAAAAGGTTTGATAAAAACTGCAGTTTTCAATTTCAAATGTGACACCTTTTCAAATGCTCTTTTAACGCATTTTGACATGCCTGTTCCTTCGAGAAAACGGTGGAGATTGTTAGCTTGTTATTTTACCTTGTTGTTGAACCTCTCGTAAATCATTTTCATATTCACCGCTGCTAGTGCTATATGCATCATTATTTGTTGACATGGAAACCACCGACACTTCCTGGCCATCCTCTTCCTCACCTACAGTTTTCATCTCATTCCCCTCTTCCCTATTCAAGTCTTTCTCTGATGATGGACGGGAATATGGCACTGGTTTCTGTCAGCTGTAAAGGTAGGATTATAGGGTGACATCATAATCCACTCTCCACTGGGAAAAAGATGGTGAATCTGAATGCCATTTTTTCTTTTGTAAAAATGCAACAAATCAGTCTTGGTAGGAAATACCTGAACTTCACGGAGGTAGAAAAATTCCCACAATGGCCATGGGTTTTTATTTTTAAAATGAATAAAAAAAGTTGTGTCCCCTAAACTTACTAAAGCCTTAGAACCTGGAGAAAGCGGCAGGGATCCCTGTACTGCTGCTTCACGGGTTGTATCTCAAATTTGATTGAAAATTGAATGGCTTCAGACTGGCACCCCGAACATTAAAAAAATACTAAATAAAATAGTGAGACCACCAACGTACATAAATTTAAGGGCTCTGCTGAGAAACTGGTTGGTAGCGCACTGGCAAGTTGATGTGGAGGATACACTTGTTCAAGTCCTGCTCGAGTCGAGCCTACTGGTCAATTTTTCTCTGTCCATGCTCTATGAATAGTATGATTGGGAGTTAGCTACGTTCGTACAACCGGAGAATGGAAGATGTAAACCTTTTTTTATTAAAGGAGTACAGCGCCCCTGTAATACTGGGTCTGCGGTGAACCGTGTGTTGAGTCTTCAATAATGTGGTAAAGTTGTGTAACGTTCGATCATATCATAGGTATGTGAAGATCCGTATAGATCGCGGCTGCATTTTCTGCCAGATTTCTGTTCCGCATCTACATGATCTACATCATGCGCGCTGGGGACATCCCCATAAATTCACATTCTGAGTGGCTGTCGATGATGACGACAAAGTGAAAAATCCCCTCTTATGTTATATCCGCCATGTTTGATTTTTTGAATTGGTGAATGTTTTTACCTTCGCTGGAAAAGTTGAAGAAATTTAAAAAAAATACAAGTTTTGACAGCACAAATACCACTCTAACGCCAAATCTTACGTTATTGAAATGTAATCTTACATATTATATTGGTTGTTATTTCCTCTTTAAAATCCTGAAGGTTCGTTATATTTTATGGGTCAGAACAAATTTTGACTGATGAGGTTACAGCCGGGTCTATTGGCAATTGGCATGAACCACAAGCATTTTTATTCAAAATAGTCGCGTTTTTGGTCACAAAATTCTAATCAATTACCTGTAAGTGTAAGATAAATTATGCTAATTAAGGAGCTTCAAATGCTTGTAATTTCCTTATTATTTAAGATATCTCAATAATTTTGGTATCACTGTACTGTGTAGGATTTTTCAAGCTCTTTCCAATGGTACTAATTGCATTGGTATTGGTTCACTTTGAATTTTTCTACACATACCTACATATCATATTGACAATTGTTTGTAAATCTACAGGACTAAAATTATAAAGCTCACTGATGTCTCCCCGCCTGCATTGCATGGCCTGACTGGCAAAAGATGGAGAACCTGCCTGAACGGTATTTGTCGGTTGTTATTTATTGCAACTAAATATCAAGATACATTTGTAAATAAAGTTTTCAACAACATGCATATATATATATATATATACATACGATTAATACAATTAAACTCTAAAGAAGAAGAAAGGGTACACTAACTACACTCACACAGCACTGCAGCAGAGTCTCGTTTACGCAGTTGCATCTTTTTATGGTAGATTGTTACTTACCTGTACTGTCACATGTCCTATTGCACTGTGTATTATGAGAGTGCGCCACCAGTTGTTTAAAATAGACTGTGCTGTGCATACAAGTCTCGCGCGTAAAAACTATTCGACTTCGGGGCAAGGACGCGCGGGGCCAGGGACCATTGATCTCTATTATTATTATTATAAAAGAGATCCAATGGCCGGGACTTTGAGGTCCCAACCGTTATAAGGAGTTTTACTTTGGCGAGATTTTGTTTCGTCAGTTATTTTAATTTAACGTAGATTATCACCATGAAAATTATATATGTTGTTGGGAATGTTATACTCATCATTCATTTTAAAAATAAATGGGAAAATAAAAACAATTCAACAACCCGGCAATTAAAGGTGACCTCTGCTTCCGTGTGAAAAATTAAGAATTTGTGCCCACACCAAACTTAGTAAAAGCTTTTTTTGTTCGCGCAATGATTCAGAGGCTATGCAAATTTTCATTCAGTCTATGGTCGTTGAGGCCATTGATCTCCATTGAGATCAACGGTAGAGGCGTCATGACGAAACCCCTTACGCATGACGCAGTTTATAGATCAGCGTCATCTATAAACTGCGTCATGCGTAAATTTTCTGGTGGTTGCACATTATTCATCAGGAATGGATTTAATAAAGGGGTTTCTAAAAACTTAAGATCAAAGACTAGTAGTATCCTTGTCCCAGAGTTTGCATTTTGTTTCAATAATAATTAGCAGATAGATCTATATATTAATGTATTTATGAGCAAGCTCGGTTGGCTGACTAGACTGTACTGTTTCTCGAGTCAACTAACGAATATGTCACTTTGTCAAGATGGCGTTTCGGTTACGTGATCGATTACATAGTTAGCACTACACATGTATATGATGCCAGTAATTTTTAAGGGCCCATTATACATTTTGCTTTTCTCTTCCGATATGACGTCACCATGTTAGTTGCCATATTTGACGAATCATGGACATGGCTTGTATTAAAGTTGTAGGACATAATAGGTCAGACATAGGATGTTGGTTGGGATGGGCTTAATGGTCTTTTTCGTCTGGCATAATGGACCATGTAGGACTTAATGGTGGGTTCAGGCATGCAACTGCCCGATGAAAAAAAAAGAGGAAATTTTCAAAGGCACAACGCAAGCGCGGAGCGAGGCAGCCAAAACGCCAAGGGCCATGAGATCCACAATGGTACCCTAGAAAATTTTGAGGTTTATTATGCTCTTAGGTGCATTCTTAGCATGTACTAGGCTTATTTCACATTATTGTGGTTGTACATTGTTGTTGCCAAGCATATATAAGGCTTTTTTAAAAAAAATCGCATTTTTTTTAGCACTGATCATTTTAAAAAAACGCGGAAATCCGCGGAAACGCGGAAGAGTTGCATGCCTGTGGGTTACATACGTCAACACAATCGTAAATCCGTATCGGCCAAAACAGACATTGTGAAAAAAACCTGTGCATTTTATGCTTGAAATTTGGGAGATTGGTTGGTATGTGTCGTCACGGTCACAGCAGGCATGTGGGCACTGTACGGGCACGTGGAATTGCGTGTGTGCCGTGTTAAGGCACCCGCGTGCAATAACTGGGTGAGAGTTCATGTACAGCCGGCCACAGGCCTGTTTTGGCATAATGACGACGGTGCATGTCATCTGCAATCACTGCAAGGGTTATAGTACCAACCCATTTTATCATTAAATCCTTTACGAAAAAGTACTACTGTATTTACTCAAAGCATATTATACAACGGTCACAGAGATAGACCATTATGTTTATGTCATTTATTGCTGCCGGGCTAATACAAATAATAAATGACCCCCATATTTTTAGCGCATTTGACCTAACGAGACTGATCCGTAAAATAACCACGAAAAATCGAAAACATTGTTTCCCACCAATTATGTGAAAGGAAAATTAAAAGTAATACAAACTTTGGTAAATTTCGTGCAAACTTTGGGGGTACATAGATAAACGAGATCTGCCAAGTAGCAGCTCGTGAACAGCTTTCGGGAAAATCAAAACAGAAAACATAACCATATAATAAAATTAAATAGTCATCCCACCGAATGATTCTATACATATTATTAGTTGTCTTACTACATGTTAAGTTAAACTGTCCTGTAGACATTCCTGTAAAACAAAATCATGAAGAAAAGCAACATTTTAAAAGACAGCCCAAAAATGATCAAAGGGCAAAACTATCGATGATATATGCATTCAAGCATAAAGTGTACAAAGCACTAAATAGTAGTAAACCACCATCCATCTTGGAAAGACGATGGACTGGACATACGGGTGTGTTTATTAACTTCTAAATAAGTAAACGGCCTAATAAGTGTTAACCTCTAATGGAGACTTAACGCTAGGTGGCAGCAGACAAACTAAAACCCAGCCTGAACATCTGACGTAACACTTCGAGACTCGCGAATAAAGACAGGGGACCAGTCTACCCAAAACCCTGCAGTGGGGGCCGTCGTCAGCACGTGCTGAATATTTCCATTGCTTTAACCACGTCGTTAACACTTGTCTGTCTGCTCGTATGCCATGATATCCTAAGCTGGACCATGACACACGTCCCAGAGGGTGGTGTTAATCAACAAGGACTCAGTGACTTGGTTAGGAGCACTGAGGTAGCCTCCATGGGAGCAGGCAGGACAAACGTCTGCCAGCATCTTTCGTGCACAACATCGGTATGTCAATTGTCAATGGTAGATGAAACCAAATTATTATACTTAATTAATCAAATAATTAAGCTTAAATTGACCCAGGCAATACCTGAACATGTAAACAACACACTTAGAAAGAAAGAAAAAAGTTGTTGAAAAATGCAAAACGACCCTCTCAGCCCATGGAAAAAGCTCTGAAACATGTGCTGATAAGGGGGCGCTGCAACCAAACAGGTCCCTCTATGGAAGGTTTTTAGGTAAGCTTCCATTGTTGCCGTAGAACAATTACTTTACTTGCCAAGTCTGCTACCACCTACTGTCCAAAGAGGTCTCCAATTGCATCAACATGCATCTTCACCATGTTCATAATGTTAATCAGCTATGTGTTAATTTATATATTAATGGACTTTACAGTAGAACATCTGCGATTCACTTTAAAGTAGTTTTGGTTTAAAAAATAATTATCCCAAACGTTTAAAGCATATTTCAATAAAAGAACTTCATCAAGATAATTTTTTTTTGCAACAATTACAAACCTTACCAATTTCAAATATTCAAAACTGCAACTTATTTTGCCTGTTTCTCTGGTAAAACAGTACATCGACTTTTACCCTTGACTTCTTTGTGGATAAAGTAAACTTTAAGAAGTAACTATAACTGTAGTGACCTTACTGGAACAACCATGTACAAATCTCTTTTGAAGGAGTGTTGACTCCGAGAAGAACAAACTCTTTTACAGAGCCAATAATTCCTCCCAAAAGAGAGTTACACATATATGGAGGTATCCGGAAGTTTACTAGTAATAGTTACTTCTTATTTTCGACACCATCCAAAGATTCGTACAACACTTACAGTAAACTTTGATTGCAAGTTTTCAAGAGGCGCCACTAAAAGTCTGGGGCTTCACTTCATGGAGCTGCTCAGCACGAATATTGCTTCACAGAAATTTTCAGGGGACCAGTCACAAAAAGAGTATGAAGCGATTTTGAGGAGCATGATTTTGATGAGCTTAATTTCAATGTTACAAAGATCTATGAATTTGGCCCGAAGGTGTCGTGCTGCTACTGCTACCTGTTGCATTTTGTTTTTCCTGCAGTTTAAGCCGATTGAATCAAACTGAACCAAGAAGGGAAAAACATCAAGAACCCTGTTGGTACAACTACAATAAGTACAGACCATTACACAAAAGACTCAGTAAACATTGCAGAAATAATTTGCATATTGGTAATTGATCATGTCTTGCTAAATTTTGCCTGAAAATGGCCTAGCAATCTTCGTAATTGTTTAAACTGGTAGAAGCCTCATTCACTCTGTATGTCTACTTCAGTCCAGTGTAGGGTGTCATTTCTGCAACCGATAACTGAGGGTTACATGTATTTTTTCAAGTTGACTGGCTTTCATAGCCCAAAATGTACCACAATTGTTCTTCTTATGTGGTTCAATAAATAATGTATACAGTTGGTAATAACTGCATATCATGCAATCATTAACTTCAACTGCGTGTTACAATCTGCTAAACAGTTTTGGTAGACTTGGGTAGTCCATCAAATATTCCTGTTCGGTAACACTCATCCATGAAATGGTCTACTCATGTTCGATATTGAAGACAGGGAAAAAAACAAAAAATGCGGCAGCTTGATAAACATCTACATGTATTGATTCCTTTTAAGATTAAGGCCGGATGGCGCTATACAAGTTTATGATAACGATTACAAAAGTGATTTCCGTTTTTTTTAAATCTATGGGAAGGTACAGCATTGGACAGTGGTGTCGTTCCTGTTCACAAAATCACTGAAACATACACTCGGAGCACACTTAGGAAAAACTGACCAGAAATGTCAAAAACTGTGAACTCAACTATACATTGTAAAAACTAAAGTTGGCATCTTGAGTTTGTGTTTTGGACCAAACTGTGACACATTCAAATTTCTACTTCCAAAGTGTGAATAATGTCCAGAAAAGAGAACTCTTCAAAGTAAAAATTTGTCTTTGGTTCAAATTCTTTTGCAAATTTTCAATTTTTTGGGGCCAAACTGGTCAGGATCCAACTTTCACATGACATAATGAGCGACCTTGTACATTCCAGGGTATTTCTTAACTGCCAAGATACTCTAGTCATAAGAAATTTGACATTTCATATCACACGACCAAATAAAACCAAGAATGTAAAAATAGCAGCTTAACAATTGATTAAGATGTACCCCTTCTTCACATGAAAAGTTGATAAAATATATTCTGCGATTTCCATAAAATGTACTTCTTGAGCTGTGTACAAATTATACCTGCACAAGTTAACGCTCTGTGGTTCTTTTGTAAACATTAATTAACAGATAACAAGGTCTAATAATGATAATGACCATAACGAGGAAGTAACGCACTGGACCAATGCTATACCTTCTTGTTTTAACGTGATGATACCGTAATAAAAAAAGCTCCTCCCTACTCCCAGAGAGTAAATGGTTCAGCATTTCTTGCTTATTATTGATCCAAGTTTTAGTTCCGGACAAACGTCTTCCCGCTGGAAAGAAAAAGAAAGAAAAAATAATTAGAATAATTATTTGCGTCAAATTTATAGAATACTTAGGTAGAGGTGTTTTCGTTTTTGTCTCAATAATAATAAATAACAATAACAACTAGTTCTTACAACACATTTTACAATAACCTATCAATGCGCTTTACACTAATGCCCTGGTCATTGGGCCAATAGCATACCTCAAATCTTTCTCAGCTCCCTGGGGATTATACAGCCTCGGGCTGCCGTGGCGCTCCAAAGGCTTTTTCAAACACAAAATCAACCTCTACCCTCACAGGTACCCATTTGTACACCTGGTAACAAGCTTAGCTAAAGTTTGTACAAGTATTACATGTATTGACCCAATTTATTGACGTCATCACCATAATCAATCTTGGTTGCGAATAGAAATCGTTATCAATGCGATTTTGCAATTTCCGTACAGTGATAAATGGGAAGTGGACATGGTGGACAAAGACAAGACACGTAATTCAAAATATACTTGCTATTACATACTTCACTTTTAGATCTTTGCCCTTTGCTTGGTGGAACACGCACCACCTGTCATACTTAATTTCGCCATTCATACTGTTCAGACCAGAGACTTCAAACATCAAATGTGGGAGTCCTATATCAATTAATATAGGATGCTTCGCAGCTACGCTTGGAACGTACTAATGGATTTCACATTGAGAACCGTATGTATTGATTGCTTCAGGCATTATAAGCATCCGGGTAAGCTTGCCCACCAACACGCATAATGCCATGAATGCCAAATATCCAGCTATGTCTTTATCATCCATTCAATACCTTATTGTTAATTTGTTTGTTAAATTGTTCAAAACTTTGTATTACTTATTGTTGAAATAAATTATGAACTATATGAAAAATATCAAATGAGAAGGATCTACGTGTTAGGTATAAAACAAATATAAAATGCATTCATACAATACAGACAATTTAGCAGAATATATAATCACTTGGTGAAATCTAGATGGTTCCACTTCACCCAGCTTCGCCTCATGAAATTGAACAGCCCAGATTTCATCTTGTGATTATATTCTCCTATATTGTACTCATATGCATCCAATATTTGTATAATATCTTACAAACTTGCTTACTGACCCTTGGTTTTACTTTTACAGTGTTGACTTCACTGAATATAGTGTTATGGGAACACAAAGCTTACCTCATTGTTTTCTTTTCTTTTGATGAGTTTTCTGGCCTGGCCCTGTTGAGGACTTTCAAGAACTCCGAGGTGCGTGCTCGCATACGAGTGTGGATGTAGGCCTGGCATAGGAAAAGGAAATATGGATTTCAGTTTGACTATCACAACATCAGGAACAGATAAAGGTAGGAGACCTGGGGTGCATTTCACAGAAATTGCCAGCAGTTGTTAACGTGGTGTGTCATAGCCGAGCGGTCTACTGCACTGGACTGAAGTTCTGATGGCCGAGTCATGGCAGTGTGGATTTAAATCCCTATCATGACATTTGCGATCTTGAGCAAGACATTTATCTCCCCAGGATTTTTGAAAACTGTGGGGCATTCTGGACTGAAACTTTTAAAGTATGGCCTAAGCAGGCTGAATTGAAACAACGTCCTCTGAATGTTTTTTACTTGGTGTTTATCTTTGGTTTCAACAGCCCTACTCTGAAAACTGGGGCATTCTTTTTGGTTTACATGGTTTAAACTTGAAGATTTTTGTAAATTTAATCTGAAGTTTCCCGATGCCCCCCTCCCCAAATAAATTATTTTTTTATTTATTTGTTTTGTATCTGCAACATTTCATGCGTATTGCAAGTTGCCTTGCTTCAACAAACACAAAATTCTAGGTTTGGAGTACTATACATGTACATTTTGTGAGCGTAGCTTACCTTGGAACACTTGATGTGATAGTGTAGGTAGTCTCTGAAGAGATGGATCAAGTTAATAGTGTTATCACGGGTATTACGGTTGGTATGACGTGGTTCCAAAACTACAAACAAAACAGACATTAGGTATGATTAATAACTGAATATATGTGAGTGATTGTTGCAGAATATAATCACAAGGTGAAATCTGGATTATTCCATTGCACAAGGTGTAGCCGAATGAAATGGAAAAGCCAGATTTCTAAATTTAATAGGTTGTAGTTTCGTGGTAAGCAATGAAATTAAACTGGGCTCTTGTGATCAATGATGGTGAAAGAAAATGAAATGCTGTTGCAACAAGGTAAGTACCTTCCTTTTGAGGAGCTATCAAGCAGCATTGAGTGTGATGAGACCACAGAGCAAGGAGAGTACGGCGAAACTTACCAAATGTGATGTATCCGATGTTATCTCCAACGGCTGCATCTGTACCGGCAAGCTCCTGAGGAGGCTCCTTGTGACTGAAGAGAACCTGGGGGGCATTCTGGCTACCTCTTCGACCCTCCTTGAACTCCTATTTAGGTTCATTGAAACAGAACAAGCCACTCATATACAGATTTTTGTTTTTTTTACAAGGTGATTATCTAGTAGGTACATAATGTATTTTAAGTTATTAAGGGAGGAACAATTAATAAGCACTAAGTCAAACTCGTGTAACCCCAGGGTTTTCTAAGGTACATTGAGAACAAGGTTCAACGCTGCATTATCATTTGTTTAAGGTTTTAATAATTTTTATTAAATTTTTTTATTTGTAGAATTTATTCTTGCTGTGAAGCGGCGTACTTGTGTTATAGCGCCCTCATTTGGCAACACCACTGCATTCTCCAACTAAAGCAAACCAGGTTGAGGGTTAAAAAAGGGTTCAATTCACTGCTAGGAATGCAACAGCTGGTGATAACATTGTGCGTATATGTAGTACATTCTTCTTTAAAGTATGGGTTATTGAAGCTTATAGCTACTGGGATATAAAGAAATTTAGAGTGTTTTTGTTGTAAAATCTGGTCATGTTTTCTTGTAAACATTACGGTTCGTATAACACATAGTGCTGCATGGGGTTTGCATAGGTGATAGTATGTGCCTTTCTTTCACATATAACTGTAGGAAGATTTGCCTTTCTCATTGTAAATTGTTAATTCTTTGCTTTTTCTGTGTGTTTTCGGACTTCCTCTTTTCATTTCTTTCACTTTCACTGCTTTTGTAATACACTGGTACATGTTACCTGTAATGTGTGTTGTGTTGTGGTGTCATTTAGCCTTTCAGGAAGACTCTGCTTGGGTCAAAAGGCCAGGCCATAACTATTTTTTTGCATTTTAAATAACATTAGTCCTTTTGGTTGGTAAGCACTTTGCACCAGCTCATTCTATTTTTACACAATGAAATTGTTTGGATTTTTGACAAGTTGGTAGGGCCTGGCAGCTGCTGAAACTGAACATGTCGATCTGCACCACCTACATGACCTAGTGTTTGAACTGTTAGAGGAAACAATGCAGTTAGTTTAACTAGTCACATTACCTGCATAAAGACTTTGCCGAAAATGACATCGTCATCGTCCTTAAAGACTGTGCTGAACACGACCGTGACACGATCCATCTCAGCAGAAACATACCTGACAGGAAACCAAACAAAAAGATTTGTTTTCCCGTGTATGGTGGCATGACGTGGCCGAGCAGTCTGCTGCATTGAATTTAACTTGTAGTGGTCTGATCAGCAGAGTGTGGGTTGGAGTCCTGGTCATAACACTAGTGCCCTTGACCAAGATACTTTAACAAGGTGATGTGGCCCAATCTACGGCCAACCATGCCAGAAACACCGCTGCAAACCCTTTCTATTACCAACAAATGTACTGGATTCTTTTACCAGCATTTCACAACATAAAGGTTTGTTTTAGCCTTTGAGAAATACTTTGCTAGGGTCGAAATGTAAGGCCACTAAGTATTTTTTGCATTTAGGCCTATACCATAGGTCCTTTTGGTTGGTAAGCAGTTTGCACCAGCTAACACTATTTTTCAACATAAAGGTTCCACATAAAGGTTCCATCCGAAAGACAAAGCAATTGTTGTTTAATTGTCTTTCTCAAGGATACTAAAAGCCATGGCTGGGAGTAGAACCCACTTTCTGACGCCACTAAAGCTGGAGTCCAGTGAGTCCACTAGACCCCTTGGTCTTGGTCATTACACTCCACAGAAGACCATGACACTGGACCTAATCGTCGTGGATGAGCTACCTCACCAAGGTCTAAAAAGGCTGTACTAGTCTGAAGGAGCAGTACATGCAAGACACGTGTACATGATGAAAGCTGAACTCTGGAACACGGCTAAGACGTGGTCCTGCAGCATGAAGTCAGCAGCCCGGCCACGATCATACCCAACTGGTTTATTTTACAAGTCACAAACAACCACTTTTACAGGTCATAACAACACTCTGACTCTACTTTGGTCATGTTCAGATGTTCATGAGAATCAGTATACATACAGTTTGTCATGTTATAGCATTTGCAAATAGAGTGTGTGTCTCGCGCAGATCCGAAACGAGAAGGCAACTCGAACGAAGACTTGATATATTTTCTATCAAGTCAGTTTTACTTTCCCAACAATATGATATAATTTTGTTAAAGCCACAAACTACATTGAACTAAAGTATTTGAAGAAACAAAATCGTGCACACATAACACTCAATATGTTTGGGACCAAATTGATTCCAAAAGTTCAATACGTGCCAGACTTGCCCAGTCTATAGAACAAGGCAAGTGATAGAATTAAAGTTATGTACCGTATGTATACATGGTACCTGTTCCTAGATATGGACAAGTAGAGAGAGAAAACAGAATCCAACTGAAGAAAGAAAAATAAAGGAGATAAATTGCAGATTATAAACTTACATGGTTTCGTCATCACGGTACTTGATCACTGCCCTCTCTTGGCCAGCCATTTCCTTCTCCTGGAAGTCAAAGTATTTCTCGAAGACCGAAGCGAAGCAATTGCGCTTCAACAGCGCCCCCTTTGCAGCGAAAGCAGCAACGTCCTCAGGGAGATTGTCCAGGTCATAGAGAAGGGAGACATTATAGCCTTCCTCTGTGTCAATGATCAGGCCTTCGTATTCTCTCTGAAGCAACTGTTTATAAATATAAATATATGGTGATAAATAAAGATTTAACTTGTCTATGAGGTCAACTTGATTGTCTCAAAACTCAAAGGGTTTTACCCAAATTCTGCATGTACAGCTGTCATGGTTATGGACATTTACATTTATCTTCTACACTTCTGTTTTACAATTTTCCTGATGGAGAACAAGTCCAGTCTAGGAGGTGGATTATCAATCTGCTTACCTCATCCGCTCCGTGCTTTTGAAGGTCCTGGTAGAACTTCAGAGAAATGCTGATCCTCAACTTAGTCTTCTGCCCATCAACATTTGATATGTGGTACGTTACTCCATCATAATCTGATGCATAAAAAACACAGCACACATACTTTTAGTACTTGTGCATCTAGTTTGCCCACCTTGTTGGGCTGTTATGGCTCTCTTTTACAGTCAGCCCACCTTGTTGGGCTAGCCCACCTTGTTGGGCTGTTATGGCTCTCTTTTAACATCAGTCTTATCATAGTCGCCAGACCGATGTTAAAAGAGAGCCATAACAGCCCAACAAGGTGGGCTAGCGTCTAGTATGCTCTACATGTAACTACTTCAGGCTGGGGGTGAAAGTCAATGCTGACAAAAATGTCTGAAACTAGGATCCAACTTTAATGAGGTATGGCATTTCCACCTTTTGGTAACCCTTGGAGTTACAGATTCCAATGAGCTTTTGGGAAAAGTATCCTCAGTGCTAGAGAAGTAGTTAAGTAAAGGAGTAACTTCTTTATATCTAGAGAAAATATCAGGCAGAAATTTTAAAAAGTCTGAATTCCAAAAACAAAATCTTAAATTTCTCATCCTGACATGAAGGCTTCAAATACAAAACACCTGGTGAACATTTGCCTAAAATCCGTCACAATTACCTGCCATTATGATATCAGTGCTGTCTGCTTTACCCCTATAAGATCAAAGACAAGAAATTTAATTCATAAAACGTTTTTATTAGTTCAATATTGATTTCTAGTTAGCATGACTGAAAATACCATTCTTGGCAAAAACTCTCATATGGGACATGCAGAATGCAACTTGTCCATTCATTACAATAAAAAAGAAAAGAAAAAAGCATCTTATTCACCTATGGGAATGTAAAAAAAAAAATGATTGGAAAAGTGGCATTCAGATTCAGCATCTTTTTACCACACAATTCTTTTCCATATAAATAGATATGAAAATATTGATAAACAGAAAACAAATACCTGTTCTCTGTTAGTGTTACCCCTCTAGCTGATTGGGGGAACTTTTAAGCAAGACTGGTGAGAGTAAAACTTTGTGCAATTGAAGAAAATTCATTCAGCACACAAAAACATGCGCTGCACCAAAATATTTTCCATCAATATAATTTTTTAAATACATTTCCTTCACTTCATGGCAAATAACGCTATAAATGTCTGGAGTCTACACTCTTGAATCACAATTTATGCATGTTCACAAACACAAGTAACACTAAAAAACACTACACTCTGAAACTGATCTAAATCTATAATTTATAGTATAAATGTAAATTATTAACTACAGACAGACAGACACTGAGACAGTGGTTTGTCATCTCTTCACAGAACCCTGTAATTTTAAAATTGTAATTATCCAATGTAACAATTTCCATAGATAGGCTTAAGAGGTATATCGAATGCAGCTCTGAAATGAAACGGAAAAAAAATGATTGAAAAATAATCACCTTTTGAATTCGGTTTAAGTTTTATCACGTATTTAGTGCAACATTCACACTTACAAAAAAACTAACTTACCCGGCCTTGGCATTCTCAAATTTGGTTAGCAATGTTTCCTCTAATATTCTGTTTTTTATTTCCAGTAGAATCATCTTTGGTTATGCGATGAGGTTTCCCCGACAAAGTAGATAAAATGTAGATGTAACAATGTTTCCGTCTTTTGAGAAAATCTTCCTGGGACCTGTTTGCGGCACCACTCCCCACGTCTACCGGAAGAGGAAATGATTTGACATGGACTAGTTCAACAAAAAGAGGGCGTGCTTCAAAAAATACAATAAAATACAAGTTACGGGAAAAGTTTTAGTAAGTAATCAAGGCGCGCATGGCATGAGTAGATGGGTTTAACTTTCTGCTAGTCTGTCAATTGCCTTGAGTTTAACCCCAGAGAGATTAAATAAAATGAAAAAATAAACAAATAAAACATGAAATAAAGAACAACAACGAACGTTTTGTTTTGTCAAGGTCTTCTAATAAGCGATTATTACTTATGATGTGGCCTAAAAAAAAAACACAATAAATTCAGTTAGGGGCTAAAATTTGGAAAAGTCATAAAACAAAGCAAACATATATAATTGTTGCTATTTTATTTTTTATAGTCAAACAAGGAGCACCCATTGGCATCGAGTGATTCTCATTTATATTCTTTGCAATTTTTACAAGTAAAGCACGGTTGGTCGTTCGGAAATTATGCCCGGGCACCTACAAATGTTTTTGGATCCTGTGATACACCGTAATCGCTCTACGCTGCATTTACAGTGAACTATAGCAATACTTTCGTTAGTTAGGGGCCATTCAGAATAAGAATAGTCAATGTTAAACAATTTCGAAAATGTTTTGACCCACCCACTCACCTCAATTTTCAATTTTTAAATAAATTGAATGGATTCATATATAATCTATACACTGAAGAACAAAGTAATGCGCCAAATGAACCAGATATTAATTGATACCAAATTTAAAGGTCCCCAACATCAGTAGTTTTCAATGGTGTTTTTTTTCTGGCTGAAACAAACAACTTTGTAGTTTATTAGAAATTAAACTGACGATCTTGGCCACCTGGGTACTTTTCTTCTTCAATTGTTAATTTATATACTTAAACATTTTTTTTAATTTTATAAAAACTGAATTTCGATTTTCAGTTATTTCTTGTAACCCCCCCCCCTCCACAATTTCGATATTTTTTTTAACATTGACTATTCTTAATGGGCCCTTATGTTCAACACTTCAATAAGGAAATAAATTTAAAAAAAATACTGTTTCACGTTGATTACACCTTGTTTTGTTTTTGGTTGTCTTTCAGCTAAACGTACCCGCCGGTGGCTCCCCGGCCATGCTTGGTCGCCTGCAGGTACAGAGCTAAAAATACACAGATCTACTTTCATCTATTTATTTATTAGTGGCCTTTTATGTTGTTTATTGGCCTCACACAAAGGGGCGGGGAATCGTACACTAATGCGCAACTCCGTGGTTTGTTCACTATAACCATAGAGAAACGACCACGTTCTCAACCATTGAGCAAGGACTCTATGCTATAACCATGGAGGTAGAATTCTACCTCCATGCTATAACCATAGAGAAAGTCCTTTCTCTATGCTATAACTAAGGTTACACTTCTAAAGTTTCATGGGGTAAGACACTGCGCGAGTGATTTTATTACCCATAAAGTGGCCAGATAGTCAAGTGTGACCCAGAATTTGGGGGAGACCCTAGAGGGGGCGTTTCCGCTGTAAAAAAACCAAAAAAACAACATGTTTGTGACTTCATCTTGTCAATTTCATTTCGTGTTTAAAAAAAAAAAATTATGACAGAAGCAAAAAGCCATACATAGGCCGTATCCGATTGGTGGATACAGCTACGGCTGCGACTGTTGCTAAATGTGTTGCTAAAGACGTCCCACCGTCCCGATATACTTCAACCGCATGATGACGCGGAAATCTAGTCGTAGCCGTAGCTGTAGCCGCCGATACACGGCCCCCCATGAGTGTGAAAAAAAGAACCTCCCACCATGATTCAAACCATCATATCCAACAGGTAAATCACGCACGACGCACACACACACGCCCCCAAATAGTGGTTGACCTTTGTGCCTCTTAACCCAGACAGCTGTGGTTGATGTTTACATTATCGCCGAACCTGTTCCTTTCCTGTGCACTCGTGGTAGGTACAATAGAACAAGTTCAGCGTGATTTGCTTTAATTGTAGTAACACCTTACTATAGCTCCATAGTGGCACACGGCATGGATGTTCTGAATGTACTTCAAACATCGATATGCTTAAGTGTACAGTGCCGAAAGTAGCTGAATAGGCCTCTTAGGTCGTATAGAAAACTTGAACCACCAGCTTTAAAGTGTCGTCTTTATAAAACATCCAGTTGGGAAAAGTTTACTCAAGCGAAGTTACAACCAGTACCCGGCTTATTGGCCCGGTTGTTGTATCAATCACAAGTACCGTACAACGATTATATCAGCCCACTTGAAGGTCAAGTGGCGGTCGAGGCATATTAATGTTTTGCTGTACACTGATTATTACTCCCAATCAATGAAGACTATAAAAAAGCCAGAAGAGTGAACTCCAACCCCGTCATACGAGAGGAGCTCCGGGCCTGGGTCGACTAATGGGTGGAGTATGGCCGAGTCAGAGCAACAAAGTGCCAGGTTAGACCCACGAATAAAGGTTGGTTTACTTAATTAAAAGATGAATGTTCTTTGTTACTATATTCGGCAAGGCTGTCTATTTAGTATTTAGTACGTAATTGCGGCCTGCTCACTGGAATCAAAGCACAAACTTCAACCATTCTACCTCCATGCTTTAACTGTGATGTGTGTGTTTTTAAAGATTTTTTTTTATACTGACACCACATAATATGAACGGTATAACACGGGTTTGCGTTTGTAAATTACTTTTGTCAGGATAATGACGAATTTTTTTACCGGATGTAATTCTGAGTGAAGTTGCCATGTAGGCCTAACTGTATAGGGCCTATGAATGCGTTTTTTAAAATATTCTTTGAGGTTAAGATTCGTGACAATAGGGGAAATTAAATAAGCCCTACATCAAAGTTGTCTTCGGGTGGTAGCGACAAGGGGAAAAACTGCGAGGGGGGGGGGGAGAAAAAAAACACACACAAACAAACAAACAAGCAGACACCCAGAAACTCCAGGACAAACGAACAAACCAATAAACAAACAGACACCCCAACAAACAAACAAACAAACAAACAAACAAACAAACAAACAAACAAACAAACAAACAAACAAACAAACAAACAAACAAACACCCCAACAAACAAACAAACAAACAAACAAACAAACAAACAAACAAACAAACAAACAAACAAACAAACAAACAAACACACAAACAAACAAACAAACAAACAAACAAACAAACAAACAAACACCCCAACAAACAAACAAACAAACAAACACCCCAACAAACAAACAAACAAACACCCCAGAGGGAAATAGAAGGGGAATCATAGGGATGAAAACGCAACATCGATCTATAAACACAAATGTGGACTTTTAAAAATTCTAATAGCTATAATTATCATTATTGGTTTATATTGCAGAAATGTTTCTAACAAGTTTTGGACTTGACAAATAACACAAATCTTATGGCTCGTCGTTTTCATGCCTGTTTTGTTTTGAAATATCCTGGTTAAATTCTTGGAAAAAATAGTAGGCTTACAAGTTCATGTTGACATGGTAACAAAATGCATGATCACTGTTTAGGTGTTGTCACATCCTGCTCAGATGTTTTACACATCGTATATTGGGGGAAATGGTTCACACTTGCGGAAGCTTAATAATTAAGAATTATTCCCACAATAGCTCCAGAGGTCTGTTTTTTGCTTGCTCTGATGTATGGTGACTTAGACGAAGTACATGTATATGATTGGTAAAACAGCTCGAAAAACAAAACCCCAGTAACGATTTGAAAGCTCACTGATAACACTACAGGTTCATACACCAATCCTGTAGAAAACAACGACACCTATACCCCAATAAAAAAATGAAATAAATAATTAAATATAAGATTCATTTGAAATAGACCTTCTTAATGAAACGTGAATTGCACTCGAAGACCCCGACTTTTATCACTGTTGCTCAACAAATGTGACCACAGAATGTTGTGAAATTTGTGCAGGTTTTACTGGTGTGTTTATTGAAAACTAGAGGATTTGATCACAATTTTCCCCCAAAACCCGAATGTGTATATTTCCTGTAAAAGGGAGTGATACGGTATCATACCTGATTGATGACGATGGAATTGAAGTTATAATAAATCATTTTCTATTAAGTAAAATGTTGACAATTGGGCCAAAATTCTCGTTTGCTGAATTCGAACTCTTGCCATCTGCGAGAAGTTGCCCAAAACACAACGCTCTTTTCGATTTTCTACTCCGAATTGAAAGTGCACATTATCACCTATTGGTCATAATTCTTAAATCAAATCATTGTTTATCAAACGTGTCCACCTAAATTGATGAGAGTTTCTCATCAGGTTGTACTTAAAGGCAAGGTATACTTTTGGTAATTGTCCAAGACCAGTATCCCCACTTGTTGTATACCAACATAAATACACGAAATAACAAACCTGTAAAAAGTCGCAAAAAAATAATGAGAGAGAAAACACCCTTGATGCATAGAATTGTGTGCTTTCAGATGCCCGAGAAAAACTGCATGCCGAAGCCTTTTCTGATTCAAATTTTGGGGTGAAAAAATTACCTCTTACTCGAAAACTGCCTACATTACTTCAAAGGGTTACACTAAATAGTTTGCTGAATATTAAACTCAAAATTTGACAAATGAGCCCACCACAAATAAACAACACGTTTCATGCATACAGGCTACAGTTCTGGTTGATCTGAGCAGATAATAGGTGCATGTAACTTAATCAAGCAGTCAAAGTTCATTCTACTGATAGCTAGTACACACACCAAGCTGAAAATAAAATGTATAAATTAAAATGATTCGATGTGTGAGACTTTCGACAAGTCAGTATAGATTTTTAAAAACCTTATTTTACACCCGAAACAATGCAGTATTGTTCCAATTGGTTTGATGGTATTAGTCCTAGCTGAACTTCAATCATAAAAAGCATTTTGTTTTGTTATTTTGTATTTTTGCTTTCAAAGTCCACCGGCACAACAGGCATGCATCTATTTCAGTACATGGGTAAGGTCTTATCGTTTTGAAGAACAGAAAAACGAAGAAGAAAAAACAAAACCAAAAAACATTTATAATGATGATTGATCCAATGCCAATGTCATTATTTGAGTAATGTTGATTTCTGACAATCGAAACTTGTGGTGTGAGTGGTCGACCGCTATCTCATAAAATACCATTGTTTTCGAATTGATAGAAATAATCTAGACAGGAATTTCCGACTTGACTGCCAGGCCGAGGCCAAACTCTACGCATAATGGCAGTGGGCATTAGCTAAAGGCATTGACAACAAGACTCCGGCTTCGATCCTCAGGCCGCCATCTTGATTCGATGCGGAGTGGTTTGGGTATCTGTAGGGGGGATATACATGTAGTGTCAGTCAGATAGATATCAGCAGGGTGTATTACTTTGCACGCTGTTTTCAGTTTGGACAACATGTAGGCCTACACCCAGCTTATCCAATTTAAACGATATACATGTAAACCATAGAAGTGAATTATTATGCTTACCAAAATACTGCTAAGCAAAAATAAGCTGGATACCAGTTACAGATTGCACATGTAACATGTTACTTTGGTTGGTAACCTCATTCTTCCGAGCATATTTTGTTGTAAAAAGCTACTGTTTGTGCTCGTTAATTAAGCAGCAGAATGAAAATGGGCCAAGCTGCTTAAAGTGATTTCTCTTCTGGTAGGCCTTCTCCATTCCTTTAATCGCGAGTAGTAGGTACAATTGGGAGCTTAAAGATGCAAGGAACTATAGTTTGCCACCAAAAGTGAAAATAAAAAACACCAGTCAAATATTCATCGAGGAGCTTTGGTAAAGAAGAAATAGACCCACTGCACTGACGTCACACGCAACCCCTCTCTGCCATGTTCTGTCATTGTGTGAGTTACTTGGTGCCCGTCTTATACCCATTAGGCTATCTCTATTAATTTCAACTGAGATAATAATGGAGGTTCACTGTTTATACCTACTGCGTGCGCGCGCGTCCCTGAAGTGCCCCTTTCACAGCAATGCAAGGGGGACCAGACTCCCAAAATGGCGCAACCTAGATTTATCGTGAGTGATGACGTCAATTGAGTTGGGTCCGTTGAATTTATTTGAAGCTGTGTTGTCAACTCTACGCAAGTAAAACAACAGATAAAGCCCTCTGGCATGCGGGATTGTCGCTGGAAAGAGCAAGCACTGTGACAGTCATATTATAACATAATTACTCATGGTTTTATTTCTGTGTTTAGGGTGAACTAGATAAACTAAACAGCACCTCAGAAGAGATTAACAGTCTGGAGAAGGAACTAGATGTAAGTGTTTATAATAATAATAATAAACAGCATTTATAAGGCGCATTATGAATCACAGATTCCTCAATGCGCCTAACATTCCTCAATGCGCATATAACTTTACCAGAATGGAAACACGACCAATCTATAATTGACAAGGCTTTATAGGTTTTCCCTGATTTCGGCAAAGAGGCATTATATTCAACTTTCATCGTGCATTCGTTGTAAAACGTTTTGCCCCTGCAGTTGAAACCGTCATTCAGTTTCACTTTGAGACGTGCGAATATAGTGTAGCATTTTATTCAATTAAATTTACAAGGAGTTCATTTTAGTCACGCGACGTTGGCATTCAGTTTAGCGGAGTAGAAACAACTACACTGTATATAACTTTCTGCGAAAAGCAGCTGTGAGTTTGAATGCTATTCAAGTGGATTGTTAGATTGAACATGACGCAACAGAAGAATGGCTAGAACATGAAGCAAACCCGAATGACAGTTTTAAGGAGTTGCTTTCAACTTTGCTCAAAGGAGAATAATGCGATTTTAAAATTTTCCGTTTATGTGCCGAAAATGACTTGGATATGAAATGAACAAATTACACTCATGTTTCCAAAGAAAATTTGACTCGCCCAAGGAAATGCTGCATGGTAAATATTTCCAGGAAATGAAATGCAACTTTGAGAAGACAATGATTGTGCCATCGATCACAGAACCACTGCAATTGCCCTTCCGTTGTCTGTGACATTCACAACGTATGAATGATCACAAAAACACCGCGCTCTGGTGTTTCTGATCAGCAAAATGTGGGTTCGAGTCCGGTGCAAGTCACTTAACCATTATTGCTTCGCCCCTCAGATGGGCCGTATAAAGCATTAGGTCCCGTGTGTTGTATAATGCACGTAAAAGAACCCAGCTACACTCTGATCGCTATTAAGAAGAGAAGGGGTTTGCCCCGGTGTTTTCTGGCAGTGGCTGCTGACTGCGCTGCAGCATCTTGTAGACGCATATAAGGTGCTACATTGGTCGTATAAAAAAAACACACCTTAAACCCCCCCCCAAAAAAAAACAACAACAAACAAACAAACAAATCAAAAGCCTGTCTTAAAATGGTTGTATTTGTTCATGCGCCTTGAGCACCTTGTTGGTAGATACGTGCGATATAGAACTATGCATTATATTATCACATTCATGTTGATTTTAAATTCATTAAGGTTATAACAAAAGTACACAGTCCTTTTCATGTACTTTTATGCGCTATGTCATTATTCTTTATTTGGATTACTGCCTTTGTTTGCCCTTGATGGGTTCCGGTTCCTGGCTTAATCTCGATTACTTCTTCCAGATGATTTTTATCGGAGTGGTTCTGTACAAAAACTGTAGGCGGTTATGGTTCTCACAAGAACCGTATTAGTACTTGACGTTTCAACTTTATCCAACCCAAGTCTTCATCAGGAGACATGGTGTGGGTAAATTAAAACCCATGCATGTCGACCCATCACTAAAAAAGCTTTAAAACTATGTTTGCCAGTTGATTGTCTATGTTTTGTGTGACATTTTCTGCAACACTGTCTTCTTAATTGCTTGAACATTAATTATGAAAACACAGGACGCCAGACAGCAATTTCGGGTAACTTTGACCGAGTCGTCTTACAAGCTCAATGAAGCGGCCAAGCGATGTGGCAAGGCTGTAAAGAAAGCAAAGGCGTACCATGAGGCTCGAATAAAGGCACAGAAGGTAGGAGGGTTTATGGTGAACATGTCAATTGGTACTGGTTTCCAGTGATACAGGCTGTAACTTTAGAAAGAATCGGATTATTGCACCCTATGTTATTCATTGTTAATTGAGCTCAGGATTTGCATTCTATCTAAAAAAAAAGGGTCATTCTCAGTGATTTAAAAGTTCACACCAGTACTAATCCTCCAGTAAAAATTTCAGTCTGAAACCATGTGAACACCCACCATGCAATGTTTTGCTTATTTCTATTGCCGCAATCAAAATAAGCCGGACATTAACATGCTCAAATCCGTGAGCTGGCAAAGCATTGCCGTTTAGACAATTGAAAAATCTCAAAATGTTGCTAAGCTTTTCAAAGACAAAATGAGATAAAAGAAAGGACCAATTCTCTAAGCTTGCCTATAGGCCTACGCTGCAAAAACTGGGGTGTTTACATTTACACCATGGGTGTTGTCACATATAGATACCGAGAAATGAATTTACACCACATGGTGTTGAAATTACACTAATTTCAACCAACACAATTACATTGGTGTTATTTCAGACACAGTACTAACGTCGGTTTTAAGGCAGTTTTGTAATTGATTCTCTCTTGTGACAACACCAGTGGTGTCAATTTTAACACCCTGGTTTTTGCAGTGTATGCGAGTCAGGCGCCACGAACCTTATCTGTAACGTATCTGGTTTACAGGATGTAGAAGGTGTAATTTCGAAACAACTATTTCATGAAATAATACAGTCAACTATTTTCTAAATAACCTTTTTTTAAAAATATTGTAATGATGAAGGCGCAAGAGAAGGTGCAAGAGGCAGCACACACATACCAAAGAGCCGTCGGGATGTTCCAAGCAGCCAAAGAGACGATTACGATCGCCGAGGAGACCTCAATGCAGGGACGGAAGAAGCGAGACTTTGACTCAGCTCTGCAGGAGATGCTGAACCATGCCACACTGAAGGTGGGTTGTTGTCCAGGGCCCAATGGTGGGCCCACTGTGGAAAAATGTGGCGACCCGACCAAGACGCCCTCCCTGCCCCCACCAAGCATCTCGTTGAAGCCTTTTCATATAAAAGGTGTCTGGAAACAATTTTGTCTCGCCTCCACTCTTTTATTGGGATTCAAATTTCTGAACTCAAATGTGGATTAGAAGCTAAGGGATACGCATCCTAGTTTTTCTGCTCGGCGTTTATTTTTGTCCTATTGGACAAACTTGGATATGCAAACCCAGAGAGCAGTAGGGGCTTCTTATGTTTTGTAGCGCTCAAATCCGCCAGTCACTGACGCTCATAGCACTACAAAATAACCCCTTGGTCCAATTTCATAGAGCTGCTTAAGCAGAAAATATTGCTGAACATTTTTCTGCTCAGCATAATTTGGTTGTGCTTAGCTAATTTTTGTGCATAAGCAGCTGTATGAATTTGGGCCCTGTCACTGGGCCATTTATTTCATCCCTTGAGAGTATGCTGCCAAATATGTAGCGCACCAATCTAATCCATCTGCCCTCAACATGTTCCCCTGGGTGAAGAGAAGTAATTATTGTTAAGTATCTTGCCCTACACAAGTGTCATGACCTGGATTCAAACCCACACCCTGAACTTGAGTCCAATGCACTAATCCGCTCAGCCACGATACGCCACATTGACATGACAGTTTCTGAACTAGTTTTTTAATGGCTGTAAATTTTTTGGTTAGTCCAAATTACTATGCATTTTACGCAGTGTGCCAAAAAGTACTTTGTTTTTTTAATACCAGCTCAACTCAGCTGAGCATGACAAGCTGCGAGGACAGAAGGAACATGCACAGCTGTCGCAGGCATACGAAAAGTCACTGGTCAAGGTGGAGCAGCTCGGCAAGAAACTACGCAAGAGCATCGGCAAGTCCGCGTAAGTATATGGAATATTATATGCATCTGGAAAATATCTTAAGTTGTTACGCTAATCATAACAAATCAAATCCGTGAGGTTCAGAGCTAAAAATGGTCAAGGTCTTTACATGTTACACAAGACGTGGCCTGAAAGCCAGGATTAGGGCACAGCTTGATTAGAGGTCACGCAAGGTTCATGGTCATGTTTCTCCACTACAATCATGTACAAACAGTTTTGGTTTATGAAAATTATAAACCACCGGAGCACGTTACAATACGCAGACTCATTACCATTTGCACATAAACAGTGTATAGGATGACAAAATAGTTATTTGGTAGATATCTTAGGCTATACGCTAAAAATTGTAGTGAAGTTCAGATTGCAGTGATCCACGATGTGACATTTGGTACAGTGCATTCGATCCTAGCAAACCCCACTATATCTTGAGCACATTGGACAAGTAAAGTCCTGCACCGGATTTCCGATGCGTCTCGTTGGTGTTCAAACGATACTTTCAGCTTTACCAACATACATGAACTCACATACCCGATTAGAGAAGACACGTTTATAGGGGTCGTCACAAAACTGCAATCAAGGGCCATCCGGCCAGGGCCCAATTTCATTATAATGAAATTGGGCCCTGGCCGGATGGCCCTTGATTGCAGTTAAAGCATGTCAGCACAAATATTTGCTAAGCAGAGCAAAATATTGCGTAGCAGAAACTGGTTACCAACCAAAATTCCATAAAGTTTACACTGTTTTGACTGGTGCCCCACTCATTTTTTGCTTAGCATAGAAATTTGCTTAGGTAATTTGCTTAGGGCTGGTCGCAAGAACAAGTATACCAGCCGATCAAGTCACATGAAACATTATTGTGACTGGTGGTATCCTGTTCATTCTTGCTTAGCAGAAAAATGTTAAGCGATATTTTCTGCCGAAGTAGCTCATTGAAATTGGGCCCTGGTATACAGAAATGAAGCTGAACATAATCATCAACTTCGTTAGATTTGCTTTTACGTACTGATGTATGAGCAGCGTGGAACGGTTAATTTTCAGGGGCTACGCCAGAGATGGGAACGGCCCTCGCCCACAGAGCTGTAAACCGGCTAAAATGACCCAAACCCGTTCTATGCACCGATACAGGGACAAGACAACTAGTGGAAAATTTAGTTTGAAATAACGCTAAAGCTTCAGCAAATATCACGATGAGATTAAAGGGTATTTTGGTAACTACTCCAAAAATTAACGACCATAAAAAACGTACTCAGACCAATTTTCATGGCTCTGCTTACTGTCGAATTCTGCGCTTGAGATCAGCATTTGTCGCTTACAGGGAAAGTGATCAGCGCTAAGCTGTGGAAAAAAAAAATGAGCGAAAAATGCATAGTTACGTGGAGTACGCTTGCGCACAAGCATATATAATTGGGCCTTGGTGAGAAGCACGGCAGCTTGCTAGTATAAACCATTTCGAGAAAGGATTCCCTTCGAAGTAATATAGTTTGGATAATATTTTTCACCCTAAAAACATTTGGTTCATGCATGAATCGTTTCACAGATTTCTGAAGGTTGGTGTCCGTTCCGCGAAAGCTGCAGCCAGATATATGCGGTTGGTACCCCGCTGGGTTCGCCAAACATGGATGGATTCGTCGTTCTTGTGAAAATACCGTGACAGTTTTTTGCTGTGTTCTCAGCAAGTATAGACACTGTATTCGGCTGAAACTTTCACATGTGACTTTCTTTATAATCTTGCCTCAAAATTAGCATTACGTTGACAAAAACCAATTCTATGACCCTACCTTTTAAATAATATGATATCCCTTTTCCAGAGCGTACTACGATCTGAGAGACGCCTTCTACTCCCGCCTAGAAAACCTTAAAGACTCGGTGGAGAAACTTCAGAAGATGCTGGCCAAGAGCAAGAAGCGCTACCGGGAGGCACTACGGAATCTGGAGATGATCTCGGAGGACATTCACCACAGCAGACGGCAACGAATGGATGCAGCTCCGACCCTACAGGAGAGAAGCTCAGGGGTTGGGGCTGAAAGTGAAAAGATCGAGCCCAATAGAGAGAGTGATCAGGACGAAGAAGAAGAGGGCAACTTGGAAAAAGGTAAAGTTTTGAGCGTGGTGTGACGGAGATTTATTTGTTTAGTAATTCTGGTTATGAAGCCAAGGATTTTCAGAAAAGCAAACCTAATCATTAGGCCTATTAATAATATTATCCAAGAACCATGTAGAGAAGACAAGAAAGGAAGTTTCAGTTGTAGATGTGGGAGATGAATATTCCAGGGAAAACCCACGAAATTAGGTAGGGACTGAAAACCTAGCCCACATAGTGCCCCCTGCAGGATTTGAACCGGTGTCCTGAAGGTGGAAGGTGAGGAAAGATACCAAACTAAGCCCGACCCCCCCAAGATGAGTGAGGATAAAGTTTAAGCATTTTATGCTATACCTAAATGAGATTTATAAATAGGAGGTAAAAGTTAAAGGGTGTGGTTAAAATTGATACACTGATTTGAAGAAGCAAACAATTGTATGATGACGATAGACATCAGCGTTGACGATGATGATGATGATGGTGATGATGAACATTGTGAAATTATGATGATTGGATAATAATAGTGACAATGCTGCACGATGGCGTTCAATGGGACGTACGGAAAACGATTTAAAAATGTCTTAATTGGTTTGTGAGAACCACAGTCCTGCTCGTCTTCTGGAGAAACCATATATATAATTTTTAGAGTACTTTCTCGCCATGGAACTTTTCATTTTCCACTTATCTTCGAATTCTGAATTCTGATTTATTCCAGTGGCCGACAGAAACCTCGACAGTAACGAAAACCCGATTTGTACACCCTTCTCTAATCCCGTTGCATCAGGAGGAGTTGATGAAGTACAGCTCCAGACCTCTTCGTATTCAACCTCCCCTGAGGACGACGAGCCCCAGTCCCCCTTACTGACAGAGCACGGCCTGCCAACCCTACGTCGAGACGGTAGCCTAGAAGACCCAGACTTCTACCGCTCAGACAAAGCCCTCGCCAAACTGCCCGGCATACTTCCAGAGGACCAAGAACTGATTGAGGCAACTTGCAGAGGGTACAAGTCATTCGATGCTGAACTGACAGAAGAGGAGGTGATTGTGTTAAGGAAAGGCGCAACGGGACCACCGGTGATCGTTGTCGAATCCCCGGAGGGAGTCCTGGGCGAACCGGTGGAAGCCAAATCTGAAGTTGAGGAAGTTGAAGTTTACGAACCGGAAGAAATTGAAATGTCCGAGTTGCAAAATGTTGAAAGCGATTCAAACGAGGGTGGCGATTTCCCCGTGGCGGAAAGCAGTGTTGAAGTCATAACCATGGATCAGGAGACACGACTCAATGGTGTCATTGATGATATTTCACCCGAGCAAAGTGAGGGTGAGGTATCCGACGAGGACATTGCTGGTCAAGATACACGTATAGAAACACACCCTGTTGTAAATACAGAGGAGCTGGTCTCTCTGGATGAAACTCACATCGGTGTAGAAAACAGCCAAGGAGATCAGAACGACCACAGGGAGAGAGCTACATCCGTAGTAGTTAAGAAACAAATCCAGGGAGATTTCGATTTTTCAGATCCCCTGCCAACAAGTCCCATCGAGCAAATTCAAGCATCTGAACTTGAGAGGCCTGGTTCCCCTGCTCTTTTCCGCTACCGTGCAGACAAACATACAGAAGACGTACACGAACCAGACGACACAGTGGCGATTAACACATCATTACCCATCATTCCAGTCGATGACTTAATTATAACAGCCAATGACAATCAGAATCTGGAGGATGCTGGTCGTGACTGACCAAACAATGAAGATTTTCAAACTTTTGATTTATATTCTGACGACAGGCTTATCTTTGTTGCTGTTTTTATACTTTATTTGGCGCTCTATCTTTGGGCTCTGTTGATTGGTTGATATTGTGTATATAAACCTTTCTAAAAAAGAAAATCGGAAAATAATCTCTACATTGTCCTGTAAAGAGAGCGAGTTTTAATGAAGAGATACCTGGACTAGTGAGGGTCAAGATGGTATGGGCCAGATATTGAGTTTGACAACACCTACAACATGCTGCTGGAATTGCTATAGTATGCCAAACGATCATTAGGCCTATGCAAGCAAAATAACATGACTTTACGGTGGTTATGTGTTGCATTTTATAACTAATGAATCAACCCAACATTTATGTTATGGCATTTATTTGTTTAATACCAATTTACCACATGGTACAATCCATAATATCATTACACAAGTTAATATCACATTGGCACATTGTTGGACAACCTGAAACCAAATACTAAAACTGAATATCTACTATCTAACCTGGTACATTCATCAAGTGACATCATCATGACGTTTTGTTAAAATGATTACAACAGAGGTGGGACTATGGAGGTGGAACAATCAATACCAAAAGTGTAGGAGGTTGTTGAGATTTTAGAAACAAAGATTGTAAACAAAGGTTCAAATTGAACTCGCTCGTAAAAATCTCAATAGTACGTAAAATACAGTTGCACGAAATATAAATACACTTACATCTATAATGGCAAACTATAGGACAGTACAATATTTTTATCTCCGACAGACTCGAAAATTTACGTAGGAAATGTCGTTAAAATATGAGTGCAACACATTTACAATACTTAATTCTGTATTTAAAGGGAAAACATAATAATTATTGCAAGCACTAAGATTTCTCAAGATGGTATGGCTCAGTATACATCAGTCATTATTAAAATTAAGAGAACGTCTGATTTGAAATATCGATAACTCGTAGGGTGTAATACATTAAAGGCCCTTTCCTGTACACGTTGACAGTATTTTAGATGGAAATATTCCTCTGGTGGATTGTACTTGGTAATCAACGAACTATCAGATTGACTTATTTTGCTTGTTTTCGATACAAATTATTATGCACGTTGTCTCAATAACTGACCAATGATACCACGTAAAAAAAAAGCTAAATATAAAAATAAGAAAATCAATAATACTTTGAGCTGTGATTCAATGATTCAGTGTTTAAAAGAAATGATGATTAGTTCAGTTTGAATCATATTGTTTGTATAAAATTGCATATACATTTACTCTTACAAACGATTTATTTCAAGTTTTATAATTATCAAATCATTTATTAAATAAAATGAAATATCCTAAATTTTATCCGGCAAGATTGTTCTTTGTCATCCTTATTTCAAATCCATAATAACAAGTAATCACAAATTACTTAATGTACATGTTATACATGTACGTACTATTCACAGGGATGTGATAGACTGTTGAAAAAAAACCTGAACTGTGAGCGCAAAGCGTGAAAGCTTGCGAGCGCAACAACTTGCGAGCTCGAAGCCTACTTACATACATTGATCTTTTGTTTTAAAAGCCCTAATCTGCACTCTGGGGCATTCTATTTGGTTTTATCTTATGTTTGTTATTGTCTTAATAAAAAAAATAAATAAATAAATGATAAAAAACAAAAACAAAAATGGGGGAGGGTTCCCCCCCAGATTTCCGGTTAAAAAACGGAGAAATAACAGCCCTGTATACATCTGACTCATACAGTAGTGAAAGAGAAGAAGATGAAGATGATGAAGAAGATGAAGAAGATGAAGAAGATGAGGAAGAAGATGAAGATGAGGAAGAAGATGAAGAAGATGAGGAAGAAGATAAAATGCATTATTTTTTGTATTTCCACACCCCAGCGTAAAGTACACTTTCAGACCGGCATTTTGTCACCTGAAGCTTCCAACGGCCAGGAATGCCACCAGATAAAGATATGACTGAGCGGTAGACAGACTAGCTGAGAAACAATATTTCTTTCACATTGCAAAAATTCGTTTTATCAAATTATAACAAAGATCATTGCATTTTAATTTAAAGTATTTATCAACAACTCAAAGGATAGGGGTACAGCACGGCGTACAACTGCAATTGGGGGTGGGGATAGAAATACCACATTGGTCATCAACCCCATCATCTAAGAATAGAATCTAATTAATCTACAAAAACGTACAATAAGATTTTGAAATTTGCGCTTACTAGTACATAATCTAAAATGAATACTAAAACAGCTGGTCACCGCTGTGAGATAGGCATACACACTTTATGATACACCATTCAAAATATTTTGTAATTTATTTATAAAGACTGTACGGAGAACAATAAAAGACTATCACTGCATGCAATGACATTGATCATAATAATGATTAATAATTAAAAACCAAAACCATTTACGACACGCCTTTTGCTGGTTCTGTTTTCTGGTTGGCTGAATCACTGTCACTTGGGGTTCAGTAATTATTATAGGCTGTGCATGAAATCTGCGCCACCGTGAACTGGCCGCGCGTCAAGACATCGGGCGTGCATAAGTTGCGGACACCTAGCTCTCGAACCGGGCACTAGTCTCAAAATGTGTTGACTGGTTATAGCGCCATCTCATGATGTGAGTAGCAAGTACAGAACTGGATCAAGGGAATTTAAAAGCGTTCCTTCAGTTGTTGAATTTCTCACGAGTTGATGCTGAAGTTCAGCTGAATGAATCACCCATATTTTGTTTGTTGACTCAGATGTGTTAATAAAACATGCTAAGGACTAGCATAAATTCGGTCATTGGTGCACATCGCCCCTCGGGCAGAAAAGGGCCTAGGCCCATTTCCCTTGGCTATTGTTGGCCTTCGGCCTCGATAGGACCCTCTTATGGTCACTCACACTCACATTCCCTCAGGGTCCATAGACGTGCACTAGTGACTTCATTGCCGCCAGTCCCACACTAATTTAGAAGTGTTGTAATACTCATACTGGGTACTTGTACTCAAGTAAGTTAACTTGTACTCGACTATGTAAACTCATACTCGAGTACGTAAACTCGCCCTCAAGTACATAAACTTGTACTCGAGTACGTAAACTACTCAAGTTCATAAACTCATACTCGAATACGTAAACTTCCCCTCAAGTACATAAACTTGTACTCAAGTATGTAAACTCGTACTCGAGTACGTAAACTCGCCCTCAAGTACATAAACTTGTACGCGAGTATGTAAACTACTCAAGTTCATAAACTCATACTCGAGTACGTAAACTCCCCCTCAAGTACATAAACTTGTACTCAAGTATGTAAACTCGTAATCGAGTACGTAAACTCGCCCTCGAGTACATAAACTCGTACTCAAGTACGTTAACTCATACTTTGGCGTACTCAATACTCGACTAACAAAATACTTGTACTCGAAGTAACGTACTCAATAGTCGACTAAATTGTACTCGGATTTGATTTCAAATACTCATGGAATGTTGTTCACAAAGATAATTGAATATGAAAGTTTTAGCGTCTAAAACTTGCTCATTGAAATTCAAGATTTTTTAAAATCCTGAATAACGAAGGACTCGTAAGAGATATCAAGCAATTTTGTAGCATTCCATAAAGTACATGTATATCTAGCATATATCAGTCTGAACGACTAAGTAAGACGCATCACTTACAAGACATTTGTTCAAACTGCTTCTTGTTCAAAATGGCTGACAAAACAAAATTCCAACATATTTTGTATGAAAAAGACGCCAGGTTTAAAAGTTGTCTAAATTTTTTGAATGTAGTTTAGCAACAATGTTATGGCTGGAATAAAACGGCATCGCTCTGTGAAAAAAGTAAACCTGAAGTAACGCTTATCATTGATGAATCCATTTTTAAAGGTAAAATTAAGCACACAATGTCTACCAGAAGATATATACTGCAAATATACCTCATTTTGCAGTTTATTTGTTTATTAGGCCCACTTGCATTCGTATTTGTAATCCTAGTCGGAGAACCAAGTATGAGGTACTCGGCTTTTGGACTTATTTCTTTAGTATGCCTACTGGTACTTGTACTCAGAGATCCAAGTACTTGGTACTCAGCTGCTGGATTTAGTGCTCTGATGTCATAATAATTATACTTGAGTACTACTTGGCCATCCTGGTACTCAGCAGTACTTGATACTTGGCTGGCTGAAAGTACTTGCCTACAACACTGCTATTTAGAGTCAATGAAGAACTCATCACAGGTTGTTGGTTTGACGAGCCACCGACCTAACCCTTCAGATAGAAATGTAGCTTTCATGATAATCTTACACTGTTGGTAAGCTTCAGCTGTTATCTTCTCCTCCCTGTACGTTCTCGGTCCTTTGGGATCAGGTTGAGGAACTACATTCTTTTTACCTTGTTTACCTTTTCGTGATCCACTGCCCCTCTTAAGGTCCTTTGGAGGTGAATCAGTGGCAAGCTGCCTTGTTTGAGAGTTCTCCATGATACTCATGAAAGTATTAAATAATTCTTTTTTAGATACACAGGATGCAAAGCCATCCTTAGTCAACCCTGTCTCTGTTGTGATCACTTCAATGTCCTCGTTACCCTCTATCCAGTTGATTCCAAAGTTAGGCGATTTTGAGGATGGAGAACTGCCGAAGAAGTTCAGACTTGGTTTAGTGGTACCAACCATGAGAGGCTTGTTTAGCTTGAAACCTCTTGGCAAGGTTGGGAGGTCTGTGAGACGTCCGTAGAGGGCTCTTGGGAGGTGATCATAGTGGCACTGCATGCCAAGAACAACACTGGAGAAGTACACTGGTGCAATGATCTTGCTCAACAGTGCACCTTGTACACCTAGGACATTCCAACTTGCAACCTTGTCACTGCAGGTCATTGCAAAGAGGCGTTCTGGGGCTGTCACTGCTTTCCCTGTTAATGGAATTGTACTTTCACCCTGTTTGATTTTTGCACGGAGGATGCCTCTTGCTCCCCGGTGTGGATGGGTGTCACCGATTCTCTTCTTGCTCGCATCTTTTATGAAGCTTGCAGCATCTCCACAGGGTGGGCAACTAATATACAAGTGGAACTGAACATCTTCATTAAGTTGTAGCATCCCACTACTGCCACCGACAAAAATAGAGGAATTGGGATCATTTTGATGCTTCTTCAGCTGGTCTAAAAGGTACCTCTTCAGGCAACGGTGCGCTATAACTTCTGCATGACAATCATACAAAATCTGGCCCTTTGTATCAGGATCATTAGCCAAGGGACACTTTGAACCTGTAGCTATACAAACAACCTTTGAACTTTCAATAGTTTTTGAGGTCTGCACAATACCTGACAGGACCTTATATTTAACATATCTCATCTGGCCAGCATGGAAGGTGACTTCTCGAAGCTTCTGTTCAATAATGTTCTGGATTTTGTCTGCCAAAGAGTACTCTTTCCCCCGCCACTTTGAATAAGAGTCATTTGGTGTTGGTTTTAAAGCGATCCATGGCAGACCATTACTGGTCGAAACAATGCCAAAGACTTCCAGAAGAGCCTTTCTGGCCAGCTCTTCCTTTGCAGTTTGTTTCTTCTTGCTTTGTGCTGTGAAACTCTTTCCTTCAACAACCACACTTAACTGGTATACAGGGTTATGTGGAGGCCCATCTCGGCTGTCAACAACGAACGCCAAAGGTGCGATGTTCATCTCGTTCAGCATCTGGACAGGGTTCTTGTGAGAGGGCGGTTCAAAATCATCTTTAATGTCTGTAAAATCTAAACATAATTGAACAATTATAAGGAACTGCATATAAAAGTTGTCAAAGTACAAGAGCTCGAAACAGGAGAAATTTCAGAACCTTTGTGGCATCTCTTCCAACAGTTATGTACAAAATACTTGCATAGCATGCGAGGGGTCATGGGGGTGTACCTGATAAATTACGTAGAGCTGACTGTGATGACAAACTAATGTGTTTTATCGGCTATGATTATGAAGAATGTGTCAATTTGACCTTGACCCATGTGGTATGAATTTCCCAACAGCACAATCAAATAACCCTCCTTTGAAGATCCTGAGCTGATTTTTCATACACATACAATGTACATGCATATCCTAACTTTGTACACATGTGTAGCTCCATGGTCAGACCAATGATAAAAGTGAATTTTTTTCAGCAGGTAACTATAACTACATGGATGTTCTCATTCGGGCAATTTTGTTAACATCAATGATCTTTAACTTCATCATATAATCACCTTGCATCTGTGCATTTGAATGAAAATTGTTATCAAACGCACTTAAGAACAGTTTTACTACTGTACATAACCAATGCCTACATTGTTTTTGGTAGAAACGTTAATGTACAAATGTACAAATCTGACATCAATGTCAACAGCCTAAAAAAGAAAAAATAAGTAAATAAATAAACAAGTAAATAAATGAATAAATAAATAAATAAATAAATAAATAAATAAATAAATAAATAAATAAATAAATAAATAAATAAATAAATAAATAAATAAATAAATAAATAAATAAATAAATAAATAAAAATAAAACAAGTTTTCAAATACTCACCGCAACAACTGTTTGTTAAATTCAAAGGTCACAACAGGACAGAGTTTTGTTTGCGATTAATTTATACAAATTTAATAATAATCTAGTACGATTTTTTGTTCTGTGGTTCCTAACCAATGACAGTAAAAAGGTGCTCAAAGTCCCACCATGATTGGAGCATCACATGTGTACATGTATGTCCACCGATAGAAATGTCATTGCAGATGTTGTAATACTGCTGTCCTATTATTACGAGAAAGCTCCTCAAAGAGAGAGGCTCAAATGAAACATCCTTTTCGTCTGACAGCTCAAACCTGTTATCTCCTTGTGTTTAATAGCCAAACAGTGGACTTTATTGGATCATGCACAATCAAGTAGGGCTGCTGACTGCCCCCCGCAGTTTAAGGACCCAAGTAATTCAAAACACACCTACTTGGTGAAAAGGATGGATAGTTTCCGAGTTTTGTGTTCAAAACTCGATAAATTCTTTAAACAAGCTTTTCCGTAATGTAGGCCATATGCACAAGCACCATCTTAAAAGTAAAGGCTACTGCAATGCATCTTGGGAAACCGAGTACTGTTAAAAAATAAATCAAACTGCCAATATGTTTACATGTAAATATGCTAAGTTTTATACTAGTGTACTGCAACGCTTCAAAATTAGTGCGCCATGATGGTTGCCGGGACTTGGATTTAACCCACAACCCTTTGCATGGCGATTATGTGAATGGGACATGCATATAGCTGGGCTTTTTGGGTAAATGTGTGGGGGTACTTCTGTTGAAACTGAGGACTATAATAAAAGGGATCCAGATGTTTTGACAGAGCAAGGATGTCATGGCTTTACATTCATGTACAAAACAAACGGGGACGTTGCTAATGATGTCCAAACAGTTGGACAAGAGAGAAAAAATAGGTTTACAGAAACAAAATAAAAACATTTGAAAGACTCATTTTGGTGAATTTGATTCATTTATAATTGTAATAAATTAACAGTTACCTAAACACTTTCCACAACACGATTTTAAAGCTTGAAGTAATTGAATCAATTTTAAGTTGATTTGCATCTCAACAAGCCTAAGATAATTGAATCTAAAATAGAAAGTACATGTAATTAATGTCTACATGTACATATATTTTTTCATAAAATGTACACTTTGTTTGTAATAAAACAGACAAAAAAGTAATGTGTTTTTCACTCGTACGCTAATTTTTAGAGTGCACGGAGAGGATCTATGTACACTTTTGGGTTCTAGACTGGAAAGTTAATTCCACTGTCTATATTTAAGAAATTTATGAGAAATCTTCCAACATATTTTTCAGAATAATTTACACAAACAAAACCATTAACTTTAATTCTAATCAGCTGTCAAATTAAAAACCCATAAATGTAACTCATTTTCCGGTTAAATGCCATCATTCATAACATATGTCTTTATGTCCACAATGAATTTTAGGGGGTTCTTTTTGTCTCAAGTAAAAATGTCACTAACATTTCATATTTGAAAAACTAAATCCTTGCATAATTAGTTTCCTTAAAAAAGCAAAAACTAAAAAACAAACAGAAACAATTCCAGTATGACACTTTGAAATCTGGTAAAAAACCCTTACTATTATTACTTGCACATGTATAACAAAACCCTGAATAGAAGCATCTTAACGTAAAAACAAATACTTGTTTTTTTTAGGTTTTATGGAAATTGAAAACAGATTGCTGTCTGAAAATGTATGGGTGTGTGGGGGGGGGGGTGTGCAATGAGAAAGTATCTTTACAGCATGACATTTGTAAAACTATCCGTTTCCTGCCACATTAAGTCGTTGAATTATTGTACTTTCCTTGCTTTATGAGTACATGTATGACCTGAGGTCAGTCTTCTCTACATCCACCCAACATTAAAACATCTTGACTCCGGCCATTACAACGTCAAACCGTGCCTCTTCAAGAGCAAAGTTCAAGGCCTGCAACGTATGTCATGCCTAGCTGGAGGGTTTCACAATCCATGACATACATGTAATACAAGTTTCCCTTAATGTTTTTATTTATTGAGAACTAAAACAAATACAAATAAAAAAATAAACAAAATAACTCAACATTGCTGACCTAAAAGGTGTCCAACTTAATAGTTGATCTCCCCATAAACACAATGTCTGAAGTGGGTCTACTCTAACAAGGAGAAACTTCCACCATTTCAATTTGGTTTATGTCATTAATTGTAAACCAAATCTCAGTAGATTTTAGGCATCAAAGCTGTGCCTTGCCAATGAGTGATTTGGGAGACAGATGTCTGGTACAAAGACTTGCCTAATCACAATGTTACATCTTCAATTTGAATTTGTGACTCATAAAAAAATCAGTACAATTGATTGCAGCCCTTGGGACTTAAAAAATAAATATATATAACAATCAAGATTGAGTAGTACCATTGTTATTTTGCTTGCATGCCATCGCCTTTATGTAATACAAAGCATTACGGGCCGCATTGGCACGGGCCTCTTCCTGGGATTGACCGGTACCGTGACACACAGCGATGGGGGAAGTTTTCAATTCCACTAGACACTGAAGCAGGTTCTTGAGGCTGCACTCCTTCAGCTCAATGTATGTGAGCCCAAACTGTTGCTCGTCTGCTACTAGTTGCAGAATGTGACAGCTTTGGGAGTCTGGAGGGAATGGGGGGAAAAGGAATCAAGTAAAACAATACCTTAAAGTTGGCTCCTTACTTCTTATTCTTGATAGAAAAAGGGTATAAAGGTGTGGAAAGGACCACATTACAACAATGCACACAAGATACACATGTTTTACACTACATTGCATATAGAACAATACTGGAGTTATAACAGCAACATGACAGATGGTGTTGCAAAAATAGGCCGTCAAAACAAAGCAAAGCATTAGCAGTAGTTGCAAGCCCACAAATGTCAAAAATTTCTTTCAGAAACAGTGATTACTCCAACAAGAACAGGCAAAAGGACAGAATAAAAAAAGAAAAAGGAATGATTATCATATACATGCATATACATACATGCCAATAGTAAACAAACAAACAACACGTTTACATGCCAATACATGTAGCTTGTTACACAAAAGGCTTGGTAAACATACAGTTGGCAATTTAGGAGGCCTAATTTGCACATTATGTGCCTGTGTTACACACTGATACATAAAGGGCGACACAATGTTATTTTTGAAATAGCCAGGTTTCAGGGTAATTTGATTGAATTCAACCTGAGCCAAATTTCATGAAGGTGCGATTTCCATTTCATAGCGCTGCTAACCCTAAGGCATGCTAACCTTCTGGTGCTTACTGTACAAAATTGAATGGCGTAACAATGCAAATCCATGGTGAACGCGAGAGATGGCTGCCTAATTTTCTTGCTAACCTGTGAAATACGCTTACGCTTAAGCAAATTTTTCTGCTATAGTTAGCACAAAAATTGGCTTACAGTTAAGCAGCGCTATGAAATTGGGCCCTGTTGAGTGACTTCATTCAATCTCTACAAAGGTATTATGTATAATAATATTTGTAGAATAATAAGTTTGTTGACTGTTATTTAGCTCAAAGTGATGTAAAAATATTTGGGTGAGTATTTGAGAGAGACTCATTTTACATGGTTTAATTAGTAAACATGGAGTTTGTGATTATTGCATGGTATAAGAGTAAGGACATTCATTGCCCTAACTGCCTGTTACATATCATTTTAAAGTTTTGGTAGAAGTTGATAGCCAATCAAATATGGAGCTTGTGGGTACTTGTTATCATTTACTGATATTCAGTCTTTTATATGGTCTGTTATGCAAATGTGCTACAGAATTTTGCAATATCTTTTTGGGTAACTGCAACAATGGACAAAAAGTGCATCATGTGATGCTTTCTCAACCAATCACAAGATTGACAGGACAAAGAACATAAGTGGGTCTTGTTGAAATTGATCCAAGACATGTACATGTAGTCGGATAACAATTCTCTTTGTTGGATATCCGTCGGACTATATTCCTTTGAGAGACATTGTTTTACTCACTGAAAGGCACACAGTTCTCCGATGCACTAAAGACTTGCCCTAAGCAATGCACCCCGCTCTGCGGTTTGACTGGCTGATTAAATGTAGTACAAAACTAACTTGTGGTTTTGGAGTGATCTGGAATGTTTTGGAGTGATCTGGAATGTTTGGAGGCCATTGTTTTAACTAAGATGTGTCGTGTAATTTTGTTTTAGTGATACCTGTAAAGAGACCCCCTGCTTGTTTTCCAGTATATAGCTTTCTAAGTTTCTGCGGTTTCTAAACAAATGTAACTCCCAGGCACAGTGAACTTCTCCCACATTTTCTCCGACACCCAATTTCAAACAAGGTGAATTAACAGCAGGTAAAAAACTTTGAGCTGGACGCTACTTATCGGCTGGTTGTCCTGGACTAATTTTAACAAGGTCCCTTAGCTACAGGTAGGTTGCATCGTTATAATTGAAAGAATTTAATTAAAGACATGCACTATTTAAATAGCCACCATAAAGCAAGCAGGAAATGTATGGCTGGGGCAGAGTTTGCAGTTGGCACCATTAAGTCTGGTTGTGCTGCTCTAAATTAAGACATGTAAGATGGTGAAACAACATTGGATTAGTATGCTTGGATGATCTACAGCATAAAAATAGGTAACAATGAACAATGAATACAGAGAAAGAAGAAGGAGAAAGGAAACCAACTTTAATGTCTTTGAGCCAAATAAATAAAGGCCATTTCCTGCTGATGAAAAGATCTGATGGAATGGTTTAATTGAAGGAAGCTTGAGCACGTGATTGGCCTTCAATGATTTCAGAGCATGTTAGGGAGTTAGCATTTGCTGCAATGTAAATTCCTCCTGCCACCAAAAGCGCATGGAAAAGTAATGAAATGTTCGACGACATTAATGAGCATGGAATAACTGTTGCAGATTACTTGATGCTATAATGCACCACAGCACCTTGTAAACCATCACATGATGCTATCGAAAGAAATAGGTCTCATACTTCGAAAACGTAGCTACCCATATCTTGCAGGAAAAAGTACTGAGCACTTTGAGACGCCCAATGGGTGTGATAAAGCGCTATATAGGCCTAACTGCCTAATGATATAAGAACTACATACTATAATTATTATTATCATTTGTTAATGGGGGTACATGCGCAGTACATGGTACATTTACATAGTGTAAATTAATGTACATGTACCCACAGACACTGCCTTGCTCAAGACCTGAAATCCCCGGTGAAAACAAGGAATGTTAACCAAAATGTCTGAATTTATTATTGATGTACAACTCAGAGAGGAGACAATGCTGACCAAACAGAAAGGACTCTCACACTAAGAACAAGTGAACTACACTGTATCACATGGTACATTGGACCAATGAGTCCATTTGCAGTGTTTATGTACAGCGGTGAGCATTTACATACATGACATGAAATGTACATGTATGCACAACTAAACCTAATAATTAAAAATCTCCTGGGATCACCTCAAGATGGTACTTTTACTAATATTATGCTTAACAAGTCGCATCCCCTTAAGATGACCCCTTGGCTGCCGCTTCCCAGGTTGTATCGGAAACTTGAGTGTGATCCCTGGCTGCACGGCAGTTAACGGTTGTATGGCTTCTGACTGGCACCCCCGAACAAAGATATTGACTAATAGGGAGACCGCCAACATAGGGCTGGATAGCTCAATTGGTAGAGCGCCAGTACGTTAATCCGGAGGTCGTTGGTTCAAGTCCCGCTCCAGTCAATTTTTCTTTGTTCAAACCCAAATTAATAAAAAAAAACTACCCAGTCAGTTTCCCTTGTGGTTTATTACTTGATATTTAATATTATGCTTGTTACATGTACATGTATAATTAATATTTGTATACAACCCATCTACATCACAGTTGTCAACGTGACATCTTAGAGTATATACTTTTTGGGAGTTTGCATGGTGAGGTATCAAGGTATATTTGGTTTGTGGTAACACCGTATGTCTATCTACTAGATTTGTTCTTATAGGGAACTAGGCCCTGCTATTTATTCTACTGCCGCGGAGTAGATTTTGGAATTCGGGAGACTACTTAGTTCTGAAAAGAACTGTCCAGCTTATTAGCTACTACCTGAGCAGAAGGTAGGAAATCGGCCAGGACTACTCCTGACGATGACTAGAGCAAGCTAGTCAAAACGTTGAGACCAATTCAGAACTAACTCCGCGGCCGTGAAGTTAATAACGAGAAGTCCCCTCGATCCACAAAGCGATTTCCTACCTTCCCGCCCAGGTAGTTCCCTAAGAACAAATCTACACAGCTAGTAGAGATACACATGGTGTTACCGCAAACCGAATAGACATCATTAGACATGTTAGAGTAATGAATCTCATCCACTTACATACATGTACAGTACTTACAAATTGTGTACAAAAGTACCTGTCAGTATTTTCGAAACACTTCACCAAGCTAGTACATGTATTTCACAGCTAATTCAAAATTTCACACTTTCAAAGTGTTCTGTTCAATTTAAAATTGTTTCCATTGCCATGCACATACATGTACTATATAAACAACCTCCCCAACCATCACCAAAGAAAAAGAAGAACTTCGCGGGACCAGGCTTTGCAGCTTAGCAGCTTTGCAGCAAAATTGATTTATGAAGGCAATAAGTTTGAAAGAAAAAAAAAGGCAAAATTTGAAGACTGTAAAAAGTAGACAATTTACCCACCTTGGAAGTCCAGTGCATGAGTGCACAGTTTAGTAATATTATCTCCTGTGGCATTCTGCAGTGTACAAGCTGTGGATTTGGAGGATGCTGCCACTGCCTTCTTCTACAAGAAGATAAGAAACGACATCTTTTATTTTGCAAGACTTCAACAGAGTTTGATAAACATTGAGGCATTGCATGGTGAAAATCATTACAGACCTTATGACCTGGTCTCAATTTCATAGAGCTGCTTAAGCACAACAAGTAGCTAAGCACAACAAAATTATGCTTACCAGAATAATGTTATCAGCCAAACTACTATGTCACTTGTACAATTTGTGACTGGAACACTGTTCATTTATACTTAGCAGAAAGTTGTTAAGCAATATTTACTGCTTAAGCAGCTCTATGAAATCGGGCCCAGGCGTCAATTTCACAGAGCTGCTTAAGCACAAAAAGTATCTAAGCACAACAAAGTAATGCTTACCAATCTAAGGTTACCAGCCCACATACCATGTCGAAGGTACCATTTGTGACTGGTATCCTGCTTTTTTTTGCTAAGCAGAAAATTGTTAAGTACTATGTCTGCTTAAGCAGCTCTATGGAATTGGGGTCAGATTTCACAAAGAGTTAAGATTGATCTTAACTGTGTATCAAGCTTAATTGCTAAGCAAAGTGTGATGTCACAATACAAATCACTAGTCAAACATGCTTCTCGGTAGCCTGGCGGGCAGGTCAGAAATTAGCAACCTGTGCACTTGTCCATTGCTCGGCAACAAATTTGATGCACTACCAATGCATTTTTGACCCACCGTTTCTTGAAAAGCCCACACAAAAGTTGCACATCGCAGTCACTGATGTAGTAACACAAACACAAACGAGCGGCATGAAGATCGATTGTTGTGTTGTAGTGTTACAAGGTACATAATTCTCAAAGCCGTAAATTTGTCTGTGGATATTGCCGGACCTTGACACACATGTACGAGAGTGTTGACGAACCAAAGCTGGACTTTGACACACCCCTCACACACAAATCAAATTCTGCTATAAATGGGCAAGTGAAAATTTGTGCGAGCTAGTCAAACGTACAGCTGACTATCCCGACAGGCTAGTAACCAAAAAAAAATTAGCGTAAGGCCTGAATGTACATGTAAGGATCTGCCATTCAATGTAGAGTAAGCCTTAATGTAGAGTATACAATGTAAGCACAACTTTACCTTTGGTTTAGAGGTTCCTGGTTCGATTCCTGGGTCTGTATCAGGCGGAAGGGCTTTTATGGTTTCCAGCATGGCCCTGGCTGCTGACCGCTTGGCAAGACGTTTGCTTTTGTCTGTCCCTGTTAAACAGAGCATGATTCAAATACATGAAATGTTGTTTCTAAGGTGTACAGGTGGAAAATATTGTCCATGTTTTCTGAGCTGCTAGTGTTCGGGGCCCATTAAATTGGCCTAATTTTTAGGCTGCGTATTGCAAGGGCCAACTTCTAATGCATTTGAACTGGTTACAGCATACCATGAACTTGAAATGATCTTTGTGAAAGTGCAAGTTATGACCAAAATAACATATAGGAAGTGAACTTTGAACTTATGTATGACTTGACTGCAGTCATTAGTCATATAATCTTTATTTGCAGACTGAAACAAAAACCTACAGTACTTTTTACTACGCACTGCTGGGGCTATATTCCCGACAGCTCGATTTGTAGTAGCAATAGGTTCTAATGTAAAAGAACTCTGTAACTACAGAGAAAGTCAAATTAAAAAGTGAAAGAAATGGACATGACATGACTTTCCCAGTGAAAATTCTGAGCCCTTTTTATACCAGGATTTAATTTGAGCAAGCCAACAGGGCAATTAGCCAAACGACTGGTTGACAGTCCAACCTGTCTGGATATGCTTGTTTGATACTATTAGGCAATCAGTTAGCCAATTCTAATTGTTCACTGGAGTGGAGGATGTGGGCAATCATCAGTTACTAAAATAACAGCAGGAGATACACTGTAACATCTTAAGATTATAGGAACTTGGAGATTATTCTGAAATTAACAACTCTTTATAGATAGCTGAAATACTGGTATGGGCTCAGGCAAAAACCTGAAAAATAGAAGCTTATATTCAGGTTTTGTTTTAAAGGGAATTCACTGCATGATAAATTGATAAAAGATATTGGCTCAGTAAACAGCTGAAACAATTGGTAAGTTTCCAACAGACAGCGTGTCCTCTGTTTAATTCAGGCCTGAAGTTCAGGAAGTGAAGTTTAAATAGCTACGTTTAGAGGAAAACATCTGTGATTCAACTTCCATTGTCTTACTATGTACGTACCTTTCTCCTGAAACTTTCCTACAGTGACAGCTACCACAAAGCTTCTGTCATGGGGCGGGCCTGTCTCTTCAATTTCATTGTACTCCGGTTTCCTCCAGCCCAGGAAGGTCACTAACTCCTGGAGCTCCCCCACAGGGTTGTGATTGTCTACCCTGGGACGTAATAATAATCAGGATACATAGAGCTGTTTAATATTCAGTTCTGTCCATTAGTTCCTACGGTCAAATATCACCAATAGCTGGGTCTACAGTAGGCTTGGGACACTTCTCAAATCAGTCTTGATTGGCGACGTTCGTTTTGGTAACGTAGTCGGCGATATTGCAGCACAAATTACTGGAGAAGAGTTGCATCAAAAAAACATCTAAATTCAGAAAAAACTTACCCAGTCCAACCCCAAACCAGTTGATATTGCGCCCTCTATCGGAGGCGAATCCAAAAGTAGCATCTCCAATCAAGACTAATTAACCACCAACCTCGTTCCCAGTGGTGTACGATCTCGACGCGCCATTTTGTTTTCTTTCCCAGAATGCCTTGCTTGATCGTAACCCCTGGAAGTGTGACTTTAAAATATCCAAATATATTGGATACTTTAATTAGTCCTGTGGTTGATCCATTCTGTGTTAGAGACTACGCAGAGGGTGCTGTCAAAGGACGCATCAAGTCATGGAGCAACTGGCCCCCTCTCATTATTTTTCGATCTTGTGATGTCTAACTGTATGCAGTTTAGGGTGACCATGTAAAAAAATTCATTTGAAACGTATTGCGTCAAAATACATGCATTTTTACACGCGCGTACTAAGCGCCAGACAAGCGCCCTATGAGCGTTCAAATGTTTTCAACAAGCGTGCACGCAAAGCAGTACATTTTGGTTAGCCAATCAGCATTGATTTTCGGTGTTTCCCTACCAGGGGTTAGCGACAAGAGGTATCGATACGGTGCACTGCCCATAGTAGCAAGGCTGAGTTACCCACTTAAATGTAAGCTAAACAAATGTTGAAATCTGTTTCCAAATTTCCTTAATGGTAAAAGTACATGTAAAACGAAGCCAAAAGTACCAAAAAAAATCAAATCAAATAAGAGACCTTCCTTTTCTTTAAAATGTTAGCCCCAGACACTGTCCAGAGAAAATAATTGATGTCCCTTTTGCTGATATTTAACATGTTGCTTTTTACAAATATATATTCCAAGGAGTTTCCTCACTGTTGATGTCAGAAGAAATTTTGCATCGCAAGTTCAACATTAATTAAAGTCAGTGTTGTATGACTCGAGTACAGGACTCGGACTCGAGTCCGTCTCGAGTCCCAGTTTTGGTGACTCGGACTTGACTCGAGTCACGTCTGCAAAAGACTCGGACTCGGACTCGGACTCGACTATCGTGACTCGGACTTGTCCCCGAGGACTCGTGACTTGCGAGTCACGTATTTTCACAAACAATACCTTTTTTCAATATTAAAAACGATTCCGATGATCCGATTGTCATTCCCAGAGTGCACATGGATGGAGGAATATTAACGTCTTAGCACAAGAAGTACACTGTAGTATGGTGTTGCGAGTAATAGTGTTCGTGATTATTGTAGTAGTATTGTGTAGTAGATGGCACTGTACATACAGCGCGTGTATGTTCGATTCGTATGTTCAATACGCACAATAACACTGAGATGCACGACACCAATATTAATGCTGGTTATCTGTCAACGTTAACACCATAGCCACTGCTTGCGTGAAGCAATTGTGCATATTACCAGGGAAATGGCATGTCTGGTACCTGTAAAACACTGCTTGCATTATTGCACTGTGATGGCTCTGTGTTATTTGCACCAGTTTCCACACATGGTCAACACGCACACGCGAAACTTGGTCAGGAAACTTTTTTAATCATGGCATCCGCCGTTCCGCCCCGTATCGTTTCTTTGACAATTACCAAAGGTGTCCAGTGTCTTTAAGGATTAAGTTTTTAAGAATTTAAGGATTTAAAATGATTTTTTTCTCTTCAAAATAACCAATTATATACTGATTTATTTATTTCAGAAAGGTAGGTAGCCAACAAGGTTTATGGTTTAGAGAAAGTTTCTTTAAATATGTTGGCTATTAACCTTTCTGAAATAAATAAATCAGTACATAATTGGTTATTTTGAAGAGAAAAAAAAATCATTTTAAATCCTTAAAAGATATTCTGGATAAGGGGCAAGGAGTTAAACCTCAAATAAAATTGTAACTGCAGGTACTGAACTGCAGTTTTACAACATTTGGTTTGCCATCAATATTTAAACAAGTGACTCGTGACTCGGACTCGGACCAAGTGACTCGTGACTCGGACTCGGACCAAGTGACTCGGGACTTGGACTCGGACTCGGACCTAATGACTTGTGACTCGGACTCGGACTCGACACAGGTGACTCGACTACAAAACTGATTAAAGTACTGTAAAACTGACAGCTAGACAAGTTTTGAGATGTTGCTCTCTTTCTTTTTTAAATGTCAAAAAATGACAAAAATCATACATTTTTGAATTTGTATTTTCTTTCAAAGAGGTGTACAAAAAGGGGCTGTAAAAAGTCCTGGCTTTGTGGTTCTTTCGTATCGCATGAGTGACACGGTCTATGAAATCAAAACATTCAGTATTTCCGGTGGAGTGCACATGAATTGTACTTTGAATAAATTTGAATTACTGTAGGAGTTACACCACATGTCCCTTTGAATTACATTATGTGACCTTTTACATTCATGTAACTCCTTAATCAAACTTCTGCAAGACAAGAACTAAGTAATTACCAGATTTCAATAGAGGGCGATTTAGGTGTGAAGAAAGGGCTCATGGTCTGCACTGTACACACTTTGTCGAAGATCTTTATTTGTTGGTGAATAATTTTGCGTTACTTACAACTTTCGAAAGGATTGGATAAAAATGAATGTGTTTTCTCTGATCACTCAGAAGGGATTCTCTCTATATTGTGATTTTATGTAGTTTCTAGGCTAGTCGCGCTGGTCTCTGGTCGTCATTGGTTAGGACAATCACTGCACGCCCTTAACACTAGCCTTGCGTACATTGTCTAGTAAAAACTGCTATGTAAACACCACTTCTCAACTTGCCCTGTGGATGGGCAATTGAAAACTGTGCAACCTACATGTGTTTGTTTATAAGTCGTATTTCAACCTTTTCAAATGTGATTAATAAATAGTTTTAAAAACGTTTTAATATGTGAGTAAGTGAGTGAAATTTCACTGGACCAATAAGCTGGTTATGATTGCTACCCTAATACATAAGAAAGAAACAGTTTTGGTCAAAATGTTTGAAATTTGGGCTAAGAAAGCTTCCTAGGAGCAAGTAAAATGGACAGTTTACTGACCTGGTAGACTACTGGTTAAAAAAAAAGCTTGAGCGTAAGGCCTGGAAACTGTACTTGGTTTTGAATGCATGATGAAGTACTTACGTTTCCGCTTTCGCACTATCTATCTTTGGAATCTCTACGTCCCATTGTTGAAGAACTGCTTCAGCTGCAGCTTGTTTGGCACACTTCTTACTCACACCATCACCTGTCAGGATAAACCATTAGCCGCACATCTTGATTGGAGCAATTGCTTTCAAATGACTACAATAAGAGCATAACACTTTAGAAATAACTGCAAGTTTAAATACAGGCACCTCCCTTAAACCAAAATTTCCAGTTCAATTTTCCAATTGGAACCAACTGGAAATTTTTCCAATGTTGTGTATTGGCACAAAACCAATTGGACCCAATTGGAACCAATTGGACAGAATTGGGCACAATTGGACTCAGTTTGATTTTTCTCCCCAACTAGACCCAATTAGATATTTTCAAATACACCCCCAAAATAAGTACCATTGACACATGATTGAGTGAAAAAGTAGTTTATACATGTACCCGTTGGCCTGACAGTCCAAAAACTTTACACCAGTGCAATTAACTAATTCTTAACTAAATTCAATTGGTGACATTGGAATAATAGGAAGATTGTTTTCCAAGAGACCAAGACTAAAATCAGGACCAAAAAGGCCCAAGTCTAACATTGTGTAAAATACTTAATGTCTTTCAAGAAAAGTTCACCTTCATTAATGCGTACACATCAGCTCAGGTACAAGCAGAGTGTTTCTTGCTGCACCTAATACATGTACATTGTAGCCCTCTTGATGTTCCTTTAAAGAAGCTACACAATGACACTCTCTAACTTCATACAATTGATACATGTAGACATACATGTAGTGTTAGCCATACGGATGTCTGGGTGTCTTTTGGACACCCTGTTTTTAAAAGTTTTATCAGTCATTTACATACTGTACATTGTAAATGTATTGTAAATGAGCAATTTGGACACCCAGTTTTTAAATTTCCAGCAAATTTGGAAACCCCTTTCCCGAATCCAGGCTAAAACCTTGCATGTAGATGGAAGATGTCTTCGATCAAGACATTCATAGTTAGCCTTTGAGAAAGACTCTGCTAGGGTCGAAACTGTAGTACATGTATTCAGTATTGTTGTAAGGACAGGCTGTAATACTTAAAGTGAGCCCTCTGTTGGTGGAATTATGTTAATCAGATGCTGACTAATAAAAGTGTTCTTGCATGATGGCAGCCATCTTTGTATCTTTGTATGACTTGACCCCTAATATACATGTAAATTACAGAAACGTCAGGCCATTAACTATTTTTGTCAAAAAAAGAACTTTGTACATTTTGGGGATATTTCATTTTACTGTGCATGAGTCTAGGACTGCGTTCTGACAGCCAAATTAGTAGGTGCTGTCTCAGTTGTCTAACATGTCTAAACAGCGCCAAACATTTAAATCTGATCATGTTTTGTTTGATTCTGTTGGACTGAGGACTGCACTACCACATGTAGTACATGTACATCAAACTGATCATACTTGTATCAGGCAATCAGAGTCCAACAGTTTCAGTATTGAGTACAATAGCCCATGCATACCAAAGTGCATGATTGGCGTGCAAAGGATTGTGGGTGAAATCTAAGCCCAAGCAACACCGGCTGATTTCAAAACAATCAATGAGTACACACTGACATGAAAATAAAACCTGGCATAGGCCTAGTCACATGTATACAGTAGCATGGCGTCCATCTTGGCAACTTGGGTTATTTTTTATAGTCTGTTAATTTGTAAGTTACAGTATGGGCTATTGGTGTCAAATTTCATCACAGTGAGGACCTATAAATAATTATTAAAACACTCCACAGTGACTCCCTTGAATGTTTCATGCAACATGTACAGGTATGTGGACACCTAGATACAAGGTTGATGAATGACTCATGGATGTTGCAGTAACAGAAACCATGAGTACCCTACTCCATGTACAATTTTGGGAATTGTGGCCGTGTTTCCCTTTGTCAATGCCATAATATGTAAATTTTTATGAAGAACCAGTAAAACTAGGGCCAAATATCAGAATACCTGCCCTGTTTACACTAGCCTTTTGTCAAGGCCTTCATGGCTTGGACAGCTTCGTGGAGCCGTGATTCCAAACTATGCACATTAACAAGTATACAACATCTCGTCTTGTATCATCAGATACTTATTTGTATACAAGTTATGAATAATGCACGTTTCATACTTAATGGATAATTCATTAAAGAAAACGCAAAGTTGGAAAAAGCCCTCGTGGCTTTGCCCCACGGCTCGCGCGCGTGGTCTCCCGTTCCAGTCGCTCCGCTGTTTACAAAGCTGCCCAAGCCACGAAGGCCTTGACAAAAGGCTATGTTTACACCAGAATTATGTGATTACAGCCCCCCACATAAAGCACAGAATTCGTGAGCCACAATTTCATTTACACCCATTGCATTGACATTACACATCGCCTACACAGTTTGCCCAGGGTCTACCCAAGGTCTACCACTTTGGGAGTCAACTTGCATACAAAGATATTGTGCGATGGTCTTCCAAGCACGTTGCCTACATCATATCAGAAAAACACAGGGAATCTCACTCCCAAAATGGCGTGACAAAAGTCTACAATCAAAATGTACATTGTGAGTGATGACATCAGGGCCCAATTTCATAAAGCTGTTAAGCAGAAAAATCTGCTTAACAAATTTCTTTACTACACAAGAAATGAGCGGGGTACCAGTGGCAACAATTTAAACTTTATGGAATGTTGGCTGGTAAACTGTTTCTGCTGAGCAAGAATTTTCTGTGCTTAGCAAGTTTTTGTGCTTACAGGCTATATGAAATGGCACTTCATGGCGCTGTTTACCGTGGAATTCTGCAATACATCCTACTGAGGCCCATATACGCACATTACAGGGCTCGGTAAGCACAGAATTCTTGGGTAAGCAGCGCCATAAAATTGGGCCCAGGTGAATAGAGCTGCTTCAAAGCGGAAAATATTGCTTAACAACTTTCTGCTTAGCAGAAATGAGCAGGATACCAGCCACACATTGTACAAGTGACACGGCATTTTGGTTGGTAACCTTATTACATCATTATGGTAAGCCTAAATGCTAAGCTACTTTCTGTGCATAAGCAACTCTATGAAAGTGGGCCCAGGTCAAACTATGTCTAGCGACTGAGACCCACATGAGTGAGGCAACCAACCTGTTCCTACAGTAGGGCCAGCAGTGCAGCTAATGGTGAATTTCGGTTGGTGGGAGAGGCCCTCTTGGCTGATGGTGTTGTAAATGGGCGTCATTCCTAATTGGGCACAATGCTCCTGCAGAATGCTGACTGCTGTCTTACAGTTGGCCATGGTGGATTGGTTGATTTTAGGGTCCTCTCAACTTTAATCAACCTAAAATTAAATATATTATTTGTGACATTATGATGCAAGAAGCTTCGTTTGCTAGTCTGAAACATGTACATGTAGGGCTACACCTACCATGCTTTGTACATTGTAATTGTACGGTCAACACAACGTAAAACACTTGTTTGCCCTCGTAAAAAAAGTGACGGGGGTGCTGTGTCTTCTTTTTAAACGAAATGTTGATCTGCCTTCGGTCGTACTCGTACTGACCGAAGACATCAAAAATTCGAAAAAAGGAGTACAGCACCCCAGTGAGTTACTGGCTCTAGGTCTAGCCCCCATCCATAGTGCCAATAATAGAATAATAGCGTCTAATCATGGAGCTAGAGTTAGGGAGTTCAGCGGAAAATGTAAACACGGCGATCCTATTTGGAAGCATGCAGAAACTGGTTGCAAACTTCACTTATTGGACCAATGAGAATTTGACTCTCGATCATGAATATGTATGAGGTATATTAAACTTCACATTATTAAAAACAATATATAAAATACTGACAGCGCATAGAGACCTCACGGTGATATGCGCTATAAGAATGGTTTATTATTATTGTTATTTTCAATAGTTCCCTTTGATCAAATTTCACACTGAGTTGTTTTTGAAGAGATAATTTAAGGTGTCTTCTTCAATGTAAACCCTTAAAAAAAGAAAAAAAGAAGCTTTAAATTGCAAAAAATACCGTTGAAATTGGCGCATATGTCAGAACTCGTAATGATGAACTACTGATGGAGCCCGCCCTCTTCACTAGGCCGATGGAAGTTGCTGCTCTAACATGTCTAAATTGCCTCTACTGCAAGTACCTTTTGACCTTTGAGACCGTATGCTTTTTTTCAATAAATTGAAGTAAGTCTCAATTCTCTAACACCAGATTTAATATAGGTGGAATATGCTGTACCACCTTAATATCAAATTTGCATCAGAAAGTAGGTAATTTTATTTTTATTTTTTTGAAATAAAGGATGAATTTACATATTGAAGGAGTTTGAGACACCTTTTAACTGACATCATCATAAATTGAAAACTTAAATAAATTGAACAATTTTAAAGTAAAGAATGACATGTTCAGTGCCATTTTAAAGCTAGCGACATGCAGGAGTTCCCAGTCCTAGTATAATCACAAGTCAAGCAGAATGTCAGTTTTGCATCAACAAACAACATGAAGAAAAACATTAACCGACACAAACGAAACGGTCATCCTTCCATCTTTAAAATGGCATAACTCTAATTGTGTTTTAAGCTATGATTATGAAGCTGATTTAAGCACCAATGAAATTCTCTTAAAAAAACAAGCTTTCCACTGATGCCAAACTCAACTGTAGAGGTTTGATGAAAAAAAAAATGCAAATACCACCGCATTCCCTACGTGTCACTGTTCCGTCCCAACTTGACTACCGTCCCAACTATAGTTGGGACTGGTCCCAACTTGAGTGTTAAAGTTGGGGCGTCCCAACTATAGTTGGGATCTCAGTAAACACAACTCACCCCCATGAATAAACTAAAAACATGTAAGTTTCATGTATGTAGTTTTTAAGACCACTTTCCCTTGAGAATATTTTAGATTAGATGAAATGTTGGTTTTCTGAGAGAGGGGAAACTAAATGCGTAAGCCCACTTTGAGACTGAAAAAGTGAAAGCATGAGGCCGCTGCCCTTGGAGCCCTCTAAAAACACTACAATCAGACAATACATGCATTTACACCGAGTTAGTTTAGCCATGGAGGTAGAATTCTACCTCGACCGGCTCTAGCTCAATCATCAGTTTTGATCATGAGTTTGTACAGAGCCGAGCCCCAGGTTTGAAATAAAGAATCTTGTTAAATTAACGCCGATCACATCAGCTGCAGTAGTGTCACACAGAAATCCATGCATGATCGATCACGGTGTCCATCCTGTTGAACTCTATGGGCGATCCCAACTATAGTTGGGACGTCCCAACTTTAACACTCAAGTTGGGACCAGTTCCAACTATAGTTGGGACAATTGTCAAGTTGAAGTTGGGACGGAACATCACTGTGTGATGTTTAAAATTAAAATACACAGTAACACACCTTTTGACCTAGTAGTACTACTACTAAATCATTGATTAATTAATACAATAAAGTAAAACCGCTCGGCCACGGCGCCGATCCAAAAATGCACGCACGATCACTGACCTGAGTGGTATTTATATTCCTTACGGATAAAAACTGATAATTGATAAGCAAGGCGCGATACTGACTCCGAGTGATAAAGCAATGACTTCATGATTTAGGAAATTCGGAGGGGAAAAATAAATGACAACCGATCATCACATTCTATACTCATCCCAAACTAATAATAATTCATTATTAATATTATGTTATTTGTGATCTTCAAATGATAACATAAAACACAAATAACAATTGTTTTGGCCTCACCTTCAAATAGAAAGCCCAGTCATGCCTTTTGTCAAGAATTCTTTCTATGCAGCTGAGCTGTAGCTACTGCATCGCTGCTGCATGTAGAAGAACATGAAGAAGTGTGCGGTATGTTTTACCGCGGGAGCACATGGACAGCGCCACCAAGTGACGTAAAAGAAATCTGGGATTTTCTCTCTCTTTCACGTCTGGTTGCGGTTGATACTTGTTTGCGTATAATTCTACCTCCATTCATGATATAATGAATGTAATTACGGTGAGTCCGAAACTAGACTGAATTTTTAATACGAATTTGACGTTTTCACGTGCACGTCGAAATGGGTACAGTTTAATGCATCATTATTTTGTGTGAGATTTATCAATGAAAATTCCAGCAATTACTATTTTATGCGTCAACAGTTTCGGGCAGCAGTTTATGGTGATGCTCAGTACATTATTTGTTTTCCTGTATGTGTTGGTTGAACTGTTTCCAAGCCTGGAATTTCATCTCTGAGACCATAGAGCAAGGACTGAGTGAGAGGGCAAGGCCATGTTCATTTTCCAAAGGGCAATTGGGAAAATCTTCAAGTAAATGGGAAACTTCTGAAGGGACACAAAGGCCAAGACCAGGGCAGGGGCAACAGAAGCCATGGCCTCCGGGGCCTCCGTGTAATTCCAGGCCTGTGTTTCATGTGTTCTGACTGTTGTAGCCTCCATCAATGGTTTAAGTTAGTTGGACTTAATTTTAAAGTGTTGTTATTATCATTCAATTATCATAATTCATATTAAAATATTGGTTGCTTTTTGAAAGGAAATGTATATAATGTAAGTACTTTAAAAAAGAAACACACTTTTTATTTCAACACCTTCATGACCTGTGGAATGTCTCTCCTCACAACACTGAACTCTAACACCTGTCTAACTTTGTAATGTTTACTAAAAATAAAATGAGTCTCATTCTCAACCTGGAAGTTGGTTTTAATGTACCTTACTAAAACCATGGAGGAAGGAAATACATTATTATTTGTGTTTCCTTCCTCCATGCTAAAACTAAAACTAATCAGGGCTCCAATTGGGGGGAAGTATCCACAAGACAGCAGCAGGGCTTGTATTTTTGTAGCTCAAACTTGACCCATGGAGGAAGGACCAGAATTTATTTTACAAGACCAGAATCATAATGCGTTGCACACAAGCACTACGAAAAACAAGAAAATCGATCTCATTTGTCTTTTTATGTAGTATTTCTTCGATGTTGAAGAGAATTGAAGAATATTTATCAGATTCCTAGTCAACATTTCTTTTGTCTTCACAAAAATATTACACAATCAAGTACCGTTGCCTGTTATTATTCACTTGAAAAACACAAGACCATGGGGCTTGTCCGGTTGTGAGTTTACTGGCCCGATGCTAAAATCACTGGCCTTGGGCCTGTGGTCCAGTGTTAATTTCGAGTGCTATACTAACTATTGTACTTTTACTACTAGTACAGTACTACTTAATATTATTATTAATAATTAATACTAACTAGTAATACATGTACTACTAAGAAATGTGACCTTTGCACTGTGGTCCCACCAGAGTAATGACTACTAATATACTACTACTAGTTGAGTATTACTATGAATAGAGAACAGTTCAAGTACTTTCTACTATTTTTGATTTTACAACTAACTTAGAATGACTAGTTCTGCATAAGAAATGTTGTTTGTGTTTGGGGTGTCTGGTGGTGGGGGGGGGGGGGGTTGGGGTTGGAGGATGTAGGGCAGTCGCGCGCCCAGTTGGGTAGTGTTGGACTTTGGTGGTATGCATACATATACTGCATCATAAAATGCAGGGTGTAGTCCTCAGTCTATATATTAATAGAATCAAACAAAACATTTTGTTTGATTTTGACTGGTTGAGGTTGTTAAGGAACTGAAGTTTGCACTACATCAAACGCCCAAGTTTGGCTCTTTTAAATGCAAGATGAACAGGATTTGTACAGCCCCTTGCCCTACCTAACCATTTTTTTGAACACTTAAATTGCTTGTTTATCAATTATTGTTCTCCAATTCTTTTTTTTTATTGTAGAATATTCTTGATTCTTTTTTTGTTATCCCACGTCTTTCTTTTTTGCCTTTCAATCATAATATTTTCTCTTTTTATTGTAATGTTTTTAACGATTGTAAATTATGTTGCAATTCAGCAGCTTGCTGCTATGACAATTCTAATAAATATTTTCTATGCTATTTTGAGAAACTGTAATGTTGTTTATATTTGTGATTGACAGGTTAACAGTTAGATGCCAAACAGTGAAAAGGGTACCACTGAAACTGAAGAGCAGACAAGCCCAATCTTCACCCCTGTCCATTCGATCAGTTATGGCAGCAGTCGTCATGTGGACCTCAATGCATCACAAAGAGCTGTCACATCTTCTACAACTCTACCGCATCACAAGGTGCTGTGTCAATCAACGGAATCTCAAACTAGCCTACTCCTGCTCTAACAACCAACTGTTGAAGAAAACTCTTCCATTTTGTAGGCGAATACATGGAGCACCCAAAAGCCTTGTTAACCCTTCTGGAACGATGCGTAAAAACAGTACATTACACTCCAATAGCGAGTCAGATAAAAAAAGTACTTTGAAATCAGTCCTATCAGAACAAATCTTACAAGTTAACAATGTGAAATCTAGACGGAATGGCTCATTACACGTATGCGCAGGTTTTCATACTACTATTTTGGATGGTAGGGGGACATTTCCCTCTTGCCTAAGGTTAAGTGATGGCATTGGTCGGACTCAGTCAGCGAGGTGCTTTCATTTGAGTGAACGAGAATGGGCTGGGCATAACAAGTGGTCCAAAGTGAAACATATTAAGGGACCCAAAGATGAACTACGAAGCCTCCAGATCAATAAGATTGTTCTCCAGATGAAAATTGCTGTCAGAGGTAAAGTATAAGGCATTGTAATAAGTATTATTAATACTTTGGGAGGCTAATCATCCTTGCTCACAGCTGAGAAGCTGAATGCGGAGAACGCTATGTCATGTATGTGTCTGAGCTGCAGGCATGCATCGGCATCTACATCGACCCATATATGACTGCAGAGCTCAACCAGAGATCAAAAGTGTTTAATTTTGAAAGTGTTGGTTTGAGGGAGGCAAAATGGAGGGCCTGGAGAAAAAAGTCTTGTAGCTGGGAATCGAACCAACGAGAGGCGAGTGCTTTAAGCACAAGTCAACCATGCCATCCCATATTAGTGGTAGTCCATTTGTCGGTTTCCTTGACCCAGTGGAGTAACCAGTCGTTTTCATTTGGGGGTCAAGTGGGGGCAAAGACATCATATGGTGGGGGTTTGGGGCAGGCAAGAGGGGTGAGGAGGTTTCTGAGTAGGGGGGCTGCCCCCCTTCTCTTAGCTGTCCTTCAAATGGGACATAAAGCTGTAGGTGCCGTAATGTGATGCTTTTGAAATAACTCGGGAACACTGTTTTGTGCCTGGAAATGGTCAGAAGGCTGTACCATTTTCCAGGTACTAAGTACAACCACGGAGGTACATGTGTACATGTAGCCTTTTTGCACCAGCAGAATAAGCAATATACATGTAGTGGCTGTTATTGGACTGTTGTATGCCTATTGTACAGAATGACTCCCAAAACGTTTTACCAGTCCCATGCTGAATTTAATTGAGTAGACTTTCATACACAGTTTTTCAGTAACACATCTTTCGACTTGACTGTGATCTGGGAATCTCGGGGTTGATTCTTTAGACATGTTACATGGTTTCCTGGTTGGGAAGTGGAATAATGTGTTGGAGTATAGGAACTTTTCTTTTTTTTGGGGGGGGGGGGGTAGGGGAACCTTCTGCCACACTGCTGGTGTAGTATTTCTTGACTTATTGGTACACATTGCTTAGTAATTGGTTTTAAAATCTCAGTGTAAACATTTTATTCAATGGCAGGGGTGATTGTTGGAGTGACTTATGTACAATGTCGACATGATCATACTGGTCTCTGGCTGCACATGGAATTATGAATTTAAGCCCAGCTACTGAATGCGCGCTGCGCTTTCACATCACAGTGATGGATCATGGCGCCTTTTGTGATGGGATGGTCAGCGCCTGCGTGTATGCAGTAACTGGGTTAGAGTTCATAATTCCATCATACAACCTCATGCCTGCCACGATTATGGCCACACTTCCCCTTGAACTCACTCGGTTTTCACTTTGGATTTTTCAATGCTTTGTAACTAAAAATGTTTTCTATTTCTTTCAGAGGGTGGATCAAATCCAGAGCTAAATTCTGTGCTGGGAAGTCTCGTCTCCAAGGCAAAAACAATTCCAATGCCTAAAACAACTATAGAAACTGTCATTAAAAATGCTGTAAGTTGATAGCATGTAATGATAATACAAATAATAGTGGCTTCTTAAATGTATATCTACGGTACATGTAGGGCTTAGATCTGTCTCTTAGTGATGCTCATGGCACTCCAACATTATAACCATAGGCAGGGCTTTAGTTTTACACTGACAGGGCTTGAATTTTGGGAAAAAATCCACAAGACTGCAGGGCTTGTAGCCCAAAACATTTACTGGACCAGAAATTAAAAGACGGGAATCAAAATGAGAAGACACTATCTTCACAGTTTCACATTTGAGCACTAAGAGAAGATTTACCTAACAAAAAAAAATAATAATTTGAAATTAAAAATGCAGGGAGGTGTTATTCTTTAAAAATACAAGACCACTGTACTTGTACGTTTGTAAGTTTACTGGCCCGACGCTAAAATCACTGGCCTTGGGCCTCCGGTCCAGTGTAAATTTCGAGCCCTGCACTGGACCCCAGGCCTGAGGCCGGCGGTCTTGTATTTTCCAATTGAATAATAATACCTCACTTTGTAATATCTTGAACAGAAACAAAGTATGTTTAAATGTTGACCTTGAGTCTGATAAGTACCTTTCAATTTTGTTGAGCTGATGAAACAATGGAAGAGCATGTTTGTTGTGCTCTGATTCGGCCAATAAACAAAGAGACCAAGGAACAACCTTCTTTTTGACCACTGTATATGGGGGCGCTCTGCTTAGTAATGTCTTTTGTACGGTAGTTTTATTGTGGCTTAAACAATTAAGGCAAGCACTGTTTTCTTTTGTTTTTAACTTGTCAAGTGAAAGCACTTTAGTAAGTTGATGTTGATGGGTACATGTACTTGTCTAAAGTTTTAATAAACAAATGTTTTCAAATAATTATTTGACGACATATGGGTTCACCTACCAATGTAGGGCTAGTAGGCTCAGTAGGTAGAGCACTTGTAGAAAATTTCAGAGGTTATGTCATTAGTTTTGATGTGGCATCGGCCTATTCTTTTTTGCGTGCTACTTGTATTTTATTTACAAAAACCTCACACCTAGTCTGTCCATTTTTAGTCAAAGAAAGGCGGCACGGACGATGCAGACATCCAAGTGCTCTTGGAGGCCCGAGGGCCAGGCCAGTGCTGTCTACTCGTGGATGTGTTGACAGATAATGCAAAGAGATCCAGATCAGAGCTTCAGAAATTGCTTCAGAAGAATGGGTATGTACAGTTGATTTCTTAGCAGGTAGTCAGATGGGTTTGCCCTTAACTTTTTCAGTGACTAGCAAGCAGGACCTCTTAGCTTGTAACTTCACTGGTCAATCAGATTTATCACTAGCCCATCTTTTATATTGGTGAGGGGTGTGTTTCAACACGGCGGAACTAGCCGCCAGCCTGACCACTTGTGAGATTTTGGACTGGTCCTCGGGTGTTATAACTTGCATTTGGCCAGCAGACCACTGTTAAGGGAGAACGCTGTTTAGTTTCACATTGGGACCCAAACCCTCATGGAAGCCCGACACCAACAATGTTAAAACCATTTTATCCTCTCAGTTTTTGTAATGTCTGACAAGAGAGGAAGTGGCCTCTTACTGACACTTTGAGAACTTGATACTGTATGCACACGCTTTATGAAAACCTTGAAAATAATATCAATAAAGAAAGACAATGTTAAATGTAGTTAGGCAATAAAGCAGTGTAAGGAGCTAGTCTTCACTTTGAGGGATTGACCGATTTGGTGGCTGGCCATTAATAAATACCTTTAATGAAAAAAATGTAAAACTCATGAGTTTGTGCTTTTTCTTTTGCCGATATATTTTAGAAATGTTCCACTCATGTTCACGGGCCAATCCTTCAACTTTTGCGTGGCACCTAATCTCTCACACATAATTACCTATTTAGGCAGATTTTCAAGAACCAGACTATGAGCTTTGAAAACTAACATCACCATGCATCACCATATAAATGTTTTGGTTGGTGTTCGGCTTTATGCTTTGCATTATGTCAGTTTCATGGTTTTGTTACACGTGTGCAACCAGCACCCAGTTGTTGAAGCACAAAAAGTAGTGAAGTTCAACAAAAATATGCTCACCAGAGAGTAAGGTTACCAGCCAAAATACCATCGCATGTACAATTTGTGAGTGGTATTCTGCTTATTTTGCGGAGCGGAAAATGATTAAGCATCCTTTTCTGCTAAAGCGGCTCTATGAAATTGAGCCCAGGATGTGAGTGTACATGTAGGACAACCTTTGTAATTCTGAAAATAAACTCCTTTTTTCCAAGTTTCAAATATCAAGCCTGAATTTGAAACATTATACATCTAGAAGTTAAAGATTTAAAAGTTCAAATTTTTAAGAAAGTTTCTTTGATTTATCTCTCTTTTTTTTTTTTTCGGTAGAGGTGACTTTGGTACAGCCCTGTATGCCTTCCAGCGAAAGGGTGTTGTTAGGGTGTTACCCCAGCTAGAAGGACAGGAGAATCCGCTGACCCTTGACCTTGCCACAGAGGTCGCCATTGAGGTCGGGGCAGAAGATGTTCAAGAGACGGCAAATGAAGATGACGAGGCACTTTTCATGGTAAGAGTACTCTCTTAAACTTTGCTTAGTTGAATCAGACTGAAGTTACGATGATGTCATCAGATGGTTGTGTCAGTTCTAGTGTTTTCGTCATTTCTTCATTAAGCTTGTTAAGAAATTTAATAGTACCCAGTGTTCGTCCTTAACACCCGACCCTTAAAACCTCAAGTGAGGGCGCACTCCACCAAGGCAGGGTTGATGTAAATTATTTTACTGTTTTCTCTAAATTGCAATGCCCTGGGGGTGTCAAAGCCCTTGATATCCTAGACTGGACCATTCCACACATGTACATGGGAGGGGGGGGGTCAAGGGGCTCTGTGCACAGATCTGTATACATGCGTTTGTAAGGATTAATTCTAACCATCCTTCCCAGAGTTTTCACTCTTTTTGATTCTGCAGAAAGTTCCCTGAAAACAAACCAATCTTTCCATTTTCCGATGAACAAATTTCTAAGTCTCCCTGATTATGGAAACCCTTTCTCTGTGATGTCTAATGTAATTCTAGATATCTCTTTGCTTTACAAAATCTCCCTGAATGCAAGGTGCAAATGTTGGCAGCTCTGACTGCCAACACGGATCTAACCCTCTAATAAGTGGATTCATCTGTTTGGCCATTTTTTTCTTCTTCTGTTTCTTGTATCGGGCTAGTATGATACTAGTGCAGTCCTCAGTCCAAGAGAATCATACAAAACATGCTGTTAGATTTTGAATGTACTGGGGGCTGTAATAGAGTTAACATTGGTCTACTGCCGTGAGTGGTCAAACAATGTGGGCACCAGCGGTTGTTTATGTCAAAAGATGTTAAAATTGTTTGACCCAAGGTCAAACAAGCGGTCAAACAAATAGCTGACGTCAGTTAATAGTTCTTTTTTTTTTTACAATATGACCCCAAGATAAATATTGGGAAATGATTATTGGATGGGGGCATGGCATATGGCAGGGGCACAGTGCCACTCTCCCCCCCCCCCTACCCGGGACCTGATAGGTTAAGTAAGTTGGTATGGCCTTCCTGAAGCTCTGTACCAAAGGACCCCTACCACAAAATGCTGCATCTTTGTGTCTTCTCACATTTCTGAAAAAAGTTATCCATTAGAAATGCTCAAGAATATAGTCATGATGCTGAATTTAATACCATTTTGCTCACAATCAACATTCTCAAAGTATAAAAACCTTCTGTACTCATTAATTTCATCGGTGAAAGTGCGGACAAATTCAGGCCTGTAATTACACAGAGGCCATGGCCTTTGCTACCCTGGTCTACTCTTGGTGCCCCTTCAAAAGTTTCCCATAGAGTTTTAGATTTTCCAATGGGAGTGCCCTTGGCAAAATGATAATGGTCTTGCCCTCTCCAAGATGAAATTCCGGGCCTGAATATCAGAACATTTGCCGGTTTCATAACATACTTTTTAACTTCTCACTTTTGTTCCTTATTCAGTTTGTTTGTGATATGCGGGATCTACGGACGGTGCGCAACAATCTAGTATCATTAAACTACGCCATTGAGTCGTCATCATTGGAGTACCTTCCAGACACCACATCAACATTGAACGATACAAATTTACAAAGTGCCTTCGAGCTTGTCTCTCAGTTGAATGATCATCCAAATGTAGTTAAAGTTTATGACAACATCGAAGGTGCAGTTTAATCAGTAGTCCATGAGAATGCACATCATTTGTTTGTCTATGCAGCTAATGCTTGGGCCCAATTTCATAGAGCCGATTAAGCAGAAAATATTGCTCAACAGTATTCTGCTTAGCAAAAACTTGCAGGATACCAGTCACAAATGATACATGCGTCATGGTAGTTTGGCTGGTAACCTTATTCTGGTAAGCATACTTTTGTTGTGCTTAACTACTTTTTGTGCTTAAGTAGCTCTATGAATTTTGGCCTCGATTGGTTTAGGGTGCAACACTCAAGTTGTGGTAACAGAGTCAACAGTGTAGGTTCGAACCCCAGCCATCAAACTTGTGTCTTTGAGCAAAACAAACATTCACCAAGAATTGCTTCTCATCACCCAGGAGTAAATGGATACTGTAAGGGTAGATTTATTGCAACATTTGCAATAATTTGGCTTTCGAGCTGCTTGCTCCTAAGGAGTTGATATGTTTATTAGGAACAGGTGGTTTTTGTTTGCGGTTCTTCTTTCTATGCACAATAATAATGGTTTGAGGGTGGACAGTCAATATTAGCTCCCTGAGGTGTTGAACTTTGATGAAGCCCAGGGAACTAGTTTGTCAAGTTTCTATACATCGTAGAGCTAATTTACAAATATAACATGGTTGGAGGGTTAACAGTTCCCTGAAGTAGTGGAAGTTGACAAACTAGTTCCCGAGGTGAACCAAATTTGTTTTACTGTACCGCATACATATTCAGTTACTGGTACAATATTAGGAGCAAGGGGAAATGACGACTGTGAAATAAAATGCATCTGGAAAACATAGAATGACATTAACGTGTGCCGCAATCTTTTCATATGTTGGATGTCACTAGGGCGATGTTCGTGCATGCGTACAACAATCGGGGAACAGTTCCATGATCACAAAGCGCATGACAAGTAAGCTGACGACCGGGCTGCACGCTTGGTAAACAGCAAAGATAGCACCTGGTGCGTGATGTTGAATGGACCAGTGACAATTTGACTCTCGGTCATGAATATGTATGAGGTATCGACTAAACACCTGACATTTGCTTTAGTATACTTCATACTTCTCTAGTTAGGTATCATTGAGATTGGGAAAATGCATATTGACATTTACGTGGATTGCCACCTTGAGCGAGGGTGATGTTTGCGAGTGTGCACTACACCTGTGCGACAGTTTCATGAGTGCTTCGCAGACTAACATGACTAAGCATGCATATTCATCCCGGTACGTGACTGTTGCACATATGCACATGCGATGGTATACTATGCATGTGTATGGAACATGTGCATGAATATTGGCTCGTGCTTGGTAAACCACAACAAAATTGCTTGGTTATTGGACCAATGAGAATTTGACTCTCGATCGTGAATATGTATGAGGTATGTTAAATTCTTTTAACCTCCACCTGTGACATCATACTTTTGTTTCATCGCTCCATTATTTCGCACGAATGGGGCGATGGCTACATTTGAACAATATCTCGCCACTCGTGCGAAATGGAGAGCTGGAACATAGCATGATTTCACAGGTGGAACTTCACTCGCATAATGCCCTCGGTGTACGCGTCATTCGTGGTGTACAAATGGCCCTTGGGCTTCGCCCTTGGGCCATTCGTACCCCCGAATGATGCGCAACTCGGGCATTATCCATATACATTACACATGCATATGTAAATAAGTCTTTGTTCAGTTCAATTTGATAGACAGACAATTTTATTGAACAAATGGTGCTGAATTTTGTTTTAATACAGGTTATAATATACTCATGAAGTTTTTAAAAGTTTAAAAAATACGTAGAATTTTGTGAACAAATAAACTAGTTTGTATTTACTAGTTCTTGAAAATATAACTATCACCAAGTTATATTATAACAGTTGAAACTTGCATCACAATGACTGTATGTACCTCCCCCTTAAGATGAGTTGTCCCTTGTCATAGTGTATTGTGACATCATCCTTTGTTTAGCAGTTAAGATTGATACTCAGTTAAGATCAATCTGAGCTTTTTGTAAAATCGGCCCCTTATCTCTTCTCTCACTTTGAAAACAAGTGCTCTCCTTGTCGATGATTACAAGCGACAAGGGTGACTGAATAGTGATGAAGGTCTATATTATAGTAAAAACCTCTAACGAGTCTTATAGTAACTTTTGCAAGCCATGAGTTGACGAACTACTCAAAACCATTCAGCTGCCTGGGTTATCACTGGCCTCTTATTACCTTGTCTAGTTATGAATGCGGGGTTTTAAGTGTGAGTTTTGCTTAATACATATCGGGTTTGGGGTAAAACCAGAATAGTTGCTCTCCCCTCTGGTGGAATTATTGCATCGGTTATTGTATGGGTTGTGTGTGGTGGTAGAACTGCACAGAACTATTTGGTACAGTGTCGATACATTCACCACATGATATCACATTGCTGGCCGGCACTGTTTATCTTCCCAAATCACAGTGAAGGTATTGGTTAGTCAGACAGTACGAGTGCTAACTATGTACTGTGTTTATACATCACCACATGATATCATATTGCCAGCTGGCATAGTGCATATATCATTCAAAAATGCACATTGATAACACTGAGTGGTCAGATGTGGCATGGTTTAGGTCCCCCACCCATAGTTTATTTTACGTCAATCCAATACGTTTAACTATAAAAAGTAGTATTATATCTAACCTTAAACATCTTTGTTAGAGATAAGCCAAAATAGATACAAAAAATGCTCAAAAATAGATACGAATTTCAGGAGAACATTTTGACACAGAGAATCGGTGCTTTTGAAGTAATTTGGAAGCCGTACAAACGATTAAACTAATACTGTAAACGTAAATATTAAATTTAGTACAATTTCAGTGTCTCAAACATACTTAATATATATTAATATGAGTGATATTATTTGCAATTGTTAAATATAGAATTTCAAATGTTAATAAAATGTTATGAACTCTTTCATAACTATACATGTAAATACTTTCTTTAGACTGTTTTGTAGTTTAGAATCAACAGTGTTGTGCTAAAAAAAAGTTGCTCGTATGTTAAGGTGACGTACTAGAAACTAAGGAGTTTGATTAATTTGCAAAAGTATCATTAGTTATTTTTACCTTAAAATATGTATTTTTTAATCACCCTCCACAAACCCTCCCCCCCAAAAACAAAAATAATCCAACAAACATCCCCCCCCCAAAAAAAAAATATATATACTCAGTCAAAGCGTACGGTCTCTGCTACTGTGGAACCCTTAGTTTGTATAATCTTAATATTCAATTTTTTGTCCCCAAATATTGCACAAAAAATCGTGGATACGAGAACGTGTTTCAGTTAATACTAAACTTGCAGTTTGTGATAACAGTACGAGTTATATAATCATCGACTTCAACTGCCCGTTACATGTTTCCTTTAAATTTAGGGGAGCCAATCTGCAAAATAATATGACTCGTGATTGCTCGTTCCCTATCGCAGGTGTTCGGCAATGCAAATTCCATTTATGAAGTACGGTGTTTAACAAGCGAGATCACATCTTAACGGATCAAATAAAATTAACTTGCTCCCAATTAAATCTTCTTTTGGTTGGGATCTCATTACACCTTTGGGAAACTTTTTAAAATCTTTTTATTTATTATTATTATTATTTTATTTTATAGTTTCTGTCTTTGAATTCCGAAGAATTGCTGAGAGTCCAACAGATGAGTAGACAAAGTAGTAAAAGTAGTGCACGTTTTCTACGGTTTTGACATGTCGAATTTTAAATTTTGTCAGTGGTAAGTTTTGTATTTCTAAAAAATGTATAGGGCTACAGAAAGAGATTTTAAAATATTTTCACAAAATTTTGACAAAATATTAGTTATAGTTCATTGTAGGGATCAACTCAATTAAAATGCAAATTCAAAATAGTCTAAACTAATTCACTTAGTATAGATTTATCATATGTTGGGGTGAACAAAGACAAATTGACAAGAACAGGATTTGAACTTCCGGATTAACGTACCTGCACTTTACCGACTGAGCTATCTAGCCTTTAAGATGGCTGTCTCCCTTTTTGTCAATAGTTATCTTTGTTCGGGTAAGTAACCATTCAACCTGAAACTGCCGTATCCCAGTATAATTATTATGCTTATACTGTCTGCCTGTATCATTGTATATAGACGTTGATAATTTAACAAGGTCTGAAATTTATTCAGAGAAAATTCAAGCCGTATTTAGTATTGGTTGGTTGCTGTTGTCTAAAGCGTTACGCTGCTGCCTGCGCTTCCAGTCAAGCTTTATAACTGGAATGCAATTCTTGTCAATTCTTGTCTTGTTTTATTAAACGGGAATGAACGGGGGCACACCCCTTTTCCGATCGTAGGTACGAGGATGGTTGTTTGTGTTGTCTTCAGAATCCGACGACGAGTCATCCTCGTATTCGAGCTCATCGGCTGCCCCATTCAAGCGCTCCCCTGTATTCTCTCGTACGGCTGCCTGCTTGGACTTAACCTTTGGTTTCTCGTTAAAGTTCAGGTCTGGATCGTCACTGTCGCGCGTGAAACCGGAGTCCCCTCCTGTCTCGTCCTCGGTGGCGCCACCGTACGAGAAGCCAAGACTACTGCAGTGACTTGACAGAGATTCCATCGACCTCCATGTACTCTTCTCGTATGGACTTTGTAAGCTTTTCCCGAGGAAAGGGTCTGCGTTCCACGGCAGCAGACGTAGGTTCCTCGAAGGTCGGAGGCTTCCGCCAAGGGCGTGGTACCTGTATCCATACCGCTTCAAGTTGCCGTATTCTAACAGGTCGTCGAAGTCTGAGTCGTACGGAATTCCGCGGTGAATCGTTGCTTGTTTCATAAAACCAAGGTCCTTCTCCAGCTGCTTGAGTTCCATTCGTTCGTTTTCAACCATAGTGGCCAAGACATCTATTTTGTCTTGGAGTTCATCATTGGAGCTGTTAATTATAAACACCAAAATAAGAATCTGAAAATACGGTATGTGATTTTCCCTTTCAAGAACAACGAATCGTACCGTTCTAAAATCACAGAATTGATCTTGGATTTGAATATGTAAACTCAAGGTTTTCTTTTATGATGAGAAGAAATACAGACGAACAAAATGTTTTATAATTTATGTAACTTACCACGGTTAGGACATAACTTCCTATCCTATACACTTTGTACGTCTTTCAAGAACAACGAATCTTAAAGTTCTACACTTTTGTTAATCACATAATTCTTGTGGGACTTGAATATGTAAATTAAAGGTTTTCTTTTTGTCAAGAAGAACAAAATGTGCAAAAATGTATCAAGTAACTTATCACGGTAATGAAGTTCAGTTCCTTGGCTTACCTGATGAAAGAGGCATCTAATTGCATTTCTAGTTCCAGGTCTTCTTTAAGAAGTCTGCACTGGTAGTCCAATAACTTGGTCTCTTCCTTCCACTCCCGCACTTTATTTATCAGAAGGATCACTCTTGCCTTCAGTATACGGTTGTGCCGGTAGTAGCCCTGGTATTTTTGAATATCTCGAACCAAGTTTTCTTTCTGTCCGACCATGAGTTGAAAAGCTGAATGTTGTATCTCCTTACCCTCGATTGCTTCTTCAAATTTCTGACGCAGGTTTTCGAGTTTCTTCTCTGGCCAAGTGAGGTTGCCTACATCCGATTGCTCACCTTCGGTATCAGACTTGTTTGATTTAGTTACAGGCGGTGGGTTGACGGGTTTTTTGGCCTTCCTCGCTTGAATTGAAGAATCTTTGGATTTGTTGATCTTTTTCATTGGGACGTATTCCTCAGGGTGCTGTTTTTGGCCGTCTTTAGATCTGTTGGTAGTTTTCGTTGGGATGTTTTCCCCAGTGTGTTGTTTTTGGCCAGGCTGCTCATTCGATCCCTTCTTGTTGCTTCTATTGTGTGAAACGGGAGGTTTCTGTTTGGTTTTCTTGTTATCCTCTACCATTGCATCTCCACTGTTTTGGTTTTCAGTTGGTTTCTGCTTCTTGCCTCTGACGGTAGACGCCTGCTCTAACTGCTTTGATCTATTTGGCTTTCTTTCTTTAGTGACTGTAAAGGCTTGATTCGTTGTCTGACTTTCAGCTAACTGTTCATCATCCATCCTTTCTGGGTGAGTTTTATTTCTTCCATCGTGAACGTGATCCTGCAAGGTAGGAGGAGAAGGCTTGACTTTGTTTCTCTGAGTGCCCTTTGTTGGGTTTTGGTCTACAGGTCTTGCTACAGGTCTTTTCTTCCGAGGCTGTTGACTCTCAATATGAGGCTTTGATTCTTCATCAGCCACTGGACCTGCAAACTCATCTGGATTTGAAACTGGATTGGTTTCTCCAATTTTCTGATTTTTTCGGCTTCTATCAGGTTTTGCTTGATGAGAAGGAATTTTCGACTGCTTCTTTGGAATCGTCCTTTTGGGGAACGACTCTCCATTTTCCGGCTGCTCTTCTTGCTGGTTTGCTCCTTGGTTGCCGACATCGGGTTTCTCCAAGACTTTTTCACTGCGACCGTCTGGATAAGCTGGTTTGCGTACGGGCCCCCTTCTCGGTTTGACAAGCTCCTTCCGCTCGGCATCCAGCTCTTCGAGGCTTTTTACCTTCTTTATTTTTCTTCGGAACACAGCTGGCTGTGTCATGGGTTGATCCTTGACAGCAGCTTTCTCTTTCTGTCTTTTGCTGTTCTTCGGAACGGTCTTAGGTATTGAAGGTAAGTCGGTGTCTGGCGATGACCAGTCACTGCTAGATTCCGATTTCTGGCCAAGCTTTCGCCGAATTTTCTCTGCCTTGTACCACCAGGCCCTTGCAAATATGACAGCCATGCGGCTCTTGTTTAGCACATCCGGAACCAACCTGAGGATACCCTGAAATCTCTTACAGTCCTTGAACTGGGTGATGCTGTGCTCGGAGCTTGCGTCAAAGAGAGTTGGGTCGATTTCTGTCTCCTCGAGTAGATTCCCCCAAGACGAGATAGTCTCTTCGATACCGTCGACGGTGCAGGACAACTGCTGACAAAGCTCCCCTACTTCAGAAGCCACTTCAGGTGATAAATCCTGAGCAGGTCCCTTCTTTGATGACCTGTCCTTCTTTGCCCCGATGCCTTTGGCTTCGATATCTTGAAGTCTTATAAACATCGTATCGTAGAAAAAGTCGAACAACACAGTGTGGATTCTCTCTTTGAAGACCCTAGACAATCGTCTGAGGTAACCCACATACTCAAAGAAAGTTTTGAAGAATACATTGCTGATTCGCCTGTGTGTCGACCGCGGAGCTCTGTGTACGACCTGACGGAGGGCCTGGAGGGAGTTGACAGTCTGATTCTGGGGCACGATACATTTGAGCTCCCGGTAAAGTCGGTCTAAAGAGAAGAAGTTATCTGCTCGATGGATGTATCTTTCAAAGTCGCTGAGCTGCCTGTGCATGGCGTAGTTTTGCTTCTGCCTACTCGCACCGATCATTTCATCGGGATGCGTCTATAAGGAAAAAGAAGAAAAACATAATACATAAGATTCTTGCCTAGCTGACAAAACCTTTATAGGGAATGTATTTATTTGGTTTTTGGAACCATTCGAGTGTTTTAATCCGATTTAAACGCAGAAATATACAACAAAACAAACTTGTGGAAATTTCATTTCAAAAGGTGGTAGCGTTTTTGAGATATCGACGAAAATCCGAAGCGATTATGTCCACGCAGGCAGAATAATCCGTAAATGGAATACACAATTTGAGACACGTTTCTGACAGTAACGTTTCTAACACTTAGATTTGGGGGATAAAAACTGATGTCTTTCCCCAGAACCGCATTACTTCGAAGTGAAATGATTCTCAACATGCTTTACACTTTCGAAAGCTGCTGTACTTCTAAGCAAGTATGTTTTATGGCAATTAATTTTAAGAGTAATTACCAAACGTATACTTTCCTTTCAAAATACTTGCTTATAAGTAAAACTTCCCACGTAAAAAAAAACAAAAAACCAAACCTCAAGTAGTTTTAATAATGCCAATAATAAGTTCTTACATAGCAATATTTCATAACACAGCTCTGTGATAAGCATCAAGCGTCATCATATAGATAGAACGATCCCAACTAGGATGTAAATGTCAAAAGACATACCAGCCCCCAAAAATAAAAAAAATAAAAATAAAAATCAATAAATAGCTCTTGTAATAAAAATAATAAAACATAATAAATAAATCGGCCTACTACAAAATAAAAAATAAGTGCTTTAAGTACTTCCTAAATGATTGAATAGTCTTTAACATTCTGACTTGAGACGGCAGAGCTCACAGTGGAGGCTGACCCAGTTAGTTACGCCACGTTCATCATGTCAGGAGATGGCAAGAAACTCAATGTATACCAATGTCAACATCATCATGTTTTGGGTTTGTTTGTGTTTCTGCTGTGTTAATCTTAACAAAATAGAACTAAAAACATGTTTTCCCAAAACAAAACAGTATCCATAAATTCACTTTCGTTTGCCTTGATGTTAATCCATGTAGTCTATTTTATTGCTAGATTTTCCCATTACAGCACTCCTTAATCTCGTGTTGCGTATTCTAACAGACATTTCAATTTATATGAACGACAATAAAGGTACAAACCAACTTGCCCTTTATTATAATTATCCAACCACAGCCAGAGTTGTTATACTGTCGTGAATGGTATATCTGTATCGTTCCAAAATACTGTTTATAATTTTGAAATAATATAGTTATTTTCCGCTCATAAATTCCAACACCGACACATTACGGTAATTTGCCACATTCCCTCTGGCAAAAATATGTGTCAGCTTGTTTGCAGTTGAAATTTTGCACAGCAAAAGAAAAGAAAAAAAGTTCATAACAAATTATAATAAAAAAATAAAAAATAAAAATAAACACATTAATACTAATACTATTTAATAATAATAAAATAAAGAAGGGTAGAAGAAAAAGAAGTAGAAGAAACATATATATAGATGCTATATAAATAGAAAATATAGGTTTTGCCAGCCAATTTCTACAAAGAATTAATTCCATTTAGGCTCGTTAGGTAAATGAAATAGAATGCCTAAAACAAACCTGATTGAGAAGAACAAAATCATATGTGCATGAAAACTAAATTAAATGCAACAGTTGCTAAACAGAAACCCTATACGAATTATAAGCAAACATGCGTGAATTTAATTGTCTCTTATTGAAGCTGAATGAGTTTTTCTGAAATTGGCGGGGAAAACCTAAAATATTATAATTATAACACGAAACGGAAGAGTGTGGTTGCAATAAGAATGTCTGATATAAGTATTTAAAACAATAACTAAACAACTGTCCGTTGTCAGGTAGACTGTGGCAATCTCATTTTTGTAAAGAAAATGTGGACAAATTCCGTCTATTTTTATAAAAAAAATTAAAAACCCAACTGAACCGTAAAAAAACGAATGCCGTTGTCGTGGCGACCAGGATGTCAATTGTACGCGCACTTTGCTGGAAGGTCGTGTAGTGCATGTATATTTCAGTATCAGTAACAGCATCGATAATTAGCGCTGACATTAGGACAAAAGCATCAGCTCAATTTGCCATGGAAGTCGAATGTCCTTGCACTCTTCAAATGTACCTCTAAGCTTTTCAAAATTAAGAAATTAAAAGGGAAGTTGCAATTGTACTTGTCTTTAGGTTGGTACCATCAAGGGGCTTACATTAAAGCTGCTGGGCCGGAACATTTTGAAACAACACAATAAGGCATTATTTTGTGGAATTTTATTCACGCGTCTTTAGCGTAGTTAACCCCCGAATTCCACTCCTCCGTCTTATCCCCCATATCTAATATACACTATACACTGCAAAAACTGGGATGGTGAAATTGACACCATGGGTGTTTTTACATATAGATACCGAATAAAGAATCCAAGTATACATCTTATGGTGTTAAAATAACTTTAATCTGAATGTTTTGTTAGAAATTAGTGTTACTTTAAAATAACTCTTATGTAGGCCTAATTGTTTTTCTAGAAATTAAAATGGTGTAATTTTTGGGGTATCTATGTGTGAATTTCATTTTCGCCTCGCTGAATGGATCATTCCATCTTTCAACTCATTTTAAAATAATATTTCCAGAAAGAAATTAACATTTACTTCCCTTGAAGTACAGCCAGCAATTAACCATACATAATGGTTCCGCTTGATGTCCCCCCACGCATACACGCCCCAACGGATGCGACTGTTTGTGTGGTCCGTCCATTGTTTCTCTTTACGTATATTATAGTTCACTCTTTTACAAAAATCCCTCCTGTGGGTCGAGCTTATTTAGGATCGGTAAGGATAAAATAGGTGTTGTTTAGTTTTAGCATTTTTTTATCACTCATTATGACATTCATACTAGAAGTGTTTTTTTACTGTGAAATATTTCTCTCTGAAATGAAGTTATATTCGAGAAAATTGTTTTTGAAACCCTAGAAAACGCATCAGGTGATTTTGGTTGTTAAAACCAAAATTGAGGACAATGTTTCTATGCTGAAAATTGTGCATGAATTTTATACTGTCTCACACAGCGGATTAAGCCCAAATTTTAAAAAGCATGATTGTGTATGAACATGATACTTATCGTGTTCGTACACGAAAGTCATTGTGTACGTACGTACACGACAACTTATCGTGTACGTGTACGATCAACACCATACGTGCACAGTTAATCTAAAGGTAATTCGTACTAAACGTCTACATGTACGTACATGCTGTTTATCGTGTACGTACACGAAAAGAGAGGGATTTTCTTTACTCAAAAATGGCTGCACTGCCCTTCCGTACAAACCTCCATTGAAAAACCCCATAATTAAAATTTCTCAACACAAGAGTCACCGTTGATCATTGATATTTCATTCATTACGTATAATGTAGACATCATGGGAATTCGGCACATGCAGAAATCGATCCCAAGTCTCATTATGACTATACAGATCGTATTATGAGCACGTTGAAAGCTAGAATTTGCCAGACCAGGAATGGTTGAGCCTTTTGCTTGACTTAACCCTGCATTGAGGGCCGTTGTCAACATCATTCTGATACACTGTAATATTTCCATTTTCTTAACCACATCATACACGCTGGTCAGCTCATATATCACGATATCCTAAGCTGGACCACGTGACCATGTGAAAATGTCATCGAATTCGGTGGTCAACTTTTAATAATAAAACAATAAAAAAACACGAAAAACTTTGATTTCTCGGAAATATTTTGCACGTCGATACCAGCCATAATTGGTTGTGGCAAACTAAAGTTTGTTGTTATTTTATTATAATTTGTTCATATTTATTTATTGTATGTTTTGTTATATTACATATTATGAGGGCTATTAGAGGAATATTGCGGTCAATGTTGCTGTGTGTAAGGTCACATAATTTCAAATAAAAATAATAAAATTGGGTAGGGGACCTAATAAATAGTCTTTCGAAAAAGGAGAAGCCCACAGAATACCTTTTTACAAGTTTTTGTGAAAGTACCTCCTACAAACCTGCATAAATGAAGAAATGAAAAAAAGTTATTTTAAACTGTCGATGAGGTCCTCATGTTTACATTGTGTCTACAGCTCACTCGTATAGTGGATAACAACTCCATTCTTTGACACATTGAGTATTTAGTGTGATGGATATGGCAGCATTTCTTTCAAATTTTGGGCTCAAGTCGAGTTATTAGCCTACTCCTTTCAACGAACGATGCCGTAAATTATTTGTATTGTCCGAGCCTCATTTTCAATAATTTAACAACACAGAAAACCTTTATAAGTGACTTACAAAAACAACGATCATGGGCCATAATAAGACAATTGCTTTTAGTGGCTTTATGCTTCCTTCACTATGAATGTTTTAATAAAAAAATAAAATAAGAAAACTATTTTAAAGACGAATATGACAGCAATTAATTTTTGACACACGCATGGTGATCACACAGACAGCCTTCCGGTTCGAAACCTTGACACAAAGAGGGGTAAAAGACATTATGGAAAACGTATACCAAGCAAAAAAAAAAACAACCCAAAAAACAAAAACAAAAACCCACCCCAAAACCCCACAAAAACAACCAACAACACCAACAACAACAACCCCCCCCCCCCCCACGAAAAAAACCCAAACCCGGCTGTATTCAAATTTTCAAAGGACGTCATTTCACATATTTATACATATTTTGGTCCACACCATTTCATAAATAAACCGGGGTGATATGACATTTGGCCATTCTCATAATTTCAAATAAAAATAACAAGATTGAGAAATATGAGCCTTTGGAAAAAGCAGGAGTCCAAAGAATATTATTTTTAGGTTTTGTTCTAGTATCCTCATTAGTATCATCAATAGTTTAACCATATAGACAACCATTGGAAGTGTCATCCAAACACAATGAGGTTTATTCACAATGGATAAACAGAACTACCGATCGAGAGCACGGTCCATTAAAAGCCAATTACTTTTAGGGGCTTCACAATGAAATTTTAAATTAATAAATCAATAATCAGACGATTATGACAGCTACCAATCTTTGACACACGCATAATGACCACGCAGACATACATTCGGTCTGAGAACTTGACACAAAGAAAACATGAAAATGTATACCTAGCAATTATTTAAAAAAGACGGTTTTTCAAAAGACGTCATTTCATCAAACAATTCCTGGAAAATGAAAACAGGTTCTGTCACACACCATTAATGAACAAAACTAGGGTTACGTGACATTTGGTTTCCAAAAACCGGTAATCCGTTCTTGGCCTGAGAGTTAATGAATTGCAGTACATATATAATTTCATGTTCACCCAGACACAGAAAGTAGTGCGTTTGAATTTCTTCATCAGTTCAGGGGCTTAACTACATCATATTTTTCACCATCTTTGATCAATTTTTTCCATCATTTAGATCCATAAATTGTCGTCACCCGCAAACTACAGTAATTTGTTTTACTGTCCATATATCATAGCTAGTTTGTTGCTTTTACTTGGGCCCGTATACTGCTGTTTAACTTTTACATAAAACCCTCCAGCGAGGGATCTGTTTGGTTGTAACACAACCACAGTGCGTTGTCAGTACATGCTTTCAACCAGCGCCGAAACTAGGGTAAAATTTAGGGGGAGGGGGCACAAGGGGATACACCATTTTTTTTTCGGGGGGGGGGGGCACTTCTGGCCAAATAAAACTGTAGTTTTCGTTTGTATTTCTCTAAACAACTCTCGTGGCAGCGCCGTTGTTATGCCATTTACTATTTTTTTTAACGATAATCTGACGTGAAGGCAAAAACAAATGCATTGCCGGCGTATAGTTGGAAAGTAAACATAGTTTAAAAAACATTGCAATTATCACAATATAAGCTTATAAAGTATAACATTTTACTGACTTCAAATGGGGAGGGGGGGGGGGCACGGACGGACATCAACGGGGAGGGGGGGGGGGGCATGTGCCTCCGTGCCCCCTACCCATTAGCTGCGCCAAAATGAAAAAATAACAAAATTCACCTATGGAAAACCATAGGTGAATTTTGTTAGTTTTGCGTTTGTTTCAACTATTGTCTTTGACCTTTGTGTGTTGTTTACATGTCCATGTATTGCCCGGGTTTAATCTTATTTGTTGTCTTATTTAAATAAGTTTGATAAGTTGGTTTCACCATTGACAAATAACTCGCCGATTTTGTGCACAAAGGATACTGGCAGAGTTATGTCCTGCCCCACCCTAACCATATCACTGGCCCCTGTTTATTGACACCCCCTCTGAGACATGTGGCATGATCAAATAAACACTGGACAAAATAAATAAATGCATAAACAAATAAAATATAATGAATAAATAAAATACATATATAAATAAATAACTAAAAAACCCAAACATTAATGAATACAATAATTTTAAAACGGTCCAAAAATGAAGTGAATTTGTGGAATGCCCTTCGTGGTCGACTCTGCATGGTCTTAATTAATAAAAATCGATACTACGCCAATAAATTCTTTGCCCTTCATATCTAACAGCAGTGCATCAGTTTGTTAGTATCATAATCGACTGCCATGATGCAGTAAGCAGAATTAAATTAATAGGCTTGGGTCTCGCCAAACTGCTTATGTGCTCTGAGCTAAATCATTCATGTACGGAAAAAGGGACAGGTAAACAATTGTTTTTCTTTTTTTTTTACTTGCGAGCTTCATTCTTTTTTAAACAATGCGAAACTTCGTTCTTAAACAAATAAATTATCTATTAGATTATAATCGAATAGAAATTTTATAATTAGTGTATATAATTAGTATTATTATACTAACTGGATAGAGAATAATCGATTTGGTGCCAGATAGGGAAATTATGTGGTGAAATTTGACTTTTGATGGTACCAGCGTGGAACTGGGCACACAGTCGGAGTATGTCAGAGGAAGATATTTGGCTAAACGGGCATCGCAGATTTGAAAAATAGAAAAAATAGTTTACAGGCAATTTCAAAATGTTTAAAATGGCTGTCATTGTTATGCTTGTTATTTTACCTATATTTTTTACAAAGTACTATCTACGATGACCCTAGAGCCAAATCTCTTTCTCGTGACATACTCTTACTGTGAGCCAAATTCCATGCTGGCATCATCAAATGCACAACCCCCATCACCTACCTGCCGTCCTAAGGGCAGGGTACCGCCCATGATGGGAGACAACGTTACTCTCATTCTATAGGAACCTAAAGGTAACTCGTAAGGGTACATCTGCAGAACGTTCATGGAATAACAACAGTATGGAACAAGAACACATGATATACAATGGAGAGTGCCCCTTCTCCAGTCAGCCTTGCAATGCGTGGTTCAATAGTTTATCTATAATTTATACCGTGCATTTAAGGCTATGGCAGGTCACAGCTGAGTCGCTAAGTGCACCGCACACGGGTTTGTTGGCTAAGTGATTGGGCTGTGGGTTTGAACCACGTGACACTTGTGTCCCTGAGTAAGACACTTTACCATAATTGCTTCCCTTCACCCAGGAGTAAATATGTATATATGCTTTGTATCCTTTGGAAAAGGCGCTTTATTAATACGATTATTATTATTATTAAATGAGTACATGTGAGGGCAGATATGGTTCTTGGAGGTTGTAGGTTGATGATAGACTGTCATGGGGATAACGCCAGCATACAATTTAAGGCGAGAATCCACGGGAATCTAAACTTATTCCAAACTATAAATACTTTTTCTTTCTTCTCTCTCTTTTTTTTTGGAGGGGGGAGGGGGTATAATGTTCACGTCTCAATAGCGTCAAGTTCAAGGTCTAAAAACCAAAATCGTGAAGAGAAAAAACTGTAGTATAAAAAGCCAAAACCAAGGAATACAGAACTTATCTATTAACCGGCTTGTGGTTTACAGTTCCCAATCTGGTTCGTAGTTGAACCATTAGTTCTTCGGTGTTAACTAAAAATCATTGGAAGAAACGCCAATTTATATAATGAAAAGTAGTATTTCCGAAGGTACTTGATATACTGTATACAGCAATATAAGACGGTTTAAGTGAAGGAAATGCTCAGTACACAATCTGAGTATACCACGGTGCCCCCCAAAACACAGTTTTTAAGCGAATTATAAAAAGAAAGAAAACATTTAACTAAATACAGTACAATACATAAATATTGAATAACCCTCCTGATTATCAAAATATTAGCTGCAATTGGATAGTGATGGAAATGTTAAGAATACATGATATGCTTGTACCACCAAAGTGTTTATTTATTTATTTGTTTGCAATGTGTAGCCCCCTACAGTCTTTTGTCGTATATTGAAAGAAAGAAAAAAATGAATAGAGATTATTATAAATAATTATGTATCCTCTGCCATTGCCAGTTTTTCAACGGAAAATACAAACTTATTTTAAAGGTGTTATACAGGATTGGTAGAGATAAAATTATATCAAAGTTTACTCTAAAACCTGACTGGTTATAAAATTCATATACTACAACCATTTTTTACAACCAATTTTCTCTCTGAAATAAAGTCATGTTCGAGAAAACTGTATCTAAAAACCTAACAAAAAAACCCAAAACAAAACAAAAAACTTAAATAAAACTAAAACTAAAACTAAAACAAAACAAAACAAAAACACAATAGCTGATTTTACAACCAAAATTAAAGAAATTGTGTTTACATACTGAAAATTGCGCATGGTTTTTCACTATCTTCTCCCGACTCACACAACGCATTATGCCCAAATTATCGCAGGATCGTTATTTCATATTGGCCTATAATGTTTGATCACACAAAACATAGACACTGTCTGCGACTAATTTTGTCATCTCTACCAATCATGTACACCTTTAATTCATCTTTGTTAGTGAGTGAACATGGTTATGTTCGGTACTTACGTAAAATATTTCAAAATAATCTTCCATATCCATGGTTAGACTGTTTACGATATGATAACCCCGCCGACAACAGCTTCAATAGCCACGGTCTGGTCAGCAGAGATGGTTCGTTACGTCTCGCTAGAAACTGCGTGGAGAAGATGGAGCTGAACTCACCGCATCAACAGCGATGTAGAATGTCAGCCTAATAAACGACAAGGAGGCTAACCAGGCCAGTTTGCTGTTATGCTTTGCTTGTCATGGCAACGACTTTTATGGTGAAGGATCAAGTAGCGGGCTGGTATGTGGAGACTGGAGAGTTGTGGTACACTGGAATTATGATGACACTATTGGAAGCCCTTCACTCAAAATGTCACGTGTTGTTGTAATTTTGTAATATGCAAGGTTTATGAACATATAGCAATTACGACATTGTTATGATTATGTACGACAACATTATAGTTATGATAAGGGGCAAATTGTCAAATAAACAAGCAATCTAATAAACCAATCAATAGAACCAGAAATATATATTTTTTCTTGAAACAAAAGCAATGTGTTCAGGGGACACACGTACATTATATCAGAGTCAGTGAAATGTAGTGAGAAGAATCGGTAAACATGTCTTTGTAGGAAATATTGATATAAATCCTAGAAGTTGAAGATTTTATTATTTTCTTCTAAAAAACCTTTTATTGCGCCGTATTTCAAAACTATTGACGTCGTGTTTTGATCAGGCATTTTGAGCTTGCTGTAGGCCTACATGTTTAAATTTGTCATGAAAGGGCGCTGTTGAAGATAATGACGTCATTATTCGACCAATTGGAAGGCCTACTCTCTTGAGGTTTTAGACTGAAGTTCACACTAATTGATTGAAACTATCGACAAAATCATCCGCAGTTGTCACTTGTTTCAATCGAATAAAGTTAATTTCAATCTAACGCTGAGAGTAGGGACTGAGAGTAGGGATAAAACTTTATTATATACTCGGAGATCATAACCACATTCCAGATCATTATGTTTGCAGACCTGAAACGAGGCCCGGGAATATTTGTTTTCACTTAATAGTGAAACCAGGTAATAAAAAAAATGTCAACAATTTTCATAAAGCAAACTTGTTACGGACATAACACAGATTTAAATTATACCAGCTATGTTTCTCAAAATAAAAAAATATTAAATTTTGAAATAATAATTTATGTGTGAAAATGAATGACATAAAAATGCAAATCCACGGTGAACGTGCATGCTGGCCGCCTAATGTTTATGCTAACCTGTGGAATACGCTTACGCTTCAGTAATTTGTTTCTGCTGTAACGGTAAGCACGAAAATGTGTTTACCGTTAAGTAACGCTGAAATTGACCCAATGTGTTAGTTAGTTGCCCTCAAACTTTACATGAGGATGGACCAACAATGGCTCAGTGCTGTTTTGCTGCGGGCAGTCAGTACTGGACCATGCTGAATAGGTTTATGTAAGCCTGAACAGGACTAGTATCGTTTCCATGAATGGGTGTCTGGTAAGTCTGCTGCCACCTAACGTCCCAAAAGACCCCAATTGCAGTGTACAATTCTAGGATCAAACAATCACACAATGGTTTGGTTCTCTGGGAAAAAATATATAGAATAGGTCATAATTTTTCCTTATAGCTTTGAATTAGGGTTCTTGATTGCTTTTACTCGTAGTTATTAAATAAGGGCTTTGACATACATTCTAAGTGAGGGTGGTTACACTGAGGTCATGGCCAATGTTAATTATTTCAATGTTTTCTCCAAACTAAACTTCCGCCAGGGAGTCAAAGTTCATGATATCCTTGACTGGGCCACTCCACATATCTCAGTGGGAGTCGGTTCTCTGAGTTGTGTAGGGCTTTTTAAGCGCTGGAAAAAAAATCTGCCATATATCCCTGCGCACAAGATATGTATACACGCGTGAATCCAACCCTATTGCCCATACAAATACAACCCTGTAATAAGTGGAGCAATTCTTTTTTGTTTAGAGGGAAACAGTCTTTTAAAGTACGGTCTGGTAATTATCAAGAACACATTAAATTTGATTACTTACAATCTGAAATGCATAGTACATTGCGCCCTCTACAGTTTGCTCAAGCGAGGCAATTTTTACAATGCAACATTGGAAAAGGTAGATGAGTTATTAATCGTCTTGCAGCGCTGGGTCATGACCCGGTATGTTTAAGGCTCGTTCGTGGTATGCAAAGCAGCAAGGTTTTAATGTTTTTGTGTTTACGGCTGAGATGGTATTTTTGGCAACCTGTTAAGCAAAGTGAGCTTATATTATGACAATTTCCGTCCGTGTGTCCGTCCGTCTGTCCGGGCGTAGGAGGTAGACATTGTGGGATGAATTTGAGGTAGGAACTGTAAACTATTTGCAGAAAAGTATTTGCCTGCATCTGCGACCTATAATATGCACTTAACTATTAACGCACTAATCTCTAATCTACATTGTAATAGAGGAGTCAGTGCACGAACGTCACCAGAGCGGTGTATTACAGGAGCTGTGACATAGAGAGACCAATTTTCGTCGGTCACGTTGTTACTGGAGGTCATTTGCGGTCCAAATGTTGCACAACCCGATGTGCAGACTAGTCTGGCACCCTATGAGTGCACATGCGTTTTTGGATTGAAAGTAGCTGATAAGTTATAGTAAATATCTCAAAATACAGCTCTGAACGTCACCAGAGCTGTATATTGAGAGAGTTGCTACAATTTGCTATTAGAAGCCATTGCGTTTCAACCCCCCGAAAAAAAAGCAAACTAAAAGAAAAAAGAAGATGGGCGAATAGAGGATGCCAAACTAGCCTGCCCATTGGGTTGTGCGGCATTTGGACAAAACAATGGCGTCCAGAAATCACGGGACCGAAGAAAACTGGTCTCTCGATGTCGGAACTCTACCAACACACAGCTCTGGTGACGTTCAAGCACTGACTTCTCTAGTGCACTGTCCCTCTATTATCTCTTTATGTCGTAACTCTCCCAATTCACAGCTCTGATTGTCACAGCAGTGGGGCGCCCTCACGTAGTTTTCATAGGAGGCTTTTCCTTTTCTCGAACAACATCTGACTTCATCATTTCGAGACTCGAGACGGATGAACACAATCGGTCTAGTTGCTCATTGGCCGTTGCGTATAACAAGCTGCGTGTATAGCTGCGCGTTTTCATTGTTTCATCCTCGTTTTAACTCCAATGGCCTTGTCACACGAGGCAACTTTTACATGCAACTTGGAGGCAAACAAGCAGTGCATGCTACAGGACCACTTTGGTAGCACAGGAGTAGTTTTTCAAACAATGGCTTATGATCCCAAAGAAAAATATCTGAACAGTCAAATGTGAATGGATTCTCTTCTTGGAGATTACGTCAGTGCATAAAGGTCCATAACATGCCCCAATTACTTAGCAATACAAAACAAATAGCAGCCATTAAAAAAAAAAAAATCAGTTTAGTGCGACTTTTTTCTTGTTTTTACATGTTGTTCGTGGAAAGGCAAAAAACAAAAGTCAGGCCTGATGTGAAGAGATATTTTTGAAGCATCTACTGAACTTTACCCACCCAACACAGTGAGCTTCCGATAAAACCCAGTTTGGATTAACAAGGGCGCCACCACAGCAGTGAAAGGGCCCTAACTATTCTTCGTTCTAACGAAAAAAAAATTTCATTCGAAATCTTCGTTCGAACGAAAACAATCTTTGTTCGAAAGAAGATTTTTGCGTTCGAAAAAACAAAACAAAACCCAAAACACCCCCCCCAGGAATCGATTTGCCTCTATGAGCTACCAGACTAGCTCGGTGGTCTATTGGTCAGACATCTAGCAATGCAAAGAACGTGAGTTCAAAACCCATCCAAGTGATTTGCATTTAGAAATTGACCCGGAAATTGGTCAATCTGACACAGAATCCGAGTTAAAAATCAAATTTTCAACCACTTTCCTGACCCGGAAATGGGTCAAGCCTCCTAGGACTCGGAATTTGTGTCACTTCTAGCCCAGGAGTTTTTTTATAGTGTGACTATTGATTTTCACGAACAGCAAAATTAACTGCCGGGTTAACCCTAATGTTAATGATTTATACATAAATGATGGTGAGCTTCACAAGGGACTTTGCCCCACGAGGTTCTACAAGACATCTGAGCGTGCCAGGTGTCAACAGCGACAGTTCGAGGCCTGCGGTAATAATACAAGCACAAGGCGATTTGGAGTATGCGTATGGCTGTTGCCTTTTCGTATTAGAGAATTGTAACTCTTCCCCAAGTGTTTTAAAGTGGTCACAAATCATGATAATTAATGTTGTGCCAAACCGCCGCGAGCCAGTTTAATGTACTTTTAATAATTTATGAACTTTGCATCCAACCGGTTAATAACTTATTCGTGTGTTACGGACCATGTCCGGCACGGACCTTTGTGTCCTGCAACCAATTTCGGTCGCGTGTCACTGGTTTTATTTCTGCCCCAGATGTTTTAAACATGCACTGGTTGGAAAACAACAACAACACAGCCATTTACTAGTTCCTCAACATCATGTGGAAAATGACGTAATGGGACAGCCAATCACGGCCAGCCGTTTTCTCAAAGAAGCTTTTTTTAGACTATCCGTGACATTTAGCAGCAGCATTGTTGAACCAAGTAGTAGCCAGTCAACGGTTATTATCCCGGCCTATCGAAGCGTAGCAGCCGTACATCTTCCCACGTCTTTCCCCTGGGGCGTGCTTTGCCCGGAGCTGCCAAGTTATTTCAGGACATGTCTTGTTTTCGAGGACAGCGTTTTGTAGTGATGCTCAGTTAATTGGAGGCACAATTCAATATAAGGTAAGTGACATTCCGTTTTTTAAAAATGATCATTGGACCTTTATAAAACAGAGGAAACTTGTGTTGTGGCCTGTGGCATTGCCAGAATGGTGGGGGATATAGTAGACTTGTTCCAAACCTCTCAGGTATTTTGGAGTTGAGTAAGCTAAGACCATACTAAGACCGAGTAAGCTAAGACCGTACATTTAACCGAAGGGTAATTCATCCCAATAGTCGGATGTTCTGTCTATTGCCTCGTTACCACCCTCGTCCCCTAGCACGGGTATACGGACGTTGTAAATCGACCCCTACCAACCCCGTCCAAATGTTTGTGAATTCTGTTGTGGCGTGTCGTGGCCGAACGGTCTAGTTCACCATACCCAAGCTCTGGTGTTGTCAGCAGAAGAGTGTGGGTTCGAATCCCAGTCATGACACTTGCGCCCTTGAGCAAGGCACCTAACCATAATCGCTTCGAGAAAAGTTGGAAAGGTAGTGGCATTCTGCTCAACCAGCCAGGCTCCTAGTGGATGATACCCATGCCTACATCCTTACGGACTGTGAAGGGGGTAACCCTGTTTCAGCCCCAGGAGTAGGTGGCAACGTGCCCCTGGTGACAGTTGATTTGGGTCCACAGCCTAAATCAGTTAAGTGTAGCCCTTACCTTAAAGTGGCTGTCCGGCCTTGTAATGTAAGGAAACAAAAAACAAAAATGGTCAATATTTGTTTTACTTCATTCGTGACTTCTCATTAACGCTGACTTCGTTTTTTTCGATTGCAATGAAAATGATTCTTCATTAACTTTATTATTTTATTTCCCTATTTATAACTTATCTGTCATCAGGGTAACCCGTTCACAAACAATGTGGTCTCCCACGGGGAGCTTTAAAAAAAAATCTCGATTGGACACGATCACTTACAAAACACAAATCGGAATCGAACTAAATAACTGTGCAAGTCAGTAAAACTTAACATTACCCTAACCCTAAATATAGCCCTCCCCTAACCCTTATTTTAACCCCATCCCGAATTCCTAGTCCAAACCCTGACCCTAATTTTAACTCCATCCCGAAATATAGGCCAAACCGTAATCCCGATTCGACGAGGTCAATACCAGAGGACAATATATATATATATAAAAAATAAAAATATGTGGCTTTTGAGTCGCTGAAGTGGTACACCGGAGTAATCTTCGAGATAATTGTATTTACTTTTAAGACAGCACACTTTTGAAATCATACAGCGATTACCAGATCGCTCTTTCTTTCAGTTTGAAGTATCAATAAATTAGCCGAGATCCATCGTGTAATTACAGACTCTACAAGCGAGCCAGTACCCGCATTTCTTTAGAAATAGCAAAGACCATCACAACCTTTTCGTTAACATTTAAGTGGGATTTAGAATTCCTACATTTCCTCCGATCGATTCGCACTGAGGGGATTTTTATGGACTTGTAACATATCTCCTTACACTAGTAGTATCGATCCAGGAACATATCATGCGTACCCTGATATATTAATTAACTTAAATCCAAATTTGAATTCTCGAATTACTCACACACATATCCGTTCAATAGAAACAGTGTATCAAAAAGAAGGAAAAACACGTAAAAAATTACAAACAAAATAAGTACAAAATAAAAAAAATAATTAAATAAAAAAACTAACAATTTCTTTCTAGTTATTTATTTTATGGTGAAGATTCCATAAATCGGGCAATTTTATTGTAGTACATTCAATTTCATAACGTTTTCCTCGAAGCTACCGAAATTCGTCCCAACAGAACTTTATGAGCGAGGAAAAAAACCCCAGAACCACCAAAGAACAACAACAAAACGTTTTGCTAATTTGCTAATTAAAAACTAAAACAATTTGTTAACTTAAAAGGTGACCAGAAAAACAACATCACTCAAAATCACCGACTTCACTATCACCCCATTCACTACCAAGGATACCAGTAAAGTTCTTTTTAAAATTACCCCAAAATGTTTGAAGTCGACAGTCTAGATCGGGAAGAAAACACTCACATTTTTATTTCGAAAAGATAATCTTGCTAGTGTTGTTCTATTACTCACGTAACTGTGCGTAAGACCAGTAGTGTGTGTGGGTGTCTAAGCGGTACATGTAAAGAGGTCCAGAGGCGAGGGGGGGGGGGGGGGTATGCTAGAAAAGGGAGCTGCCTTCCAAAGTTGTTGGGGAACGAACGTGCTGGTCGATGACCTCAGACCCGGCCTGACATTCCTGTTTTGCGGTTGGGGAGGTGCTAGACCACGGAGGGCATAGAATGTCAAGAGCATAAGTGGATTTTAAGATTTATGTAACCGATTGAGTCTAGCGTTGGATTTGAGAATTACAAGGAGGCTAACATTCCAGTTAATATTCTCGCAACAGCTTTTTGGGGACAAGATTGCAAGTGATGCAGTGTATAATGAGAAAGCTCAGCAAGGTGACTGTGCTTAATTAGTATAATGCACCTAAGTAACACCGATTTGAATATTGTAAACATTCCAAAAGCTAGCTTGTTAAATTTATTTTGCTTTCATAAATAGGCTAAGTGTACTTCCCCCAAAGTACGATTTGAATGCTTCTCAAATGGGGCTTGAATTTACATTGGGATGAATGCTTCTGTTGGTTTGATAAAACAACATCATATTTCATGGTGTAATAACCCATACAGGACCAGTACTCAAATGTTCGATGAGAGGGCCCGATGACGGACGAGTTTAGCCCAATCAGACTTGACACAGTCACTCTCCTCTCAGACGCCCTTCTTTAATTAAATGTGTGTCAACAAGATACAGAAAGGCACGCCTAACTTGAGATATTCCGCAATAAAATGTTATGCATTCATTGATATTTTGATCTTCTTTAATATATCTTTAAGGAATGGCCTGCATCTTTATAATCACGTAAAACGGCAATTTTTGTGTTGAGATCTTTAGAATAAAGCCACAGGCTGATAACTTTAATTAACAGCTGTGATCCGCCATTGAGTGCAAGAGGTCCAGCCTTTTGTCGCCAACTTTCTAAAATTGTATCTGTAATGAATATGATTAAGTACATTTTACATTATACAGCGTCAATGCAACGCCTACAGTGAAAGCGAACACCCTATTTATAAGTGTCAATCATAAACACACGATGCAATCAAATATCTTCAAGATGTTATTCTTCGGGTGTTGTTTTTATGCTTGAAGTTTTCTCCTGGACTTTTCTCTTATTTGGATCATTAATTTGTGCTCATGCAGTCATTTTGTAAAGATCTTCCACTCCCAATGATGACATAAACATTAGCCACTCCTTAACACACGCCGTTGCTTATTTCGATTGCCACACTTGATGGAAGACTCAAATTTAGCTTGTTATGTCTCATTCCAAAACATCGCTGAAAAGACTCATCTCCAATCACGTAGCTTAGATTTTTCTCCTAGCTGGTTCCACCGGTACGAAGCCCTTAAAGGGACATGTAAAAACAAAGGGGGGAAAAAAACCCGAAAAAAACCACCCTGAAATTATTTCATCTCCTTGAAATATTATTTGGTTCCCTCGAAATATTATTTGGTTCCCTCGAAATATTATTTCGTTCCTTCGAAATGCTATTTTGTTCTTTCGAAATAAAATATAAAACCTAGAAACATTATTTAATTCCCTCGAAGTACTACTTCGTCCACTCGAAAGATTGTTTCGTTCCCTCGAAATCACCTATTCCGTTCCCTCAAAATAATAATTCAAGGGAACGGAATAAGTTATTTCGAGGGAACGGAATAAGTTATTTCGAGGGATCAAAATATGATTATTTCGTTCGAACGAAACAATATTTCAAGGGAACATAATAATCTGTACATTTTATTATTTGTTTTCTTCTTGTTTGCATTAGTTTAACATGTTTCTCGCCTTTTCTCCCTCGCTGGCTTTTGACTTTTCTCTCATGTTTTGTCTTTGGCTTGGGAGACTCGGTATACAATGACCAGTGTAATAAATGAAAATATTTCTTAACATTATATAAAAAAAAAAATAAAAAAATAAAACTTATTTTATCATTAGTTTTTTTATAAAAAAAGTTTAGAATTTTAAAATACAAGCTATCAGTAAATAGCATGCATGTCTAATAATGGGAACAATTTCAAATATGGCATCAGTCTTTTGCAGTAGAACCATTTAGTTACTAAAAGTGCGTTTATTTGAACTGTCAGGTACAAGAGTACAGCTCGTATGGTCTTTTCTTTGGGACACCGTACTTTAATATTGGCCTCCTGATAACTTAATGGACTCTAGGGATCGAAATTCTCTTCTCGCTTTTATTGAAAAACAATTCAAAATTGAAATCCACAATTTGACGTTTTTGACCCATCAAGCCAGCAGACCCTGAAAGAAGGTTTGGGTAAGCGACATCAACACAGCGACGTAAATCAACAAATTTACTTCGCAGCAGCTCTGTCCATTACGCCATCAACTTGCTAGGATTTTGGAAACTCTCGAATGCGTGACAATGGAGAAATAATTCAATCTTAGATCATTGCAAATAATGGTTGCTCCAGCGTGTAACTTTAGCTACGTTTGCAACATACACTGACGAAAAGTACTTTGTCATTCAAACACAAAGATGGACCGTCGTTATAACCATTTTCCGATATAGCGACGTTTTTTCCCTCTCCATAGAACATGGTGTTAAGAACTCTTACTCTGGACTCAAGAGTTCATATGACCGTTTGACCTTTTGACACTCGAGTGAAGTACGACAAGTCAATACCTGATGGACTCGGCTTACAATTAGCAGTACTACTCAGCGCGTACAACATGTTCCATCCACTCGTTTCAACGGGCAAACAATTTTCGAGGCAGCCCGCCATTTTCTAGAGTCAACACGGTAGCGTGTGAATTCTGTTACGCGAGACGATGAAGTGATTTACACAAGCAGAAATAAATGGTGTTTTCCTGGGGCGTTGTGTTGACTATGAGCTTCTTGCAAAGCGGTGCAAACAGTAAACACGCGATGCCCGGACAAAGCTGCGATTTCCAGACAAAATACACGAGCTCTGATTCGCTCCATTTTCAGCAGTGTCACTCTTCGAAACAACGCCAAGCTAGCCCATACTACAACATAGAAACAGATTATCGAAGGCCCTGGAAAAGGTGAACGTGCTTTTGAGATCGTACGGCTGCAATTGAAGACAAATTCGTTCAACCCTCAATCGCGACTCCGATAAGTATCTTTATTTTGCCATCGCGGTAAGTTCCCCTGCATTTTCTTTTAGGACGCTGGTTCGGATCCCACTTCAAACCGGAGCCTCGCGAATGAACCACGTGATTTTGTTGATTTTCTTTCGGAAGGGGGGTCTCTATGGTGGCTTTAAAGGCACATCGAACACGCATATCTTCGTAAACGTTCACATATTAAATATTTACGTAAATATTCGCGATTGGGGCACAAAATTGTGCACGTAAATATTTACGTAAATATTTGCGACACGGTCAAAATCTTGAAAATTTACGTAGTTTTTTACGTAAAATAAATAATGTATTCAAAGTCTTTTCTTAATGGCCTGGCGTATAGAAAACAGTTTAAAGCACTTTTCAAAACATGCTCTCAAAATACAAGGTATTCGTCGTGAAAAGGAAACAATATACATGAATTGATTCAACAACCTATCGAATCTATCGATTCCTTTGTGGTACACTGGTTGAATATCAGTTTCAATGGCAGTAAATATTTTGCTATTTTAATTAACAGGACAGTTTATTTTCACTCTGGCAAAAGTTAGGCGTTCGAGTTCATAGCCCTACCCGTTACAGAACCAACTAGCCGTTACAAGAGCAATTAACCAACACTTGATACGGAAAAACAAAACCATGATAATTATAGACCTCTGAGTTAACGTCACACGCAGCTGTTGTCTGTCATTTTTTAAAGGAAAAAAAAACACCTTAATTAAAATTATATGGTAAGAGTATTTATACCACGCTCGCGTCGCCTGAAATGCACACCAAAGTGTGGCAGATAATAAGGCAAACTATTTTCGGGCATTATGCCTTTGGTGATAAAAGCATGGAATTTGGAAAGATATCACGAGAACAAGCCTCCAGCGAGGGACCTGTTTGGTTTCAACATCGCCCGTGGTTCGTTGTCAACAAACGCTTCCAAGCTTTTTCCCACAGGCTGAGAGTTGTTTTCCTTGTTTTTTTTCAGCTTGTTTTAAAAAATATTTTATATAAGTGTGTCGTTTGAGTGTACATGTGTTGCCTGTGTGAATTTAAGCTTTGTTGTTTGCTTAATTATATTTGATAATTTGGTTTCATCTAATTGACAGTTAATATACCGTTTTTGTGCATAAAGGATGCTGTCAGAGTTAGGTCCTGCCCCCTCCTAACCAAAGCACTGCACCCTGTTGGTTGAGATCCCGTATAGGACGTGTGGCATGGTCAAGCGAAGGATATTTTGCGCTGACCAGTGTGTACGATGCAGTCAAGACAATAGAATTAATAAAATATGTCAGTATGTGCCTCAGCGGTCCTCCATGCAGGGTTTAAAAAAAAAAATAAAACAAATGGAATAACAAGCAATCTGCAAATCTGCTTTTGGTTGCCGATGCTTTTAATTCAACCCATGTCATACTATAATAAACCACGTACACGATTGCAGCTGCGGCTAACGCTTTGGCTGTTGCTAAATGAGGCAACCAAACTAACAGCCGTAGCTAGCCGCAGCCGCAAGTGGTCATCCGGTCACGGCCTAAAACAGAGGCATTTCGACCCACAAAATGGTCAAACTAAGATTTATCGTCAGTGATGACGTCAGCTGAACTGGGTCAATATTGTTGCGAGAACTCGTTCTTTACGTCTCCTAAGGGCAGGTTATAAATTTTTAATTGTCAAAGACAAGCATCAACACTTGGTGTATCCCAACATATTTATAAAATAACGAACTTTTGATAAATTTGGCTCAATTGGTCATCAAAGTTGCAAGAAAAACACCTGTATAGAATGTTGTGCTTTGAGATGCCTGAGAAAGGCTTCATTCCTGAAGCCTTTCTGAGATTCAATTTTTTGGGCGAAGATTGACCCCTTTCTCTAAAACAACATTACTTCAACAGAGGTTGTTTGTAACAATGTTTTATAATATCAACAGCTCTACAGTGCTATTTGCAAAGTAAATTTGTATGGTCGTTAAGTTGTGGAGTAATTACCAGTGAGTCATCGATTTTAGCACGTGCGTTTCTAGATTCTAGTTAAAAACAACGGCTGTCTTTGGGACGGAACTGTACTTATACTTTATTACAAACAGGACGAACATTTACACCAGAAAGATTACACTCCTAATGTCAGATATTGAACATAAGTGAACAATATCACAAATCGGAATAATATTAATAGGATAACCAGACAAATAGTTGAGACTATGCGGTGGTAACAATAACACAAAATGTCTTTGAATCACCATTGCCGTCAATGAATAATCCGTAATATTGATTAAATCAGTAAATAAATCACAATATTGATTATAGGTACAGTTATTGATTACATTTGGTGATCGTACAAAGATGTTCTTTTTAGGTTGTCTACAGTTGTTGGAGTTACTGTGAGCACATGTCAATCAAGCTAAATGTACTTTCAGACAAAGCAAAACTGCGGGGACGACGCTAACTCGAGCTTAAAGGTTGACTAGATTAAAACCCTGATAGCCATGATCAAGTTTCGGCGGGAAAACACGAACCGGTCCGACGTGCATGCGTGTCGTCTGCTTTTATGCACCCGTATGAATCATTATTACAAGGCAAGCAAATACGGACATCGAAGACTTGTCGTGGTTTAATGGTCCTGGCATGATCGGGTGTTCCTTAAACTGAGACACACGAGTGCCCCTCTCTGTATCAGTAGATGGCATTGATTTTAAGGATGTCTTGGGCATGGACAGACATCAAAGTTCCTTTGTAACCATGCCTACATGGATCGTGCGAGTGGTTTGTAGTTGTTTTGTGACGCGCTTTGGTCATCCTCAGCCAACATGACGGCTACAGCGGTTACAGACAGTAATGGATAACCATTTTCTCACAGGCTTGGGATATTTTATGGAGACCCAGGGACAAATTTACGAGTCGTTGCCTTCTTGTGAAAATATTTGGGTTTAGTGCACTTCCGTGAAAACACGTTTTGGTGCACACAGTCGTTTGGAATCAGCAACTTTAAACTTCAAAAAGGTCATCTTTTGATTGGAAAGATTACCCACCACTCTCTTAAAACTGCTGGGTCAGAATATCGAGAAGGTGTGCCATGGTAGTCTTGATTGGCGACGATCGTTTTGTTAATGCAGTTGCGTGTAATAGCGCAACACGAATTACTGGAGAAGAGATATCTGTAACACACAAACATCAGTTGTGATCCAGATACGAGATTTGCCCAGTCCCTCCGAGCCAGTCGATGTTGCGCCCTCTACAGGTGATTAATTCAAAAAGTAGCGTCGCCGATACTGTGGCAGAACTACACTCTTAAAAAACCCAGGTCAGAATTGACCCCGATTCCAGGTACCTTGGGCCTGATGACCCATTTCTGGGTTAGGCTGACCCGGAAAGATGGGATATTAACTCGGATTTTGCGTAATTTTCACAAAATTATCGGTTATTTTGTCACAGATTCCGGGACGGGCTCAACCATAAATGGGCCAGGCTCCACGCAATACGGATCCGGGTCAATTCTAACCCATACGTTTTGAGAGTCACCCTAAATGTTCATTACAACCACCTCCCTTGTACCCATCCCCTGAGGAAAAAATGAGGGAGTCATATGCCATTCCACATATCGAGCATAATTGATTAATTGATTGATTGGGTTATTGATTGATTGATTAATTGATTGATTGATTGATTGGGTTATTGATTGGTTGAATAATTGATTGATATAATAATTGAGTGAGTGATTAATTGATTTTGATTTATTTTCTACAGTAATTTGTGTTGTGTTTTAATTTGTTTATTTATTTCATTTATTTATTTGTCAGTTCTTCTTTTTCTTATTATATAAAAGTTTATTTATCTATTAATTAATTAATTAATTTATTTATTTGTAATTTTTTTGGAGGGGGTTTAACAGCTTCTAAATCCGAGTCAAGGGCACTTTCCTGACTCAGGTTCCGGGGTCATGTTGACCCACTGGACCCTTATCCGGGTCAGCTCCGATCCGACTTTCTCTAGTGCACTGGTGTTCATAGAAAGTTCGGTTGAACTTCAACGCAAACGTTAACCACGCAAACATTTCATGAATTATGTGTTCGTTGTTTTCCCAATATTTTGTAATCCTGGCTAGAGTTCTTTGGATTATGTAGTACCTTGGAAATTTTTGCCCCGGTCACGTCACATTATGTGAACTCGTGGTTTTCTTAAAAATACCTTAAGGTTGAGCACTCTTTTCAGTGTAATTTCCATAGAGAAGAAGTATTGTATTTAAAGAGTAAAAAAAAACCAGTGGTGTGTGTGAGGCGGAGAGGCAGAGTCACCCAGCTCCATTCGGCACGGAGGGACCCAACAACTTACCTCTCGTTGAGATTCTAACAAAATTGTTTCACACAACAAGCGCCTTTTCGGTAAAAATGGCGCACCTCTACTAGCGCATCAAGTGTTTGTTACACACTGGATCGGCAACTGTGCTGCTCGTGGAACTGTTTGAAAGTTAATTGGAATATGGAAATTTACTTTAACACTAGGAACCATGTCGCTCATAAAAAATGTATCTCATTATTACAGAGCAAAACAAGGCGACAAAAACAAAAACAAATCAAAACACGTGAATGAAGTCAGTAATTGTTATAGCCTTATTATCATGTGTGGTCAGACGCCTTTCCTCTCAGGGGCTACAGACCCCCCCCTCCTTTAAACAGCTACCGTTGTTGACTTCAAGAGCTCCGTCGTTCTCACGCTATTATTGCCTTCAAGAAATGCTCATGGGTAGGCCTGAAGAGAGACCCTTGCAGCACTTAGGACTGGATCAGCACCTGCTGAGGAGCCTACGTAAACCCTTTCAAGATTGTGTCAAGTGTTGGAAAGGGACATCCGGGCCGGGGTAGTTTATGCATGGATTCCAGGCTGAGCTCTCGCTAATTATACAGCTAGGATTACGGTATATTTTATTTTGGAGGCGAGGTGCGAGATTTCCCCCCAACTAACAGAGGGTTCCAGTACAGGGAGATGTCAGTAGATGCATTATGTATTGTGGTTTGATGCCTCTTGCTCTCCTTTGGGAAATGCCAGCTCTAATGAGGGGAATTATTTATGGCAAGATATTAAAAAGCAATGTCATGACGATTCCGGGGGATGTTGACAATATTTTATAAAAGTCGAAGTGATATTTTGATGATGGAAGCGAGGACAGTTATAGAGAAAGAAACCTATGGTGTGGAGGATAGTTGATGGAAATGTTGATGAGGTTTTTCCCCCATTATATCATTCACCAGAAGAATTAAAGGGATGGTGGTGATAATGACGATGATGGGGACGTGGATGATGTTGATGATGATTGTGTAACAGTGATGAAGGCCTTTTAATGACGAAGACTGATAAAAACTTTGACGACAAAATGACGTTAATGATTCATGGTGATAATGATGCCATTTCTACTGATACTGCTGCTGTGAACTGCTGTTGCTGTTGCTGCCTGTTATTTCTGCTCCTGCTGCTACCACTATACTGTTGGCACTGGTGCTGCTGCACCCTGTGCTGCCACTTCTAGTGTAATGCTGCTTCTCCTGCTGCTCTCAGTTCTGCTACTGTTTCAGCTGCTGTTGCTTCACTGCTGCTGCCTACATTGAAACTCCTGCTGAAGTTTTTAGAGTGTAACGATGATGATGATTGTAGGGGTGACGGTGATGAGTCAGATAATGAAGACGGGGATTTGAATGAGAGTGATATGGTGGTGCGATGACTTGGGGTGGGTGGGGGAGTGGGCTGCGGAGATGACGGTGGTGGTGAAGAATGGGATGGAAGACTTTGGGTGCTTGGGTTGGCGTAGTAGTATCTTCCTTGCATTCAACCTTGAGGACCCAGGTTCGAATCACGCCGGGGTCACTACGTAGTTTTGAGTCCGTTCCTGACTGCGTGGGTTTTCCTTGGAATAATTCTCTGAGTTTTACCCCTTCATCTGAAACTGTACCTTCCTTCGTTGTCTTCTCTCTATGGGGTTCTTGGCTAGTAGAGTGGTTAAGTCCGCTTTTCTAAGAATCATTGGCTTCATAAATGAAAAGAAATGAAAATAACTGAAGTATGAGTGTGATGTTTATTTATTACTGGGATTTGAGGTTGACGGTGATGAAAATATCTATGGAGACTTTAAGGCAATAATTGCAAGGAAACTTTAAAGAAATAACGCATGAAATAAAATACAAATTCCGAGCCGAATACTGTAAGCTTTCGGTTTTTGCTTAGAACTTTTATCCCGCAGACATTCGATAATCTCAAATGACGGTAACTACCAACTTTAATTTCATGGTCTTCCGAGAAGCAAGTACGTTTTGGCACGATGCTAAGGGTGTAGAGGCTTGAGATGCGTTCCCCAAGGAACGGGTTATTAAGAAGTCTGTTTGTTGCATCAAGTGGACCTCTCAGTCCCTCAGGAGATCTTGAAAGTGGAATAACGTCGGCTCCTTAAAGGTGTACTCTTCCGTCACTATGTCAGAGAGACTAGATAGAGAGGGGAGGGTGGGGATGAAGAAAAGGAGTACTACAATGGTAAAGTTCTGTCTTTAATTGTTTAATCCTTTTTGAATTAAAGTGTTTTTTAAATTTCAGTATTTGTAGGGGTAAGTTTGTTTCCATTCCAAGACTTTTCGAGAGATCAACAATGTTGAGGAAAGCATAAGGCCATCACACAATCTGAAAACAGATGAAATATGGATTGAAAGTGAACAATTAATAATTCATATTTCCCAGGGGTGTTCTAATTATAGTGTACTTTTAGTGGAACAATTTATGCCAAACCAAAAAGCCTCTTATTTTGTTGAGCAGATAAAATAACTCAACATAAGAGAGGGAAGGGGATGGGAGGGCGATGGTGAGAGGGAGACAGAGGGGGTAGGAGGGGGAGGGGTACACATGACAGAGAAAGGAGAGCCATATTTCCTAATTTTGCGATTTCTCAATAGTCTTTGTTTTTGAAGAATTCCCGGGGAATTCTGTGAAAGTCCTGGGGGCAAATGTTATTAACTCCGTCTAGAAGCACGCCTTGTAAATTATATGAAATGTTTGGAACCAGAAAGTCTGACTGCAGAGACATCACCCTGTCATCTTTCCCCTTCATAATGGCCACTAATTCCGTTGAATCCTATTTGTGTGACTCAACATACTCCGGATTTTCATTTCGTCACCTCTCGACCTAATTGTAAGAAATGTCCTCCTGTTCGCGATGAGTCTAACAATTTAGCCAGGAAAGAAGTCTACGGAGTATTTCAGTTTAATGGGTCTGTGGTCACGCACTGAGCTGTTTACGGCGACAGAATGCATCAGTTTCCAGTCTTGGATATTACTTCAAGAGAACACGGCAAATCGCTTGCACTAAAACTATAAGCCGATATCTCGCTCTGTTCATAATCGGGGCTGGGGGCGGGGGAAGTAATCGGAGGGGGTGACTGGCTTTGATCTATATAGCACCTCTACAAATGCCTACGTCAGAATAAGTTATGCTCTCCCATACCGGGATTAGGAGACACCCGGTCCTTAGGGAAATTACATTATAATTATAATTCTTGAAGAGTTAATGTATCCTCAATCTCGACTTCTCAGTAAAGATACCTTTTACAATGAACCTGTACAAAAATGGATTGCAATGGATCAATGATTTTCTTTTACTACTTGTTTTACCTGTGGCTTCGATTTTTGTCTAATGTGGCTATCACGTGAAACATTTGTTGTGGCATTGGAACGCTATTTTCTAGACTTGGAAACCATTTCAGGTAATTGTATCCATTTTCAGCCCGTTTTTGACTAATTGAAAAGAGAGGGACTCTAACCTGTGACCTCCAGATTTATGAACCGGCGCTCTACCAACTGAGCTATCCAGCCTTATGTCTCCCCATTAGTCAATATCTTTGTTCGGGGTGCCAGTCAGAAGCCATTCAACCTGTAACTGCCAAGTTGCCAGGGATCACAACCAAATTTACGATACATCCGGGAAGCAGCAGCAGAGGGATCACCTTAAGGGGAACTGTTTTGTTTCAAATATCAAGTTATAAACCGCAAGAGAAGCGGTGGATGCTTACTTGATAAGAAGAAATAAAAAATAAAAATAAACACAAATCGTCGTGGGCAAGAATTAGCCCGACTTGCACAAAGTCACTAACACAAGATTTACTTTCAATTATGTATTAAGATTTGTTATGCTTCTTAACTCTTACTAAGGCAATTCAGATTTTTACAATAACACGTTTGCGATTGAAAGATAATTGTTGTCAAATTTTGGGCTTATCTCCTGCAGAATACGAAACCAAATATAATTGCAAGTGTTTAAAAAATTGTAATGCCTCAAGCCAATATCAAGAATTTCTTATGCATTTTCATTTCTTTGTCATTAAATGTTAAGACATACATCAGCCACGATTTTAAAGCGACTAGGTAAAACATTATTTAGATTGTGAAATACCTGATAAGCCTGACCAGGTGTTATTTGGAACCTTTCTCTTTTAGAAAGTGCCTGGTTCATTAAGGGAGCTTCGAAGAGAAAGGTAACCTTAAAATGTTGTCCGCTGCAGTGGTCAACACAGTGCACGTCTAGTTCTCAGACCTGGGATTTCATTGTCATTTCTCTGGCCAAGCATTAAGTATTTATTACTGAGGCGGAAAAATGGCCTTTTGAGTTTTGTTTTGTGATTAAATTTGTCTTTTTATAAGAGAAAAATAATTAAATTTTGAGGGATAGTTCATTCGGGTATTTTAAATGTGAATGTCTGTATCCAGCCTCGTGTTGACCTTCTGCCCTTTACATGAGTACTACGTTCCATGTGCTATTGGTAATGTGTACTGGTTTTTAAAGTTATACATTCCAAAAAGTAAACTCAGTTTTAAAATATTGTTTTCCCCTCAACGAACAAAAAATATACAAGGATGTAGTTTTGAAAACCGGTACAAACTGTTGCGAAAACATTCCCCCCCGTATAAAAACACTCTAATGCCAGAAAATGTTTCAAAATCTCCCTGCTTTTATTTCAATTTTGCCAAAACGAAAAAAAAACAAAACAAAAACCAAAACCCAATCACATGCATAAACTTACACAATCTCCACGAAATCGTCCATCATGTTTCAGGAAAACATGTTAAACCCATCCTAACGACTGGTTGTAAATAATACGATATGTTTATTGAAAAGATTTAGGAATAAGTGCACTCTTTCCAAATCCTTGAGCATTTAAAATGTACATTTCTCATAGCAATGATGTTACCCAAGAAGAAACAGTCATTTGAAACTTCAAGGAAACTAGAATTATGACCAGGAACCGTTCACCTGCCTTGACGCAGTCAGTTGAACTTTCTTTTTGTCGATTCCAGTTTGCCTTTATGTCGGAACGCTACTTCTTCTGAGGTATTTTTATCTGCCGTACATGGTCGACTTACACTTCAATCATTCAATTTTAATGAAATGTTGACTAAAGATTATGGAACCCGACCATCAGGCTTAAAGAGATAAACGTGAGCGTTATTACATTACCACGTGGCTTCCCGTGGGATCTGCCGCGTTTTCGTGTGGTTTCTCGCGTGGTTTGAGCAGTAACTTCGAGACTCTGACAAACCGAAATCCTCAATGCTATCATTGCTTACTCAAGACATTCATCGCACAACCGATTGCTCGGTTTCCTGTTTGCTCAAACATTACACTGAAAGTCATTAGCTTCATTTTAACCAAAGGAGTCAGTCTATTTTTTTTCCAGCCTCGGTTTCGTTTCACTGATTTTAATAATGAAAAAAAAACCGGTTGAACTGTGCCAACGTTAGGTTATGTAACGCATGTAAAAGAACCCAGTGCACTCTTCGAAAAGACAAGGGGTTCGCCCCAGTGTTCCTGGTCTGATCGGCAACAAATTGCGCCACAGCACCTTGTAAAACATTACATGGTGCTATCAGAATTAAGGTATCATAATTCAAACGTAGTCCCAAATCTTGCAGGAAATACTGTATGTTACAGCGCCAGGAGCGTCACTGAGTGACGGATATGTGCGCTATATAAGAAGCCACTATTATTATTATTTATTATTAATACATTTTTATTGGGATGCAACTAAAGGCCTCAATACTTACCCTTTTAGTATATTCATGTCCAACATGACTACGGACATTGGGAGAGGGCGGTTGACTCTTGAGTCGTAAGTGGGTGATTGGTTAGGCCTTACATATTTGGGGCACCAATGAAGGGTTGCCCAGTGGTCAGTGACAAAGCAAGGTGTTTTGGACAATTGACCGTACTGCGAGAGAGCAAAGTTGAGGGAAGTAAACTTTCCCACTTTCTTCAGCCTTTCTTCACCGTTGCCTTTGTCGGATATCTGCCTTGGGTTGCGTCCAATTCGACTTGCCGTTCAAAATGTCCATTCTGTCCCTGTCTTGCTCTCTGGGCAGAATCAACAGAGGGCCAGGTTACGGTGTAAATCAACCAGATCGTCAGTTCGTAAAGTTTCGGGAAACATTTTCGATTCCCAGACCAAGGATAAGGACCAATTTTCACTTCGAGTTCCCCTACCAATCGCTTTCAAATTCCTTCTTAGAAAAAAATAAAACATAAAAATAAATAAATGAAAACAACTACCGTTTATTCAATTCAATTCAATATTAGTCTTGTTAAAAAGTACATGATATTTTATTTCCTGGTATGAAAGTATACATGAAAATATATAAAAATACATAAAAACCACATAACGACACACCTCTTGATATATTTACAATAAAAAAAAATGTTAAAAATTATTACAGAAGAGGAGACAGTTACACGATAAAAACCTAAAACAGAAATAAGCAATGCAAAAACATACAGACTGCATACACGAGTCCATTTCCCCTTCCTAAGTTAACAACTCTCTCCTTCGATTTATGTTAAACATTTACCTTAAAAATCACACGTCATTATCGTCCAACTGCCCAGCAACAAATATGCCATTCATTTTACATTTCAACTTTACGTATTTTTGTTGTCGAAACTCACCAGGTATTATTATATTTTGTCTGGGATAATTGCGTACATACTGTATTATTATTTTTCAAGCTATCCTTTAACAATCGTCGTCTCATAGAGTAGTCAGGAAAAGACCATATTTTTTATACAGAAATAGCAGCAGCGTATGTAATTATACGAACACAAACCTACGGGTGGAGAATGCGCTTAACGGCTCTTCCCTGTTCACAAGATTTCCAATAGCGAGGCAACAATATACCTGTTTGCTACTCATGTGTTTCACAAGAAATTCGCAATACTAAAATGAAATATTATGAGAAGAAGAAGAAAGAAAGAAAACATATACACATGTAAATACATTGAAAGTGTTTGCAACCTTCTGTATAGCCTAAGTGTGTGCTTACATCCCTTTTGGAAATAATTCAATGACTTTTACGTTGCTAACCTTTTTGTGTACCCAAGAAACTCCCTACTATAATTTTTCAAATTGACCGAGGACAGAACTGTTTATTGAGAGAGTTGCGTCATAAAGGGACCAGTTTTCTTCGGTCACGTGTTTGCTGGACGCCATTTTCGGTCCAAATGCAGCACAACCCAATGGGCAGACTAGTCTAGCTCCCTAAATTCGCTTAGCGTTTTTTATGGACACAAAATGGCACCTCATGGCAAGCTGTCGCAACTCTCTTGGTTTACGGCTCATGGCTGAGGGTGTGTCTTGTATGTAAGGGCCACAGCTGCTCTTGTCCCCCAAAAATGCGGATTATGTGCAAGACTAAAATCAGACCAAACTTATCTAAGTTATAAGTACAAGCAATCCCCGATCGACCAAGTGGAGGTTACAGTCATGTGTTCTCCCAATGTACTCATCAACCATAGACATACAGTAGGACAAGTTCTTTCAGAACTTGACGTGTTATCTGCATGAAAACTAAATTCTGCTCAGCGATCCACTTCATATAAACCGTATCACAACAGTGTGTTGTTATACTTCTGCTGGAAATCGCCTAAGAGGAAAATGGCGTTTTGATTATGGCATGAACATTACACAGTTTTACCAAACTGCGTTTCAAAATAAAAGTACAAACTGCATCACAGCAGAGCAGTACAAACAGTACATGGTCTTGGAAATTTCAGCTCTTTGGTAATTAGCGCCCTCCAGTGGCGATGCATGCGATGGCCAATCTTGACAGAGTGCCAGCATTACAATCGTATTTCATTCTGGCTTGGAGGGCTTACTTTCCTAATTTAAATGTTGAATTTAAGTTTTAAGAATGGTTGAGTTTTGATTTTTGTTCTAAACAGATATACATAATGTGTAATAAATTTTATAACAAAATACATAGGTAAATTTCACCAGGTTTTGATTCAATTTAACGCATGGTTCAATCAATTTAGATGGTCATTCCATAACCAAAAGGAGCTATTCAATTTCATTATCCAAGCATTCTATAATCTTTTAGCGTCATTCGTCCTTGTAGAATGGAAGATAAATCATACTAAAAGTATCGTAATATCCATTCCATTTCTTCAGTATTAATTGCCAATGTTTATTATGCAGGACCATTCATGAGCAAACATTTATTGCATTTTTCAAGCGTCTTCATGTTTTGCGTGTTCAACTACTCCTATAAAAGGCCGGGCTTTCCTAGCTGCAAAGACGTAAATGGCGTTTTAAATCCGTAGATTTGTTTTATATCCACGTTTTTAGTAGAAGGAAAAGATGGCGGCCCGTAGCCCAACAACATTTGGATAAACATAGACAAATTGCGCCCAAATGGTATGACTATAAAGAATCGAATGATGAATAAATAAACGATGAGCAACGTTTGGTGCTTAAAACTTACAAGTCAAACATGTCCGCCGTTAATGCTCTGCGCGAAGAAAAAACCCAACAACTTAATACAGGCCAGTTGAAGAGGAAACAGGCAGCTCACGATATTTCTCAAAACAACATTTTAAACTGATTTTGGGCACAATCGTTAGTACTTGTTGCATGTGGTCAGGTCCCCGCTTAAAATAAAATGTTATTTTAAAGTCATGCTGGATGTATCCTTATTTAATCATTTAAGCCCTGCACCAAACAATATTATAGTTATTGGCTCACATTGGGTAAAAATGAGCACATTTTGAGGGTACAAAGAAGATGGTTGAAAAGTTGTGTTAAATTGTTGCACAACATCGACATTGCTAAAAAGTACAACATCTTGACTCATTTTGAATACAACGCTGTGTTATAATTCACCACAATCTAGTTTGGTCAAAGTTTCCTCAACTGACCACCATGTTTCCCCCTTAACCCCGAATTTTGTTAACTTTACTCAAGCATCAATGTACCCCTGTTTTGTGTAATGTTCTTACACCCATTGAGGTTATAAAGTTTTAACCCGCACTGCTGTGCAGGAAGTTTTCCCAGCAGTTACGTGTTTTTTAATGAACACAAATTAACTTGTATTTGGGTTCTTTTGGAGGCCCGGGCTGTCATAGTTACAAATATTCAATTTTAAACACTTTCATTTAATCTGTATCCGACATGTAAAACATGAGTCTATGTATTTAGATTGCATTTCAGTAATTCAACAGTTAATCAACCAAAAATCCATGATTTAACTTTCTGACTAAAAACCTATTAAACATGGAAGAGATACTCAAAGCTTCTACCCCCAACCAGCTCACATAGCGAGAACACGTTGGTGCTTTTGGAGTCTTTTTGTGAAACACAGTGGGCTTTTGGAACATTGATTAAAATGTATCACTTACATCAACATGGATTATGCAAATAGTACTATTTTCTTCATTTTCTATTGATGTATGCCTTTGCATGCTTTTACCAGTTTATGCATAAATTGTATTTTCTTAAAAACTTATTTTGTGTTTGTGTATAGATTTAGCCTGTTTATTGTTAATTCCTTTTTTTTCTTAACTCTGTAAAAGCTTTGTAAATTTGAATGTTGTCAACCTTTTGGTTGTTTTTATTCAGATTAAATAAACCATTAATAAAAAAAAAAATAATAAACAACGTTGACAACGTTCGGTATAGAAAGTCGGTCCCATTTAAGTTGGCAGTATAACTGTTCATCAAACGCAACAGTAAGTCAACCAGATATGGCTGCTCATTTTGCGACCGGATCATTTTAAAAACTCACAGATTTGATTTATAGCCATGTATATTGGATAATGTTTTGAATCGTTCACGTCACCAATGACGCACGCGGATGACATTACCATAGCCAAATCGTGTTGCCGTTCAGCCGTCAGTGGGGATGCACTGTTGTGATTACAAGTTTATTTGATAATGGAAGGTAAATGGAATATTAAATTACGTCCTAAAATCAGGTCTATTTTATTGAATTGTTTTGGTACCGAAAGGTTTGCCTTGCTCCTCAAAAGTGATGAGCATAAACTGTCTAAGTTTCGCGCCATATTTTGAACTTTCCGGACCAAAATGGTCCCAACCATATTGACTTTTACGACTGTGCTCGATTCTGTTTCTTCAAGTACTTTAGTCTAATCCGGTTAATGGCTTTATTACATTATATCTTACAGTTGGAAAAGTATGAAATAGTATAACATTAAAATCAGTTTATGAAATAAACAAAGAAGACCTGGAGAACTTGACCTACGTTTTCGCTTGTTTATTGTCGAACGTATAATGTGTTCGATAAAGTGGTTCGTCGGACGTAATGGGTCCTATATAACGGGTCGTTGGACGTAGGTCCTATATAAAACAGTTCGTCGAATGTAATGGGTCGGACTTAAATTGATTAAATGCATTACGGGCTGCGCACCAGGTCCAAATCGGTTGTTGAACACAGTGGTTAAGGATATGAGCAGCTATAAGAATAAACGGCTATCTGGTCAAATTCAAGGTGTTTTTATCTGGCTCTCCATCGTCAGTTAAGGCTTCAAAGGGCGTATCCATAATCACATCTAAAAAAGTTAATCCAAAATGATAATTTAATACAATAATGACAGAATAATAAATGAAACAAGTGTTGTTTGAGTTTGTTGTAAAAATTTCCCAACGTTAAAATAGACGTTCAAAATACAACAAAGACATCACATTCAGAAAATTGCGTCTAAACTCACATTAAATCAATTAAAAATTCATTAGAAAATTACAAGAACAATACAAAGCAATTAAGGAAATAGACTTAACAAAAGACGTTGACTGAATACACTTGTCATCAAAAGGGAGAACGGGATATTAAGGGTGATCAAAGAGAAAGACAGGATCGGACAAGAAGGGAGTAAAAAGCAATCACAATTAAAAAGCCATTCTGGATGAGAATGCATAAAAACCCCATAAAAAATAGTGATTGATTTGAGGAGTAAATTTAATTGTAAACCTTCAGCACAAAACACTAGTACTAAAAATAATTTATTTAGTAGGCGTCCTTAGGTCGAGAATCGACCATGGAGTTTTGCGCCCTTGCTGGTTGCTGCTCAGCGTTGCCCGAAACTGTTAAGCACAACATGAAAATGGCAGTTTCAGCCGCAACGTACATGTATGACAGCATGTGATGTTGCGTGCCTTTCGTCTGGCTCTCTTCTTATCGGTCATGTCCAGGAAATTTTACTACCTTCCCGCTGTAGGCCTACTACAAACAATAAACATGGACATTTAGTTATAATCTCGATACTTGATGTCAGTACGGATCTATTTTGATAAATCGTCCTTTAAACTCAAACAAATTAAATTCTTTGTTCATTTTACAATATCAAGGTTATCGCATACAGACGTGCACAAAGTCACTTGAAGATAATGAACCGTTGTTTTCGTGCTTCTCGAAATACGTGACCGCCAAATTTAAAGGGATATCTGTGTGGTGTAGCGGGCGTGCATTGAAAACCAATGAAATGGAACGGTTGCACCCTTCCCCACAAACCTTTTCTTATATCTTTAAAGGGAAGGTTTACGTTTGGTAATCACTCTTAAAAATAATGGCAATAAAAACTTATTGGTTAGAAGCCTACAGCTTTCAATACTAAAACGCTTTTCGAGAAACATTTCGCTTCGAAGTAATGTGGTTATGTAAAAATATCAGTTTTTTGCCCCGAAATTTGAATCTGGGAAGCGTTACCGTCAGAAACTTTTCTCAGATTTTGTTTTCTTATGAGGATTATTCTTCATGCGTGGTCATAATTGCTGCGGATTTTCGGCGATATCTCAAAAACGCCACCACCTTTTGCAATGAATTGTTCACAGGTTAGTGTTGTTGTATATTATCTACATCTACATAGGATTGAAACAATCGAACGGTTAAAAAACAATAACAAAGGTAAACGTTGCCTCTTAGGTTCCCGACGATAAAGCAAAACGAACCAAAAATAAAATAATATAAAACTTGCAACAAATCAAACAAATAATCTAAGAAAAAGAAGAAGAAAGTGAAAAAAAAAGAAAAAAAAAAAGTAAAGAAAAAAAAAGAAACCGAAGCAAAAACTCCTCATTAGCCTAATGGCCTAGATCTGCAAATATTATCTGCTTATGTACATAAAGATAACGAGCTGATATACAATACTGACTGCGTATCGTCCGAATCATCATTAACCTTAATTGCTTACGAAGGGGCCGACCACGCGGCTGAGCATGTCAACCCCTGCATGAAAGCATGTAAGTTGGGGAGAGAGAGAGAGAGAGACAGAGAGAGAGAGAGAGAGAGAGAGAGAGAGAGAGAGAGAGAGAGAGAGAGAGAGAGAGAGAGAGAGAGAGAGAGAGAAAGAGACTGGTGGAAATCCAGAATCACCGCCAAAGAAAAACCAAAAATACTCACCACTGATCAGAAAATCCTACTCATATCATACTGTGCAATGACAATTAACCCCGCGGTATGGAACCGGTTTTGTTTTAATCCACGCAACATTTTGTTGCTCACGTTCTGGGGTTACCCGCTAAAAAAAAAAAAAAAAAAAAAAAAAAAAAAAAATAAACAATGAAAGCTGACGAGAGATTTCCCGACCCTTGTTTTGTTCTTGGACAGTTCTTGTTAAGCAAAATAAGAAGCAATGGGGGCTATTTATATGTTTAAATCAAGTAAACATTCATCGAGCATACCAATTACACGTCGATGACGTATCTGAGGTGAAATATATTCACTCAACATTGTTCTTTTTATAAAACTCACTCTACAAGCTTTGAGAGGACAGCGTAATTTAATACATCGCACGGGCACGGCATTTACGATGAGCTGAAATTGGCAAAATCTCCGATGCAATTTAGAGGAGCATTTTAAAGAAGCTTTGCGGTGGAGTCTGAAATAGCTTCCTTAATACATCTTTGTACATTTCTTATTGACGGAGATCTACAGCATGTTTTTTAGAACCGTGGACGTCTGAAATCTATATCAAAGTATTACATCCACACGTTTAGCAGATATGGTTCCTTTAGAATATCAAATGTTCAGGGACCAGTCGACATTCATGTATTAATGCTAATCACTTTTTAGTACGATTGGCATCTAAGTAACACAACCGTGTTGTTTGGATCACATTGCAATGGCAATAGGTTTGGAGGTACGAGAACTAACACAATATGAGATGCTACGCTCGCTGCATCTTTGCTCTCGATTGTTCTTGAAGTTTGCTGTCTCGGTTCAGATCAGTTTTTATAAAACTCAATCAATTCAAATTGAAAAAAGGTTACGGTAGGGGGATAAACATGTACATAAAAGGTGTTTTTTTATGGGATCGGTTAAGCTGACAAAATAGTCGCAGACAGTATTCATGTTTTATAGTGTGTGGTCAACATACATGAAATAACGAACTATTTGGGTCTAATGCACAATTTTCAGTCTGCACAATTTTCATCCGGTAAAAACTTTGTTCCTAATTTTTATTATAACAACCGAAATCAGCTGAGTTTTTCTTTCTTTTTTTTCCCATTTGTTTTCAGACACAGTTTCTCGAATAAAACTTTATTTTAAGTGGAAATATTTCACAAAAATGGTTGTTCATAATCAGTAAGCTTACAGACCCAAAGTAAACAATTGTATTTTTTATCCTTACCATTCCTATAAAAACTTTAAGTGGTTTGTTCACTAAACATAAGTTTGTGGAACGGATATCCCAATGTTTGTGCACATGTGTGGGAAAGACTAAAACAAGAGTTATATTACCGGAATGGAGAGAGCAAAAAAAGAAATTATTTATCATTATGGAAAATGTAGTCTCAAAAGACTGCAGCATTTGCTGTTGCTATACCTCATGCATATTCATGATAGAGAGATTCCAAGTGGTCCAGCATTCACCACCGAATGTCAGATGCTGTGTTGTTAACACCGAGCGCCAGCATCCGCGCGCAGTATATACGCATGCGTAAAAGAGCGCACGAGCTACAGTCTACTACGAAATCCAAGAAAGAAACAACTTTTTGTCTTTGCCTTCTCCTTTCTCCACATGTTATATCCCCTACCTACTTAGTCTGTCCCATTCACTAGTTGATACTCCCTCTTTCCACCTTTGATATTGCCTTTTGTGGATGACACGTGACGGGTGTTTCACCAATCAAATGACAAGGATTATGTCTGGGTGTTACATTTTGTTTAGTTCAGGATGGAAAGTCGATTAACTCAACACGGCGTTGGAAGTTGACAAACTAGCAACTATTTATCAAGTATCGACTGTCCATCCCAACCTTGTTGTCATACAACTCCAATTTCCTCACCCCAAGCAAACAAAACAAACAACTCATAAAGGCGTCTGCACTTCTCAAAGCCCTTCTCACGGAAACATAAAAGCAATGAATGATAAATATGTCCCTGGTGTTGTTGACAGCATGCAAGGGAGCGGATGGGGGGCCATTAGCGCGAAAACTGTTTACAAGTGTCGTGGCTGAGCGGTTAAGAGCACTGGGCACCTGACAGCTCTAGCGTTTCTGATCAGCAGAATGCGAGTTCGAGTCCTCGTCTTGACACTTGTGTCCTTAACAAGACACTCAACCATTTTCCCCGCGTCCTTCGGATGAGACGTAAAGCCGTAGGTTCCGTGTGCGGTGTAATGCACGTAAAATAACCCAGTTACACGTGGCGTTGAGATGGGGGTTTGAACTGGTTTCTGGCAGTGGTTGCTGATTGCGCAGTAGAACCTAGTAATAAGGTTCTACATAAAGCAGTCTCATTTTTAAAACATCCAAAAACATTCAAAAACATTCTAAAAATGTTTATTTTGTTCGAGTACGCTATATGTTATTGTTACAGTCTACTTTTACTACAATAACTTGGTGTACAGGTACATAGAATATCACCCTCGGGAAATGATTATTCAAAATTAACATAGTTCAAACACTAGAGTAAATCAACACGAAGAATAAAGCATTACAATCAAAAGTTGGTGAACTCCATAATGTCATGAACACCGAGCGTTCCATTGCACCGCCTTAAGATTTTGTTCTTAATTGTTAACATTGGGACTTTTCGTTTCATCCATCAACTTAAAGCCGTAAAGACACCGATGTATCTTTACATACTTTTTGTTTGTTTTCAGTCTTCAAACTCACTGATTCAACGGATTGTCAGGGGAGCAATCCTCCCAGAACTCATTATTTTTAAAAAAAAAACCCTTTATTTCAATTGCTGCAAAGTTTATAAAGGGGCACATTGCCTTAAAATCCCTCAAAATGTTGGGGTGTGGAACTTCTCTCTATCCTTTCAAAAAGAGCCGTACATGCACAAACAATCGGCAGTGATCTGGTAATAATGAGCAGTGGTTAAAACCCTTATGCGTGGTAGGTCCCCAGAGACCCTCAGATCCATTTAGGTGTACCGGTGATGAGTGGCAAACCCCTCATGTAGTTATAACAATGTCATATTTCATATCCCCATGATTTTTTGACATCTTAGTGACTTCTTTGCATGCCCAGTTGTTGTCTAGGATTATTTAAGCCTTGATTTGTCTACTTAATTAATTAATGTTTAATTAGCTTATCTCTTGCTCTGTGGTTTACAATTTGGGCAGAAGTGTATCTCTCCAACAAGGAGGTGGGGTGGGGGTGAGTGGTGGCCTTCCACAACAAGTTAGCAAGACATGAAAAGCCAAGCCTGTTACAGAGAATAGACAGCTGAACAGATTGTTTCATTTATCAGAGGGTTAGATCTGGGTAGCTCTGTGTTTATGTGCACTGGTATTTGTGTACATTTGTATGCAAGGAAAAAATTGCACAGCCCATAATTTTTTTTTTTACACAACTCTGGGAACTGACCCCCTCCCCCCATCTAAGATATGTGGAATGGTCCTGTTTAGGATCTCCTGGAAGATCAAGTCCCTCGGGGCTTCGAAAGTGATAAAAAACAAAACAAGAAACACTTAAAAATCAACCATCCAACACTGGTAGACTCCCACCCACAAGGGTTTTAAAATATAAATTGCCTCTTGAAATACAACCAGCGTAAATTACGTTCTGCCGTTTGGTGGAGTCCGCCGCTCTTTGCCATGTAAATGCACACAAATCACACACTTTCAAGGGATATTTACGTGAATCATTTTATTTTCAACTTTTTAAAATATCTATCCAACCATCATTTCAAAACAAACTCCTTTTATGGCCTAAAAGCGCCCAATCCGATGGCAACATGCTCCTTTGAAAATCACAAGTTGAGGCTTAATTTTGCATGACGCCAAAACAATTCGTCCAGCACAAAACGATTGTGCTTTCCATAAACAAACGTATCTAGCTAAAACTGCAATGTCACATGTACTAATTATTACCAATCTCTTGCTCGTTTTTGAAAAGCAGGGATTTTGTCAGTAACACTTTCTGCGTGAAATGCGAGGCCCGGGGATTATTTAAAACCAATACTGATCCAAAAGAGAGGGGCATGAGCTTCAATAAATTGGTACTGTTTAGGCTGTAACTTGTTTGTAATAATTTTGGCCATACAATCCGGGAAGGACGACCCTGGCGTTGCAGCAAAGCAATCAGTGGATGCTCTTGACTATTTGGGGGGCAATTCGGGGTTTCCCTGGATTTGTTATCCACTATAACAAAATAGTTGTTTACGAATCTCCGAATCAATAATTACCGTGTGTTGTTTGTCGTTAGTTCCAAGGGTATATAGTCGCCGGGAAATTAATTCATATCCCCAAGTTTTCAAGGTACCATTACACAAAAAATAATATTCATAAAAAATAATAGTAATAACAATATAAAAAAGGAAGAAGAACTATTTTGTAAACTCCTTTCTTCTTATTCGGGTTATTACGTTTGAGAATGAGATATAAAAAGGGGGCGGCGTGGGTCATTTTTGAAAGGTATTTTTGTGCACTCAGTTGGGGCCATCGTTGATAGTGGCCATCGAAACGGGTAATTTGGATTCGACCTTTCGATTGTATTGTGTTCTAAACCTTCTCCTTAGGGTTTGTACTACGTGAATTTTGTGTAGAGTGAGATGAGTCAAATATCCACCGGTAATTACAAACTCTACACTTTGTCTGTATACGTAATTTTTTTAAAGAGCCAATTTTCCATTTATGTCATCGTCATGCGTCATCCTTTTTCTGTACTACACGTTCATTCTAACCTCAGACAATGAGCCAGCCAATTGTCCCCTTCGTTCATTCCATTCAGCTAATACGTATATGTCATCGAGAAGTCTTAACTCACTGTGAGATGTGCCCGGAGAACAAAAATCACCCTCCCGATAGCATGCTAAAAACAACCGATGACCTTTGACACATCATTTGCATATTAATGACGCGTAGCTGAGGACTGAAACGCGTTCCTCTGCGAGGTTCCGCGTATTCGCAGGAGATTGATCCCATACACTGTTCAGAGAAGTTCATTATCATTAACAGCAGTGGACATCCTTCTTCCCAACGTTGTATGCTCGTTGTTTAAGAAGGATAAGCTTGAGGCTAGAGACGGCCCACTACTCTCGTGAACTTAATAGTGATTCGTTTTGTGAAACACACTGTCACCTGGCCATCAATGGATTGCCCCAAACATGTTCTTTTTTTTTCTTGTGAGGTGATGGGCCGCTATTTTGTCACATGGATTTGACTTCTGATTTCATCCTGAAGTAGTCAGTTCGGATTTCGTGTACGTTGTGTGGATATACTGGGTTTAAGTTTCTCACATGACGGCCGAGCTCATGTGTGGCGGCGGGTATTTTACAAGCTTGAAGTGCGTTCGATCTACATTCTCAAGAGTCGGTTGTCTTAACTTGCACTGTTGGGTGACGTTAAGGTAAGTTGTCACTTATGGCAGGGAAATAAATGAGGCTTTTATTGAAGTACTTCCTTGGTAAATATGCCTGCCTGACCACGCTGTAATGATCATACATCGTTAAGGACACGATGCTCACTTTAGTGAACGTACAGTGTTAACATTGTGATGGAAATGTCCGATTGAGATCATTGATGTTAGGTGAGTAGGGGAGGTACACTGCGAAAACTGGGTGTTGTCACATATAGACACCGAAGAGAGAATCAAAATTAACAACACGGGGTGTTAAAATAACATCAATCTAATTGTTTTGGCAGAAATACAATAAAACAAAAATATCATATGATGTAAATTCAGATTTTTAAAAGCAACTATTGTTATGTTTTTGGTATCTATCTGTGACAACACCCTTAGTGTCAATTTCAACACCCAAGTATTTGCAATGTAGTGCTGGTAAGGAGGGGGGATGCAAATTTTACCAACGCATAATAATTGTTGGTGAATATTTGTGACTTCTTTTGAAACCTAAAATCTTGGAGTAGTGGCGGTGCGCAGCTGAGGTTTGGTTTGTGCATTACGTTGCCAGCAAACGGTATCTCTTTTCTGTAAAGATATATTATGCATCTTAAGTACCAATAGTTTGCACACGAGTATTGTATCTTACACGCACGGGGTCGAAGGAACAACCCCTCCCCCAAACCCCCCCCCCCCCCCCAAAAAAAAAAAAAAAATAAATAAAAATAAATAAATAAAAAATAAAAAAAAAATAAAAAAAAAATAAAAAAAATAAATAAATAAATAAATAAAAAAAAATAAAAAATAAAAAATAAAAATAAATAAATAAATAAATAAATATTAAATAATAAAAAAAAAAAATAAAAAAAATTAATAATTTTTTTTTAAAATAAATATTAAATAAATAAATAAAAAAAAAACACCCCCCAAAAAAACAAAAAAACCAAACAAACAAACAAACAAACAAAAAGCAAAAACAACAAAACAACAAAAACAACAACACATTTTTGACAGTTTGACCTGTACAATTAAGCCAGCATGGGAGTCAGGTTGGCTCAGTGGTTTCTTCCTTGCTTTTCACCTCTTCGAACCCCGGTTCTTACCCCTTGGGGTTTTCCATCATGCCTCTTAAATTGAAATGTCATCATTGTCTTCAATGGTGTGATGTTTCCATTAAGGATGCTTTACAGACTAATGATTCAGATTCAGAGCACACCAGAAGTATGTGAAATATGCAAATTACCCTTCGGTTCTTACAGTGTGTGACACACAGCTGTTCAAAGTCACCACGAATGACACTCCAAACCAAGTGCTCATCTGCTACAACTTGGAAGTGGTCAAATGTGACAAGGCATATTCGAGCGGTTCAAAACAGAGTTGGGAGGGGGACTGACATATCAATACACCCACTCCCTTGTTGGAGGGAAATATATGAGCAACAAGCGCGAGGACTGTTTGAAACAACTTGTTTTGGAAATATAGAAATGATGACCTAAATCTGAATAAACAAAGTCCTGATTCCGGAGGAATGTTTGTGACAGCATCATATAACTCCGTAACATATTTATTTCACAAAACCTAGCAGTGTTTCTAGTGGTCAACGAGTTTACCAGCGTCCGAATTGAGCAAAACGTAACCAACACTTAAATTAATTCCAAACACGAGTTACGTTTGAGCTTATGGGCTATTGCTCCGGCAAGATGGCACATTTTTAGAAGTTCACGTCAGCAACGATCCTGCTGGCAGGATCACGGCATTCAGAGAATCCTGATATAAAATTAGGTAATAGTTGATGATTATTCGCTGGAGCAAGGGTTGCTCTTGGCTCTTCGGTTGTGGTAACAGCTGCTGCCACATCGTGCACTATAAGCCGAAGTCCAAAAAGGTAGAAGAGAGAGGGACACGTTGCATACTGTTTTGAAAGATTCGTTGTAGAAAAGGAAGTATTGGGTCGGCGTAGTATTATTTTTTCCTCGCCTTCTACCTCTAGGACCCCGGTTTGAATCCCTCTGGGGTACTATGTGGACTGGGTTTTCAGGCCCTACTTGATTGCAATGGTTTACCCTGGAATAAGTCCACCCACATCTGAAACTGAAACAGTCCTTCCTTGTCTTCTCTGCATGGGGTTCCTGGCTAGTGCAGTAATTAAGTTTGCTTTGATGCGAATCCATGGCTACAAAACCACAATTTTAATGATAGAAAGTGAGTGAGAAAAAAGAAATAAAACAAAATAACAATATCACCTGGCGAAAGTATACGTATACTCTCACACTTGTAGAGCCATTGTGTAATCACGATGCGGCTTATAAAGTTGTTGTTGTTGTTGTTGTTGTTTTCATAAGTATAATTGAGTACATACACAAGTAAAAGTGTGTAACCTTTCCAAATTGATTCCGAATCGTCATTTTTTATTACTAGTACAAAAAACCCAAAACAAAAACAAACATTCGTCCAAAAATTAAATCCACTAATTAATTAGTTAGTTTGTTGAAATGTATTAAATATATTTTTATGATGAGTTGAGTGATACAACTCCCGCTATTTCAATCTCTGAATTGAGTAATAAAATAGTAATTAATGCTTCTTGCAGCTACCGCAAGTAGCATTAATTAATTGAAGTACACGCTTCAAATTAATTATACAAACTTACCCTTACATTCATCGGAATTTTTTTTTTTAAACTTACTATTTATAACTATTACTATTGTTTACATATACTTGTTTGTGTTTCCTTTGAAAACACCCTTTCAACTGTTTACTTATTTATTTAGTTGATTCTTTTTGTGCAAACTTAAATTGAAAGCTTTTTTTTTAAATGACGGTAGATTTCTTAAAAAAAAAAAAAGAATTTTCACATATTTATTGTTTTTATTTTATATTGACTTTTTAAATTTTGTCATTGAGTTTATTTTGATTGATTTTTATATTTTTTTAAATTTTACTTTATTTTAATTTTAGTTTTAATTTAATTTTAATTTTTATTTATTTATATATTTATTATTATTATTTTTTTTTATTTCATTTATTTTATGTGTTTATATTTATTTAAATTTGAATTTCACTAATTTGGAGGAGGGGCAGTTGGCGGTTGTTGGGTTTTGTGGGCGGGAATAGAAATGTATTGAGGAAACGTGTGAATGCAAGATAGAGGTCAACTCGTGTTGATCGAACGGATAGATACAGCTTTCAAACAGGGCCGGAAATCCCAGCGTGCGAGATTCCAAGCTTAAGTGATTTTCCTTCTGTGGTGAAATGTATTGCGGAAAGTCTGCATTTCGCACGGCACGATGAGTTGGACGTTTTGTCAATTTCAAGAACGGTCTGGAAGTTCGCACTAAATCTCTTGTTCTCTATAATATGTTTTACTGCAGACATTCCCTAGGTTTAAATTTTTGACGTTTTAATATCCGTAAAGGTCATATTGGTTGTTATCTAGTTTTTAACGAGTACTATAGTCCCATAGGTGCGAGTAAAGCAGCCGTCTCTTATGTAACTGCGTAAAAGCTTGTCCCGATCATGTGACATAAGTCAAGCGACTGCCTAATTATTGTCTGAGGTAACCAGGACTTGGTGCTCGATATGAGGCATAGTGGTACCCCTCTCTGTACTGTGCCTTCATTGTGTGCTCAAAATTTCAGAAATTCTTGAAGAGGATTTTTTTTTCGTTTTGTTTGTTTGTTTGTTGGGGTGTTGTTGGGGTGTTGCTGTTGTTGTTGTTGTTGTTGTTGTTGTTGTTGTTGTTGTTGTTGTTGTTGTTGTTGTTGTTGTTGTTGTTGTTGTTTTTTTTTTTTTTTTTGGGGGGGGGTTACTTCTGTACCAGAGGAAAAGTAGTGTGTTTAAGAAACCATTTTTATTGAGTTTCACTAAGTTATATGTAATATTTACACACTCGTTTACCTTTCTATAACAAAAGAACTACAATGAAAATTGTGTTCAAGTTGATTTTTAACAGATGCAGTCGCTGGTTTTTAGCGAAGTAAACCTTATATGTAAGTGAACATAGAGTGGGGGGGGGGGGGTCCCTATGCCCCCGTATCGGACATGGTATAAACAAAAATGAAGTTTAAGTGGTAAGTTTCAACTAAGCAAGTCATAGTCTCAGATATTATTCAATTCGTACTCGCAAATGGCTTCATGAGACAACACTTCTAGTAGACATTCTAAGTAAACATTGTGGAAGTGTTATGTTTGATTTATCAACACAAGTGTTTTTTTCCGCGGATGAAACTAATATGTAATTTAAAAGATAACGCATAGCTTACATCTTGAACTCCATGCACTCATTTTACGGTTGGCGACAGCTATGTGGAGTGCCAGACCCATAGGTCAATCTCGAAAAGGCTTCACTCACATACTGCTTATGTAAATGAAAAATGTGTACAACATTGCTTAATCGTCATCAAGGGGGTGGTGCAGTAATGGGAATGGCCGTACATGCTGGCTAGCGTTCTCTCGTGATTGAGTGGTTTGGGGCTCGTGATGCCAATGCCTGATCGATGTCAACCACAATTTGAAGTCCATCTACTTGGAGGAATTTGAGAGTCAAACTAATCCTAGGAATGGCGTCGTTGAGGACTTAAGCTCGGAGAGTACTCTTATGGGCATGCGACCCGTCCTAATTACGGGCGTAACATCGGAAATAAAAATTAGAACATTTCCAAGGGGAGTTGTCGAGGTTTTTTAAAACTTTGTTGGCGAAGAAACTAGGACTTCACATACCAAAATTCACCTACTGTATGCCAAGGTGGAAATTGGTAGAAAAAGCCTTTACCGGGATGCAACAATTGGAAATGGCGAAAACTAGAAAATACAACAGTTAACTAAACCAGTAAGCAATAATTTGTCTTTTTAGCCGTTTTTGTGAATTGTTTTGTCGTTTTCTACAGAATGTCAACACGCCTTTAATTCCTTTCCCCAGAAAGTCACAGCGATGTGTCACGTGATCGTGTCAAATGCTTTGTGGGATTCAAAATGACCGCCTTTTCCGGTGGCTTTCTTGGTTGTTATGTTTTCAGCCCATACTTATATTTATTTATTTACGTATTTATTTGTTTTTTAATGGCCTCCTTTAAAGATTATATTTTCCATGATCCTTTTGTGAAAAGATTAAATGCTTTAAACCCGTCAACCAGGCCTTGACATTGCACAACTGGACCTGGAAGTAAATACAAAATATAGTTTAAAAAAGTGAAAACACAACTGGAAGACGACCTCCTCCTTTTTGGAATGTCGCCATGCAGAGACAAGAATACAACATCCTACATTCAGGATATTGACATCCCGAGTTTAATTTATAGGGAAGATGGCATTGTAGTTTCAAGACATTGACATCTGGAGATAAATGTTCATGGGAAGACATCATCCTACTTTCAAGAAGTCGTCATCCCGAAATAAATCACCTCAATGATTCATGATCTAACGTTTTTATAGTCACATCATCCCGCATTATTCTTAATATCTTAACAAGTCAGATAGCACTTCAAGAGCGCTGTACTTTACAACTAATTATTTCAAACCTATTGGATAGAAGTTTGAGAGGACTCGATTGATTCCGTATATCCAATCACTCCGGAGTATCATTTACATAAACTTACAGTGATTAGCCAGCTCTCAGAATGTGGTTTGAGGCTGTACTAAGCACCGTTTTCCGTAGATTGACAGTGCAATGCTCCTATAACACCGCTAATTTCCCTGGTTATGAGTTTCTGCAGGGATTGACTACACATAGCGTACGTGATGAACATAATGTACGGGGTTTTGAGAGTGAGGGCAAGTACATGTCTTCACCGCACGTACTATTGCGCTCTGGATCACTTTGTGTCCAGTGTGGCACCCGACTACCCCCACAACTCTCTCAAGACTTGATATGCCGTAAACAAATACCATAAGTAAGTCTCAGCGTCTCGGTCGATGACTCTAAACCTATGGATGGTTGATTCTTGGTCGGGAATGATTAGTGACATATAATTAGAATAATACAAACACGTCTTATTCCGTTTTCCGATGTCGCCTCATTTCCGGTTCAATGGGGGAGTATTATGGACGCTAGGTGGCAGCAAACTTACTGGGTAGATATGATGTCAGAAGTTTATGTGCATGTTCACGTCGGATATCTGCTGCCACCTAGCATCATAAAGTTTGTCAATGCATATTTGCATTTATACTCCGAAGAGAAAATTGTAGAATTCATGATGTAACCTACTCTTAGAATGACTGGCGTCCAATTAGAATGCATGGAATTTGGTACTTCCAAAGTTCGGTTGGCTTGTCGGGATCTGTATAATTTATACAACCCTATATTACGACGTGCGTGTTCGTTTTCAAACGTCCCTCCCCAAAGCTCTTTTCAAAGAAAGAAAGAAAGAAACGAAACACAAAAAACACCCCGACTTAAACACACGACAGCGCACCCAGTTGCGTACGTAAGAAGTCCAGATACACACTCGAGCACCTTTCAAAGAAATGACATAAAACAAACACAGAAACACAGCGTGCTGTACGTTACGACCCCCCCCCCCCAACACACATTCTCAAAAATGCATCCCTGTGGAGCATTCTTTTGTTCTTTCCTTTGTCCCTGCACTCAACAGTTTCACATAGACTTTGTCAAAACATTTCCTTGTGGAATACTCCGGTCTTAAGAATTTCCATGTGGAGACCTTTTGTTTTCCTTTTTTTGTTTTGTCCTTCGTCTACATAAGGTTCCGAAAGTGACAGCGTAAGAAATCCCTATACACACTCAAGGACCTTACGAAGCCCCCGCCAGCACTTTTCAAAGAAACTACGGGAGACAAAAAGAAACACCCAATAGAGACATACAGCTCCGTGTTGCAGTCACTCTGTGAACATTTCTTTGTTCTCTACACTTCAGGAAAATCATTTTTTTCATTATCAACCCCCCCCAAAAAACCAAACCAAACCAAACAAAACAAACAAAACAAACCCCAACACAACACTGTGTGGACGTGTGTAAGTCCACATAGTGTTACAAGTCCCTATATCATGTGAACCTCTTTTTCTCTCAGGTACACACCTCGTATGTAGCTTTAAAACACATCAAAACAGTTCGGGCGTACGAGCGAAGTCACACTCAAGCACTTTCCGAACAACCTCTCAAACATTTGTTCCCCATGTAAATTGATTTATGAGGCCAACGGTATTGCCTGTCTACTTTAAAGTTCTGCTGAGAAAACTCTCTTTTCGTCTTTGCTATTTTATCGCCGTTTATTGTTTAATGTCATAATTAACTCAAAAGTAAAACATGAAATCAATGTGCTTCCAATTGTTTCAATCATTTTGGCGGTTTTTCTCGTAATCCTGCATATGATTTTCGCTCGGTTCCAATACCTTAAGCAAAAATGCGGGGATGGGCTGACGTACGCACATGCGCATTGGACCATTTCCCCATACCTAATATTCGAAATAATCCACCCTATCAATAATAATGTCGCTCTCTTGTGTCACTCCAATGTTAATTCTTTGGATTGTACCTAAAGTAGGGCTCAACTACAATCTTACTTCTTACTTTGATGTAAAAGGGTCGTTAACATTATCCATGGAACCTCCATGCTTTATCAAATCGTGTGTGTGTACATTTCCCACTACATCCTGAACAAGACTTTGTACTAGCTGATCAGCACATCCTAGACGTCTTGGACGAGACTGATGGGGCCCAGCGAACATATGATTTTGTATGTTTAATTTTTTTGTTACTCTCTCTCTCTCTTCTTTGATTTATGGTGAGCTTGTGCATCCTTTAATTTGTCACTCCGAGCCAATCTGGGATTCTCGATGCACGGCTTACGTGACTACCTAGTAGTTGACCTACCTTAGGAGACAACAATGTTCGCGTTATGTAGTTGCAGCTAATTGGAAAAAGTACGCACATAATATGCTTACTAACTACCTTCACAAAAGTTTGCTCTGATACGAAAACGATGCGTCCCTTTTTGTGTTTTCTCTCTCTTTCTTTGGTTTGCTCTCATGTGTGCTTCTACTTGTCTTGTGGCATAATGCGAGCATAATGTTACCAAAAATACACTAATCTAAAGCGCTTGCCAGCAGTCAAGGGGAAAACGCGGTATTTGTAATAATCAACAACATTTTTCTAAGAAACTATAAAGAACGAAGAAAACAAAATCTCAAAAAATAGTATTAATAACATTGTTTTCATCTCTGGAGGCTAGCAATATTTTATTATTTTTCTATATTCGTGTTATCTTTTTGTCATTGATTTTAGTTTTATTATTTTATTTTTTTACCGTATGGGCCTATTTCAAAATGACCCCAGGGACAGGGGGGGGGGGTGTCCACGCAGCTTAGCAGGCTGGATGGTCGTCTCCGACAAGTGTATTTTTCCAGTTTGTTTGCGTTAAAAGGATGATGACTACAGTCCCGAAAAAATTAACAATAAATTAAGTATTTGTTAAAGAAATTAACTAGCTTTTAAGTAGTTAGTGATTTTGTTAAAAGAAGCAAAGTTTTCCGATGTATTTTAAAGAATTCTCATCAACTACGACTATATCTTTGTTGTTGTCTGTGGTAATAATGGCAGTAACGTTTTTTTCACACCTCACGTCACTGCTCAGTTAACCGTACTTGCTCGTTACTACCAGCATGGAATGAAAGTCACCTTGTCTTAAATTATTTCCCTTCCAATATTGATTAGTAGAAGAATTTCCATACAAACTCGTTCAGAAAGTTCGGGATACTCCTGTAAGTTGATTATCGAGGTCAACTTGTTACCTACCGGTGTGACATCTTCCTGGCTGATAACGGTAAATCAACCCACGGATCCTTCCCATGTCCACCCATCTTATCCTACGTGTAGCACTTAGCTACCGTACTCTCCAAAAACAACGACGTGGGCAAAACTAAATCCCGGGGATTGCCAAATGATTTTATAATGCTTTCAGAATCGACATCTGGATTTATTCAAACAAACGAGACGGAACTCGCTTCCTCTTCGAATAGCTCTCGGTTGTTTGGAGGGAAAGGTTGATGTGTGGAACTCTGCTGGGACACACAGACTGTGATGGGGACTTAATGTGTTTATCGTTGGATAGCTGGGGGCTGGTGCCACATTTCACGTCATCAAGTGGAACAAATCGAAGCACTGGATGATTCGACTGTTGCTTTACGTAACCCGATACCGGGCGTAAATGTCCAAGTTCTCGGTGTGAAAAATACTTCAGTTATTTGCGCATTTTATGGTTGATTTTACTGCGAGACATTGCATCGATTTTTGTTACAACTCTGAAGTCAAAGTTCTCTTCATGGTGGTGGAAATAATACTCAAACAAGTCACTGATCTCGGTTTGCGAATGGTTCGGCAGTAACACGGTTTTCCACATGAATTAAGTTTAATCTATACAGCTTGATTCTGAAAACAGAGTGATGCATTTGTTTTTTTGTATTATTCTGTTCACCTTTCTCTAGACTGTACTTTCCCCCAAACCAACCTTCACCTTCTGCTTGTTCGCACAGCTCTGTTGCATCATGGAGGTAAAATTCTACCTCTATGGTTGCATTCATTCTGTGGACAATCCTTTGTTCTGTTTGCTTAAAAAAAAAAAAAAAAATCAACACTGTAAAAACACTGTGTAGATGTGTGCATGGAGGTACCTCCATGATGTGTGTAAGTCCACACAAAGTTTCAAGTCCCTACATTGGGTAGACCTCTCTTGTTCGCAGGTCTATAAGTAATGGTAAACTTTATGCCTGTTTTTTGCATGGTGGGTTGGTGCGGGGGGCGTGGTTGATTAAGCATAACATGACTAGGCAACACGCTCTTCATCATGCTGACCGTGAAAAGAGCCATGGTGCATGGGCTTCCCGCAGGGCATACATTTATACAAAGATCAATGTTTGTGTGGTAGGCTGTTACGGTGTTTAATTTCGTCCATTTGTCCTTTTTGTGAGGCCTTTTGTTAGTTTATTTTAGTAGTTTATTTCCCTTTTTACGCACCTTCTGCCAAGTCTTGTCACTTTGAACATTTTAACTTTCGATGTATTTTTATACTATGTGAGGGTCCCGAGTGATCAGCTGTGCTGGATGGGTCACTCTCGTTAAATATGGTTTTAAATAAATAAATACAAAATCAAAATCGAATAAGACATGAAAGATGTTATGTTTTTGGAGATTGCAATGTATGATCTTTTATAAAGTTTTGACATACATAGGCCTAATGATCAATAACATAACAGTAATACTATTAATAATAGTAATAATAAATAAATAAACACACACACAATTTAACTAAAAAATAATAAGTAAACGACCAATAAATAAACAAAGCAAACAGATTAACGAATATTACTTCTTAATAGGCCTAGATGTTCAATTTTCATCGGGCAATCTCAGTTGCCTAGACATCTGCACTAGACTGACAAAAGTCGTAGGTTTTAATCCAGCCTGAATAGTATAATAATGCTTACACAGGACTCGGGGAAAGTACTTGGCTATCAATGTTTTACACAAATCTGTGTATTGGGTAGAACGGTACCATTCTTCCCTTACTAAAAGCGTAGTCACTTTTCTGCCGGGTACTTGCCCTGGATTCCACGAGGTCACTCGTTATGCAAATGGTGACATCATCAAATCTAGCTAAGCTAAATTAAACATACATTAGATAACTTCATATTATACACCGGGAGCAGAATTGAACTGCATCATACGTTGGTATAACGCTTGCGGGAAAACAAACTCAATATAAATAATAAAACAATACACCTACAGTTAATAAAAAAAACCATTAAATGATTACTAACTGTATAACATGCTGCACTGCAAGAATTGTGGTGTTTCAATTGACACCGTTGGTGTTGTCACACAAAGATACCCGCGAGAAAATAAAAATTAGCATCATTTGTGGTGTCAAAATATCACCAATGAAATTGTGTTGGCAGAAATTAGCATTATTTTAACACCCTATGGTGTAAATTTTGATACTTTTTTTCGGTATCTAGAATAATAATGTGACAACACCTGAGGTGTCAATTTTAACAGCCCAGTTTTTGCTGTGTCGAAAAGTACATTAACATTTTGACCTGCACCCACTTGCTATTTACAACTCAAGTTAAATGGACTGTAGCTAATTGGTCCTATAATGAATGATAATTGATTGGTTTTTGACTTGAATTTTCAGCTAATCCAAGGAGTCACCCTCTCAATCAATGTTGCATGGTTTTAATGAAGTTGCGATAACCAATGGTGAAAGACGGACCTCTGTATCACTGGCAGGTCTATCAAAGGTCTGGATTCACGGAGATTAATTCCTATCTCGCAATGAAACCCACAGTAGTGGTCACGTACTAAACTTGCCACTTCTATATAACCTGAGACAAACAAATCAAATACAACAACATTGTCAATAAGCATCACAGAACAATAGAACTAATGTATTTTTGAAGAGTAAATTGAAGGGACAACGTTGCCTTCAGATTGGGCTAGAGAAGGCGTTTAGAACCAAAAGCGCTAAATCCGAAAGTAACTTGTCCCTTTTATACTAGTTTCCACATGATAAGCCTACAACCACTCTGCGAATAATTATATCACCAATGTCGGTGGTCATGTGTTAGTGAAATAAATTTGTATACTTAGCATGTACTAGCGAAAGATTATATTAGCGACGTAGTTGCTAGTTACAGATGTTCGCTGCCTGTTTACTATAATCGCCATTTAATAAACAAGAAGAGCAGTAAGAAACAAGGGTAAAAGCTTACAGGAACTGCTTACCGTTTAGGTTAGCTAGTAAAGGCTGTAGTAAACGGTTTTCTGAATTGGTGGACCTGTATGGTTAAAAGTAAAGTATAACGAAATGTCCACGGATCATGTCCGCATGAAGCTGTGTCTGTGATGCGCTTGTATGCCCCACTGGATAGATACTACAATTGTAATTAAACACAATTAAAACTAGCTGGTTGGGGAATCTAAAATTCGGGTACATAAAAGCTACGTTCACAAAGATGCAGCTTGGACAGGTCAATTTTTTGTTTTCGATATCTTACGTTGTGTTTGCTGTGGATAATTAACAGCAATGACAGCGGGCAAATAACTTATCCAGGACAATCTCAGAGGGTGAAATTGGATAAAATGGAAAATGCCTGGCCTGGGACTCGAGGGTTTTCCACCTATCGTGTTAGTTTAGGACTGGAAATAAATTAAGTAAGATAATGTCCTCGTGGATCGTCTTCCTCCGTGTTATAAAAACACTTTGATTTAGCACAGCACTCTGTACTTAAAACGTTTTGGGCAACCTGTGCATCTAGGTATACTTTAACACTGCATTGAGAACCGCTGTCCGCACGTGCTGACATAAAATGCCCATCGTTTTAACCACGTCGCACATTGGTCAGCTCATATAATATCATATCCTAGGCTGGACTATGCCACGCGTCCTAGAGGGGGAGTCAATCAGCAGGGGTAATTGATTTGGTAAGGAGAGGGGCTTAATCAATTAAGCAAACACATACGCTGAAAGGAACCCAGGCAATACCGGCTCGATTTTACAAAGAGCTAATATTGATCTTAACTGCAAATTACTCTTAATTGCTAAGCAAAATGAGATGTCACAATACAAATCATTATAGAAATACTGACAATTCACAAAGAGCTAAGGTTGATCTTTACTGCAAACCACTCTTAATTGCTATTAAGCAAAGTGTGATGTCACAATACAAAGCACTGTGCAATACTGACAACGCATTTTAAGATGAATCTTGGTGCTTTGTTTAATCGGCCCAGACTATGTAAACAACAAACTTATAAACAAAATCGTTGAAAAATGCAAAAGAAACCCCTTAAGCTGCGGACAAAATACCACGGGGCGTAGCAGCCTATGCCTTGCTGGGATTTAAGTAGTATTGGTTTCATTTACGCAAACAAATAGTTAGTGGCCTGTTGGTGTTCAATATATAGGTGAAACGATATATAGGTGAAACGATATATAGGTGACACTCAAGAGACGTTTCTACGGCCACAGATCCACAGTCAACACCCATAAGCTGGATACACCCGTAGGACATCATTTCAATCTTCCTAATCACTCAATTTCTGACATGATTTTACAGGGCATTGAGGCAGTAGGAAACCACAGAGAGATTGTTCGTCTGAGTAGAGAGAAATTATGGATAAGACGTCTCCAGACTATTCAACCCCATGGTCTGAACATCCAAGAAGAAAATGACTAATAACTTCTTGTCTTTGCCTTCTCCTTTTTACCACAGATAAGCCCCCCCCCAGTCTGCCTCATTCACCAATAAACTACCTTTCTCTCCCTCTCCCTATCGTTGATTTTGTCCTTTGTGTTCCTCACCTCTTGTGGTCAACCAGCCCCTTCCCCAACCCCCTCCCTTTTGTTACCCTCTTTTCTGTTCAGCCTCCTGCTTTCTCTGTGTATTTTCCTCACCATCATCTATTTCCACTTGACTACTTTTGTCACATCAGTCATGTACACATGTACCTGTTTATGTTTGTAGCCAAAGACTCTTCCAGGATCGAAACGTCAGGCCACTAACTTTTTTATTTTTTTGCATTTATACCCTAGGTCCTTTTGGTTGGTAAGCAGTTTGCAACAGCTAATACTATTTTTCATTTGGTTTCATTTACACTACACTTTAAATGTCAGTGTCAGCCTGGCTGAGAGCACAAAACCACTATAACATTTAAAACCTTCAACTGTAATGATAGGTCATTTAAAAATAATATTGAAATATCTGTCTTCAGCTGTCTCAAATAGTACTACTTTATTCACAAGCAGTTTATTAACCACGCTATAATCGCTGGCTGTCTGGAAGCTATACAATTTCTCCGAAGTGCTTCAATGTGTGTTTCAAATCATTAGCGCAGGCCATGAAGGTTCAGTTTCTACTTGTAAAACAAGTGTTGACATTAAAAGTAAACATACAAAGGAAACTGCAAGCGTTGACTTGATTCAATCCAGTCACGCTCAGTTACCGGTACAATTAATGACAATTTAATGTCTAATCGTCATTTGTCTTACAATGAAAGAAGAAGACGAACAAGTATAAATAAATAATAAGGGTTTTCTAAAATAACGTATGCCACTTTCAATCTGACATTCCAAAATGCTCAATATCTTGGCAATTTGTTGGGAATGCGATTTTTTAGTTTCAGTCTGAAATCTGGTTGCTTAAAAAAAAATTACACTGGTGCCACTCTCTTTAAGAGATAATTCCGTCTGACATGCAGCCACGAAACTAGGGTAAAATTTAGGGGGCACAAGAGGGTACTTATGGGTAATTGAAACCGTAGTTTCCACGTGCATTTTTCTCAAACAACCACCTTTGCAGTGCTCTTTACGTGTGTAAGATAATCCGACGTGGGCAACATAGTTTAAAACGCGTTGCAATTACATCGTAGAAGCTCACACAACAACATATCTGGTAATGTTTAATCGCAATCGTGCACATTTCAAATCGGGGAAATGGGGAGGGGACGGGCACTGGACATCAATACAGGGGTGGGGGCACGTGACCCCTTGCACCCTAGTAACGACACTGCTGAAATGCTGTCGATGACGTTGATTTGTATGATAAGCCTACACGGAAAAGAAATAAGCCGTTTTGGGATAAACGCGAGAAGTGACTTTTATTAATGTTTTACAGGTTGGTTGCATGTTGTCCTTGGTTTATAGTAGAGTTTGATAATGAATTAGATATTCAAAACGGTAAAGCAATTTACTTGTCCTTTACTTCAACAAATGGAGAATATAATATTATAATGAAAATATGAAACACAAAGACCTAAAGATCCACAATAAATTATAATGTTAGAATGCACCGTCAGGCCTCGCCTACACATCATCTCTCACAATAGATTCCTTTGTGAAAATAGATTACATACAGAACATGCATATCTCCCAGAGTGCGTTGCATTGAAGACCCAAGTTGTTTATTTGCACTTCTGTGTCACAAAATGTAAAATGATTTAATTAATTTTTCCACATGTTTGTTACTACGGAAGGATGTATTTATGTAGATGGTATTGTATTTTTCTTCCCGCTGAAGGACATGGCCGCGGGTTATATCCAGTCGATGGTTAATTCTAGTAGATGCCATCGTACATTTAGTATCTCGTTCGTTTTGCTTATACTTGCAACATTTTCGTACCGGTAAAATAAGTTTGTTTGTATTTGTTTTTTTGAAAACCTCAAACGAGGCACCTAAGTGGGACAAACATAAGTCCAATACATGTTGAAAGTTTTTTCCCTGTAGGTTATTTATTTATTTATTTTGTTTTGGAATTTTTTTCAGCTATTTCTTTATCTTAGAATGCTGTTTAGGCCTACATGTCGAGGTAATGCCTGGTTAAATTGAAGCTTATTTGTTGGCTTGATTAATTAATTTGTATAATGTGATTCATCTGCCTTTGGCAATTGACATATAACTGACAGACCAATTTTGGTGACAAAGATGCTGGCAAAGAGTTCTGTCCTGCCCTTTCTTATACTAACCCACTGTGTCCCGCCCTGCTGACTACTGACGTCATTTAGGACGAGTTAAATGGTACATCTCAGGATTTTATAGCATATGAGCTGACCAATGTGGTTAAGACAATGGAAATATGAAAATATGTCAGCATGTGTTTACAACATGCCTCGTTGGAAGGTTTTCACAAAGTACATTAATTACAATGCCAGGTTCACAAAATGATACATTTTTTTACCAATATGCGTACTTTGTTAAAAAACTTACCGTTTATCAGAGAATTCTGAGCACTGACTGGAGGATTTTTATAATAGGCTGTCTTTTAATTAATGAAGTTTTTATTTTCATAAAAATTACTATTTTTTGAAAGAAAAAAAAAGGAAAACAATAAACAAATAACAATTAACAAAAAATAGTTAAATAAGATTTAAACGCACGGGAATATGAAACTAACTATATAGATAAATACGAGTTTTGGTTGAACATAGAAGATTTGACGAGAGCGGGACATGAACCTGCGACTTCCGGTTTAACGTGCTATTTTTATTGGATTGTATTTCTTTGTGATTGTTTTGGGAAGAGTTGCAGTTTTTTTTGTCCTCAACTCTGCCAGTGTTTGAGGGAGATCTGATTAACTCTGTGCTGGACATTTCGCACACAAACATTTGTGTCAATCAAAATACAGGTGATAGTTCAATATCCATACGGTGGTTCAACAAACTCCGATGAGTCTCATGTCATCAAAATTACTACAGTCTCAGGTTAAATAATCATAACAGTACTAATAATTTATTACATTTCTAGTGCGCCCTCTCTATCCGAGCATGTTCGAAGGCGCAACATTGCAATAAAATTCAAACCTTTAAATCAAAGATTCTGGCAATTTGAAATTGCGCACTTTCAAAATTGTCACGTGAGGTCGTCTGCACTGCTCGTAATACCAGTACTCATGCAGGTTGTGAATTTTTTGTATTTGAATTTTTTTTTATGACGTCATGTTTGGGTGTTACCTCCATTTTAACATGTTTACAGATTCATTAATAATTATAACTGTTGTAATTTAACGTAGTTTCAATTTTTTTTCTTGTGCAGATTGTTGTTGTTGATGTTGTTGTTTGTTTGTTTTTTGACCAGATAAAACCATAAACTGTTTTCAACATTGGTCTGCAGAACCCTAATAAGAATCTAGAAAAGCAAAATGTATTTCCCCTAAGGATTGGTTGGTACATAGTACACTTCACAGTGTTCCTATATCTTTGGTCACCTCATGGAGACCGAAGACAAAATGAACAAAACGTCTCCACAGGACTGGATATTTTAAGAAGGTGATATTCCACAAGGAATTCTGTGAAACATGGGAGGGTGTTACATGTAAGTGCAGGAACAATGGAAAACATGAACGAGATCTCCACATGGAATGCTTTTAATTGCGGAAGGGCGAGGGGAGACGATAGTGCATATTACACGCAATCTCATATTCCCCGTTGTTTAACGATTGTAATGAGTAGTATGGTTTGACAACTAAAGCCGATAAACACACAGAAACATCTAGGAAGCTTGTCCTTAGTCATTTTAACGATTTTTTTGGACAAGTATATCAGTTTTCTTTTCACTAACTTATCATGTAATTCATGTTCTAAATCATCTTAGCATTGAAACTTCAATTTTCTTATTTCAATTCATGTTATTAGTTAACCTAGGGATAATATGTTACCTTTTTGTTATTCAAATGATTTTCAAATGCAAAAGAGTATAACTTTGACACAACAAACCAATCGTAGCCTGGGTACTCCACTACAGGAGGGTTCTACCTCCTCTGGATGTAACCTAAATTTTTACATGTTTACATATTCATTTATAATCATAACTGCTGTTATTTAGTAGTTTCAATGTTCATTCTTGTGCAGATGAAAATAAACCCACCAAACACAGCAATAACAATTAATACGATTTCAAAAACGAACAAGTAACCAAGATATACGTATATCAAGTGACAGCCCCGATGAAATGTGTAAATAAATAATTTCTGACTATTATAAAAATATCCCTTTGTGTGATCCATCCTATAGTGCGTTTATTGTAAACTTGGCTGTGATCCCTGATGGTAAAAAAAAATTATAATATATTAATAATAATGGGCATTTATAATGCGCCAGTATCCATCTTTGAGATGCTCATGGCGCAACGACACATCAGTAGAGGGGAATGTTTATGCAGACCTCATTAGGCGAGTATTGAGGGAAGTTTTCAACAAAGCCAGTGATGGAGAAAGTTTAAAATGATCTGGTAAATGATCTGGTAAATCGTGGTAAATTTAAGTTTACACGGTCAGTCCCCATGTGGTTTATTACATGATAAATGCCATGTAAAAATGTATCGTTTTTTCTTCAAACCAGTCTGCCAAAGTTGCTTATTATAAACATCTAGGCCTATTGCAAGGCTCCCCAAAGATAGTAATCTGGCAAAGAAGATTGTCCCCGACAACGAATGTTTTCTGTTGTTTATATATACATATGTTATATAATACTTCGTCAATCTTCAAGAGACGTTAATCACAACCGAAGGTCCTCGCAAGGAGGCATGCGTGGACAACTCTAATTAGCACGTCTGCTGATATCAGAACTGCCCATAATGAAAGTCAAAATGTTCTTTTTTGGGGTTATGGCCTGCATTCATGTTTAGAACCCTGCTGTGAGGGCCGCTGTCAGCGCATGCTGACATAATAAATTGTTTTTATTTTCGATCTTTTACTTACGTCGTACACACTGGTCAGCTCATAGGCTTTGATATCCTAAGCTGGACTGTGCCACACGTCTAAGAGGGGTGATTCAACAGGGGTCAGTAATTAGGTTAGATGAGTGCCGAACAAAACTTTGTCATTTGAACAAAGTCGAGTTTTCATTTACCAATTGTAGATATAAAACCGAAATTATAAAACTGTATTAATTCAGCAAATAAATCAGGGTTAATTTAACTCAGGTTGTACCTGGACATTTAATCAACACACCCAGAAAAAACAATCTGATGCAAAAAAGCTGTCAGCATTGCAACCAGACACGTACTTGAACTAAAATGGTCCGCCATTTTGTAGAACCAATTGTTTGACTCTAAAAAGTTAAGGACTGACAGAATTGACCCGGATTCTGGGTTCCAGGGGGCCCAACCCCTTTTTGGGGTCAAGCTGACTCGTTAACTAGCTTTAACGATGGATTTGGTCCGTTTGACCAGTTTCTGAGTAACTTTTGTGGCAACTCAGCATTTCGTTGGAGGGCTTAAAAAAAAATGAACTGAAAGGCATGTTGAGGTCGAAAGAAGAGCGGTCTAGTGCACCGGTGTCAAGGTTTCAGCTATCCGGCGTGCTCAATTATCCGGGTGACGTAGCCGGACATTTCAGCACTTAGAAGTCATGGTCCGAGTAGTCCGGCCGTGCTCGGACATCTGGGTAACAGAATCGGTGGACAATTTTTTTCTGAGAATTATATGATTTTCCTAACACAGTCCGTAAATTTGTGAGTCAAAAACTTTGTTCTATAAAATGGGGAACCGTGTTAGCTAATGAAGTAAAAGGAAAACCACATACTTTCGAGAGATATTTGTGTGAATATATTCTACTTTTAAAGTATCTTTCCAACCATATTTATTTGATAACAAACTGTTTTATGGCCCAAAGCTATCGAAGGCAACGTGTCACTTTAAGCGATCTGGACAGTTTCAATCGAACTTAATATACACGATTTTAACAGTCTACACTTTGGCTCCGTTCAACAGTTGCAGAATAATCTCCAGTTAGAAATCTCAAGGCTCGAGTTTGTTCAATTACAAACTGAAGGCTGCACTTTACATGAATTACCAGAAATTAAAAAGCATGTTATAAACAGTGTGCTTTCTTACGAACTTCAGTGACCTTGAATTAAGCTTTATATATTGAGTTGTGGGGGGGGGGGGAACACAATAAAGACAAGCATCGTCAGCAACTCTCGAGTTACGCTTCGAACCTTGCGGTGCATTATATCATCATTTTAGTGACTCGGTATCACTCACATAGATTTTTCCACCATGATTAATATAATATCAAGTAATAAACCACAAGGGAAACTGACTTGGTAAAAAATATATATATATATATATATAATAAAATAAAACACAAAAGTAAAAAGTAAAAATTGGGGTTGAACTTGTCGGACAAAAATAAGGGTTGGACACAATTGGTCGTAAAAATGGTTTATGCGATACTGTGGGTCGACATTATTTGTAACAAGCAAAAAAAAAAAAAAAAAAAATTATATATATATATATAATAGTTTGGGTTTGAACAAAGAAAAATTGACTGGAGCGGGACTTGAACCAACGACCTCCAGATTAACGTACCGGCGCTCTACCAATTGAACTATCCAGCCCTATGTTGGCGGTCTCCCTATTAGTCAATATCTTTGTTCGGGGTGCAAGTCAGAAGCCATACAACCGTTAACTGCCGTGTAGCCAGGGATCACACCCACGTTTACGACTCGACCTGGGAAGCGGCAGCCACGGGATCACCTTAAGGGGATGCGACTTTTTAAATATCAAGTAATAAACCACATGGGAAACTGACTGGGAAATTTTATTTAAATAGTTTGGGTTTGAACAAAGAAAAATTGACTGGAGCGGGACTTGAACCAACGACAATAGGGAGACCGCCAACATAGGGCTGGATAGCTCAGTTGGTAGAGCGCCGGTACGTTAATCCGGAGGTCGTAAACGTGGGTGTGATCCCTGGCTACGCGGCAGTTAACGGTTGTATGGCTTCTGACTCGCACCCCGAACAAAGATATTGACTAATAGGGAGACCGCCAATATAGGGCTGGATATCTCAGTTGTTAGAGCGCCGGTACGTTAATTCGGAGGTCGTTGGTTCAAGTCCCGCTCCAGTCAATTTTTCTTTGTTCAAACCCAAACTATTTAAATAAAATTTCCCAGTCAGTTTCCCTTGTGGTTTATTACTTGATATATATATATACATTAATCAAAATAATAGGTAAAAAGAAATAAACAAAATAGGCATCTTTATCAAAAGAAACATAAAGACTGTTGACATAGTTTCCGTTGTGTTACCTCATCTAAACAATCAATTTATACTGGTCATTGGTTGACCTCATAACACTCTAATTTGCCTTAACAATTGCGCCGAAGACGCCAAGAATGAACCATTTCACAATTGCGAAATTTCTTAATGACATTACACGTGCAACACATGCACATTACTAAAGTTCTAAAACCATTGCTGTGCAACTGCCTTGCAGGTACGTCCATCACCTGCAAAATATGTCGTAGTATAAATTGAAGATGTGGAATAACATGTTAATTTCATACAGACGATGACTCTTTCACTTATATTTTACTTGAACTTCATCACACAACTCCTGGAATTTATTAATTCTAACTGCTTATTTACTTTACGTAAAGACACATCGATTATCATTCTTGGTCAATTTTGATTTGAGTCCTAAATCAAATGCAAACTTACACGAGGGATAACAATGCTAACATTAATGCTATCGTCGCCTAGCAATGTTGGTCCCCCGGTGGCTATGTAAATTTATACTGACTGTATTTGCCGTCTTTGTGTAATTTAAGGAAAGCTCAAGAGCCCCTGACTTCCCCGAGGGAAATTGTGAAGAAAAGATTATCGAGACATGTTATTTGTTTGCGTTTGTCCCGTGGGAGCAAACCTCGTAATGAGGTTAACCTCTATGTAATTGGGTATCAGGACCCTAACCCCACAATCATCTTGTGATCCCTAGTCCTCCTTGAAACAAAATTGACTTCATGTTTGGTTGATTGAAAAGCTGAATGGTACCCGCACTTTTTAAAATCACATTATTATTATTTGTTGTTGTGGTTGTAATGTTGATACGTGTATGGTTGGTGCATTATCGAACTATTTACCTGTAGCCTCCGAACACTGCACAAACTGAGAAGTTAAATTGACACAATGTGGTCAAATATAGATACCTATCCCCACCCCCCCCCCATAAAAACAAAACAAAAACAAAACATGCACCATAGGGTGATACAATAACACTAATTAAAACAAAACAAAAAACAAACAATTACAATGTTATTTTAACACCCTACGACGATAACTGTAACTCTCTGTTTGGTATATTTATGTGCAGACACCCGTGGTGTCACAGCCCAGTTTTTGGAGTGAACCTAGACAAGTGGGCACAATTTTCTCCCAGCTCAATGGTACACTGCAAAAACCAGGGCTTGACATTGATTCTTATATCTATATTATATATACCAGAAAGACAACAACTGACATTACCATACCAAAGGGACACGTTGCCTTGCATTGGGCTGTAAAAAGCGTTTGTTATAAATTTAATAAGGTTGGAAAGATGTTTTTAAAAGTAGAGTATAATGGTCCACACAAACATGTCTCGAAGCTGCGTGGTTTTCCTTTTACTTCACAGTCCTCCATTTTGTAGAGTCAAAAATTTGGCGGACCGTGTTCGTCACGAAGTAAAAAGAAAACCATACATATTCGATGCATTGCGTAGATCAGTTTGATCTACTTTTAAAACATATTTCCAACCACATTCATTTCATAACAAATTTAACATCGTGTTGTCACATGTAAGTACCTTAGTACCAAGAGAATCAATGGAGTTTTAGCAGTGTACAAAACAAGCATAGTATTACAAGTATGTTATGGGTTGCACAATCGATTCTCTTTTCCCCAACTTTACGACAAAAGAGGCGGTTTTCTATTCCAACTTCTTCTTCTGTAATTTTTTTTTTACAACGGATTTGGTTCAATGATAAAAATTTCACATGAGCATTTTACTACCATGGTTGCCAGAAAAAGCATTCACGAGCACGAAGCTACTCTTCCTGATAAACAAGGTGACACAGACTGTAGCCTGCTCAGGCGGAAGTACATGCTCTTTGCTGAACTTTCCTTGAGATTTCACCATTTATCAGCCGAACAGATTGCCATCGAAAAAGGTTTGCACACTATACATGATTTAAATAGCCGGAGGGGATACTCTAAACGTTTTCATTTTAGTTAATTTTCTCGGGTGTTCATTTTCAACAATAACTCATACGAAGCTGGAACTTCCCTCCAAACATCAAACCATGATCTATCGTGTTACTCCAGAACAAGTCCGTCTGAAAGCAAACATTAACCCACGCTGAGTTACGAAGCCATGGGCGTTTACTGTAATCTGATAGCTCATGGCATTGATCGTGTAGTCTAGCAATCTGGCCATAGGAGGCAAAGCGAGGCTATTACGGGGTGTTGTTCTATCCGGGATCACGGCCACTGGCTACTTAACCGCCTTCAATTTTTGACTAGTTTGCTTCGTCACGGAGTTTCGGAATTGCTATATGCGAACAGAGTCGTAGTTCTGTGTTGAGGGTTTATGAAGGCCCGCAGTAAGCTCCAAAGGTGCAGATCGCATCCAGATGACGTGCTTTTGTGTCACCCCGCATGAGATTGTATACGGGGGTGATCGACCTGCGTCACGGCGGAGCGGGTACGTTGCAACCTGCTCAACACGTTTTCTCGTAGTTAACACGTGCGTTGCATTTAAGGAGTCAATTAAAATTCAACTGGGATGAGTGTTTTCGCATCGGCTCCTTCAACTAGTTCGATGAGCTATCCCATCATCAGTAGGCTTAATTTAAAGGGTTATTTCCTTGCATGTAAGTGTTTTACTGTAGTGCCAATAGACGGATCAATCAATCAATACACCACATTTATCGACATGCTTGATCTCGCTTTGCTAAGATGGAAAACAACAAGCCATTATTCCACGTAGGCCCCTACTGCCTCACATTGGAATTCCTTGCCTGGTGCATGTTTCCCTCCATCCTACAATCTAGACTGTTTTAAGAGGAATATTCCTACGTTCAGCTCCCCTGAGTTATTTTTAAGCTACTTTAAATGTAACCATTGGGGGTTAATAAACCGATACCTCAACAATTCTGTCAATGGATATGCCTAGCCTTTGGTCAAGGTGCACGTGGCCCCCAGCTACACTAACACGAAACAAGACCAACGCGAAGCTGAGACGCAACCTTCGCAGTTATTTAACATTTATGTTATTCTACTTAGTATTTTTATTTTGCTCTTTTAAGTTTGCTAGAGATGTTTTATCTTTCTGGTGACTGGTTCAGTTGAAAATTTGTGTACATGAACGTTATATATATTTTTTTTCCGAGCCACCTCGCCACCTCTCGTTTTAAAGAGCACGTTGCCTTGGATTGGCCGATTCGGGTGACATCAAGCTTTTGAAAGTGTTCAGTATGAAATGAGTTTGAAAAGATGTTTTAAAAAGAGAAAAAAAAATGATTCCACAAATTGGCGGACCATTTTAGTTCACAAAGTAAAGAGAAAACCACTAGTATATTTGTGTTTCTTTTCATTATACTTATCAAACATGTTTCAAACCAATACTCATTTCATAAACAACGCTTTCAAACGCTTTTTATAGCCTAAAGCGCCAAATCCAAGGTAACGCCCTTTAACTTGTTCGTGCTGAATATAACCTACACATAGTGTCACGTACAACTTAATTGGGCTAGTTGAAAACCCTTCAGTGAAGCCGCTGTCAGCCCAGCAGACTTGTTTTAATATTTTCATTGTCTTAAACACATCGTGCACACCGGTCAGTTTATATGCCGTGATATCCTATGCTGGACCATGCCACTCGTTATACAGGGGTTTTTAAACAACAGGCTTCAGTGATTTGGTTTAGGAGGAGGCAGGACATAACTCTGCAAGCATCCCTTGTGTACAACATTGGTATCATGTCAATGGTTGATGAAACCAAAGTATAAAACTTAAACAAAAAGCTTTAAATAACCAATGTAAAATCTGAACATGATATGACCTGTACGGGGGAAAACATAATTAGGAAAACTTTTATAGTTTGCGTTCAAATTAAATCCCGTACATTTGACGTCACAGATCGAGGCTCGTGCTTTATGTAATAAACGGTTGCTACATATATCTTCATTAGTAGCCATTGACCTAGCGTACAAGTAGAAGAGCATTGCAAGTACATAATTATGAACGTAGAAGTATAAACTAATATGCATATCACACAAGACAAAGCCCAAATGTCTTCTACTTCGGACCAATCATAGCTGACACACGAATTCGCGGCAACAGCTACGAATTCTCCCTGGGTATTGTTCAGGGCATCCTTTAATTCAATGCATGATGAGACGGCGATCCCGTCGTAGCTATAGCCACAACCCTGGCTGTCAACTAAACGTTTATAAACACGCCGCCTTGGGATGAGTTGAGCTCGCACACTCGCGTGCAGCTGCACAGTGATCAACTGAAGACATTCCACAAATCTACGTGCGCCCTCCGTTGGTGACATATTTGTCAAGCATTATCCCGGTAACCAGATTTGAACCAAGGTGATCTCCGGCTTCGTGCTGGCGCTCTGCCAACTGAGCCATCAAGCCCCAGGGTTAATTACCCCGAGGAGCTTCTATCCAATCAGCATTATAATGAAGAACAATCACTTATATGGGTAGTTATTGACCATAAGAAGGTTATTATTCATGGTCAGTCTGCATTCATTAAGATTGCACAAAGACATGACCAAAAGAGACACGAAATGGCCAATTTACCGGGTCGTTAGGCACGAAGATACCAAGGCAAATGTCATAACTGTGTTGCTATACAGCTCCAAGCTGTAAAGCGGTAAAACGCAAAGCATACACATGTCACTATTTCACCTTACCTACCAGCAATACAATTTTGTTGAGTGTTAATTAAAAAACGTCGTTACTGTGGTCATTGTTCTTGAGTATAGATAACCGATCTGAGTATAAAATATATTTGAAAGAAATGCTGGGATGAAGAAGACAACACAGGTTTTTTTAATTGAAAACATTCCAGAGATAAAACTATTATTAGATAGACTATTAAATTGGAAAGTGCACACACAATATATTTAAAAATACACAGCAGTAAAACGTTAAAACAAAAGCACTTACAAAACCTGCCAGAATCAAAACACCCATTAAAAAAAACCCTTAACCCATGAAGCAGGAATACAAAAATAAAAAAAACCTAAGATACCGAAAGATCCATTCTCAACTTCATACGCAAGGACTTAAACAAAAACCAAAAACAACACACACACAAAAAACCCTCCAAATTCAAACTGATCCTTGTATCCAAAGTCAGTTCCAAAAACATTTTAGGAAGTGAACATTTGCAGAAAATTTCTAAGCAATTTATAAAAGTATAATATATTTATCCACCACTGGTGTGAACGCGCACAAAACTCCCAATATACAAAACAACAACCTTTTGTTCTCTATTAATTTTTGTTACTATTAATTGTCTTTGAAATCAAGGTATATATAACAAGGAAAACTGACTGGGAAATGGCTTCTGACGGGCACCCTCGAAGAAAGATATTGACAAAATATGAAGACCGCAAACATAGGACTAGATAGCTCAGTCGGTAGAGGTCGTCAGTTCAAACCCCTATTTAGTCAATTTTTTTCTACGTTCAACCCCAAATTAATTGTTATCTATACTTAAACCCATACTCGTGACTTATTCAAATTTTACAAATTTCTAAAGAAGACCTAAATTAGACCTGACTGACGTTAACATTACTTGCTCCCTTCAGAACCATCGTATCCCAAATCACTCAATCAATCAATCAGTGTAATTCCACAGTATTAAAGACAATTGGAAGTTAAGAGATAAACTAGTGTTTGATAAGGCTTAATTAAATGAAGAGTACGTGTGGAAGTTAATGAAACCGTGGAGGGACCCATAAAGAATTCGGCTTGTAATGTTGTTGGTCCCTGAGCAAGCGTGTGCGTTGAGGTTAGAATGATTTTTGAAGTTTCGTGGAAGACACCGGGTGGAAAAAAAACAATCTCCAAAAGGTAAGGTGACCAAGAAGGCTCAATGCACGAGCTGCTAGCAAAGAATAACCTTGAAAATAACGCCCAATGTGCCTCAAAACAGGACTAAACCTCAAAGGTCGTTTGATGTCACAATGTTGAAGGACACAACCAACTGGCTCGAAATGGCAAATTTATTAGACTTGGCTGTCATCAGAGATGACATAAGCAACATAGAGCAATATTGGAAGGTGTTAAGAGATTTTGCTTTCAATAAGGCAGCTGAATTTCCCGGCTTTGTCAAGCGTAATCACCGAGAATATTTTGACGAGAACGACCAAGGTAAAGCTGAGTTTAATATATGTTATATCTGCATCGGGGATAAAGAACATTTATTAGGGCTATATTAATTTTACCCGTACATCGATGTGTGTAAAAGCGCTGTATACTCTGTACTTTTCCGATTCCTTTGGGGAAAAACAAAACACAGGCTTATTACTCTGGTGGGAACTGAACCTAAGACATTTGCCAATTCTAGAGCAGATGTCTAGACCACATAGACCACCAAGATTGCCCGCTAGCTAGAGGTAGTTTGAATAACTTATTTTAGCAGCGGGTACCGCAATAATCAACTTAAATTCAAATTAACATATAATAAATGTAGCTGAGTTGTTTGATGGCATGCACAAGGCTCACACATTCTTCATATCTAACAATTCGTTTGGGGAAAGTTTCACATATCAGGCTAATATACACTTCAGGCCGCATGATGCCGCAGACGGGCCATGACATGATTGTTCTCAAACCATGTTTTGGATACATCTACGGTCCGAGATATTGCAGTTTAACGCCATCCTCTCAGCAGATTGTAACAAGCTGCTTTACGGACAGGCACGAGATTCTCTCTCGTTAGGCAGAACATTTCAACAGTCTCCTGATGATGGACTGCCAAGCCAATGACACCATAGAAGGACTCGCTAGCATCTGGTCCTGGAAGAACTTGATCCTACACAAGCTGAGTTCATTAAGGCTTCGTGCCACAGGATTAGGATTTAAGAGATACTTCCATAGTTCATCAATGCAAATGAAAGAGTAGCAAGTCCAACTGTGGCAGAGGTTATGTCACTCTTTTTAGTTGCAAGAAAAGAAATACTTTCATGGCGGATTTTATACTCAACAGGATTGTCAATCATCTGACAGTGCAGATTTCATACTAGATGTGGAACTGTCGACACGATCTTTGCGGCAAGCCAACTTCAACACAAAGCACGTGTATGGACAGAAACAGGATCTCTACATTTCATTTGTATAGACCTGCAGCCGCTCTTTGATACAGTCAACCGTGTCAGCTTGTGGACAAATTTAGCTGTCCTAATAAGCTCTTCAAAATCCTTCTCTCTACTCTAAGATGAATGTTGTGATGTAATACAGAGTGCTGCTCTACCAGACAGATTTCCTGTCACTTATGGCACAAAGCAAGGCTGTTTAGTAGCTCTAGTTCCGTTTGCCATCTACTTCTAAACCATGCTCTCATTAGTATTCAACAATCTGGACGGAGGAGTGCACATTCAATTCAAATCAGACTGTAAGCTCAATCCGAAACGATTCAAGGGCCACAGTAAGGACCTTAGAGCATCTATTTAGAGAACTCTTGTTTGCCGACGACTTTGCTCTCTTCACGCTCAGACTTACGGGCATGCTACTGCTTGTTGACAGCTTTGCTGAGGATGCAGACAACTTTGGTTTAAAAAATAAGATTGAAAAAGAAAACACATAGATCATGTTTCAACCAGCACCTGACCATTTAGTCCACGACCCGATTGCCACAATCCAAAATACTCATCTGAAGTTGGTTCAGAAATGCTGGAGTACCCGTTCCAACACTGCTTTGCTGGATGTCGATTTACCCAAACGTCTGGCTTAAGCAAGCTCATCATTTGGTAGGCTCACCTGCAAGCTTTGGAAGGGGCACGGACTCTGCCTCACAACTGAAGTAAAAGTTTCTCAAATCACTCCCTCATGACTGTGCAGCTTGGACAACTTACCGACGCCACATGAGACGACTTGATGCTTTCTCCCTACTCTGTCTGCGATCCATTTTCAACATCAAGTGGCAGGACCAAATCACTGATACTTACGTGCTCACTAGTTGCTGCCTCTCGGGCATAAAAAGTATGCTCATCAAAGCGAAGCTTCGATGGGTTGGACATGTGGCTCGTATGGAGGACATCCGCATACCAAAGGCAGCATTCCATGGTCAGTTGAGTACATGAACTAAACAAATAGTCCGCCCCAAACTGAGATACAAAAACATCCTTTAATCTAATCTCAAACCTTGAAAGCTCGATGTCCTTCCTGGGAGGACACAGCTCCTAATTCACCAAAAATGGAGAAGCTGCTGTAATCATTCCATCTCACCATTTGAAGGGAGTAGAGTCAGGTAAGCAAGGGACAAGAAAGATCACTGTCAAATCAATGGCTCCATTCCACCCTCCAGTAGAAACCTCATCTGCAGTAAGATCTGCGAATCAAGACATGGCCTGACATCTAACATGATAATGATAACCTATAGGCGCTGCGATCGTCTCACCTCGTCTACTCTCTGGAAACATTCTGGGTCAGAATCGACCTGGATCCAGGTCCCGTGGAGCTTGACCCTAGTCAGGGTCAGTATGACCCGGAATCCGTGTCAAAATGACCCATAAATGGGCCAAAATGACGTAGAATCTCCATTTTTAAACCATATTTCAGGAAAGCCTGACCCAGAAAGGGTCAAGTCATAAGGGACCCAAATCTGGAAGTGTGACCCGGAAGGTAGTAGGGTATTAAATAGTTTTGCTGCTGAACACTCCTGTCGAAGCGACGAGAGAAAATTTATTATCATAATTTCAGTATTGATATTTCTCAAAGCCAGCATATGAATGTTGTTGACACAACAGTTATGTGCTGCCTGGTGTTATTTCAATACACAGGTTTGGTATTGGAATCGGCAAGTGACTCGATAACTTGTGCACTTTGGGCAAACGGTGGATCGATAGAATTTTAAGTCGGGCCGCTCTATACTATAGTGGGATTTCCCACTGTGCCGTTGCTTTAAAAATAACGATCGTCACCACCTCATTTCTCGTTTTTTCCCCCTTGTATGCAACTTGCAGATTTTCAGAAAAACAGATCAGACACATTTGTGTAAGGCCGGTAGTGTTAAGGGAAGGTAAATGTTCGGCAATCACTCTTAAAACCAATTGCAATAAAAACTTACTCGGTTAGAAGTACAGCAGCTTTCCATATTGTAAAGCATTTTGAGAATCATTTCACTTCGAAGTAATGTTGATATGGAAAAAGATATTAGTTTTTATCCCCAAAATTTGAATGTGAGAAAAGTTATGTCAGTAACGTTTATCAGATTTTGTAATCCAATCCACCTAAAAAGACGCTAAAGGCGCTTTACAGAAAAACATCTACTTGTATATAGGATTAAAACAATCGAACGGTTCCCAAAACCAAAGGTATACAATCCCGTTAAAAATTGTCATAAATATAAATATCGAAGGTAAGTATTGACGTGTTTGTTCGTGTCTTCGGGAATATTTACGTCAATATTTGCGCCATAATGGCCTAAATATGTTTCTTCAGTTGTAGTACATTGTAACATAAGTCATTCACAGATGATAACAACCCTAAGACAAGCGTTATTTACATTTTGTGAGTACTTCATTGGGTTAAGGGGAAACACAAAGAAGAGGAAACACTAACTTTACTCGTTGTTTTCTCTATTAGAAAAAAAAAAAATCCTGGCAATCGTTATTAGGAGGCAAGAGAAGTCTAAACCTATGCGTTATGGTAATATTAAAAGCAAGTAATTATCGAAAACTCCCTGAGTTACCCTACTGACGATGGATTAGGGACATTCTCAACTGAAATGGTACACGAGGCGTCTTCGAATACGCAAACAGGAAAACGCCACTCTCTTTGCCGTGATAATTATGATGAAACCAGTCTTATTTATGTAGGTCATTTATTCGTTCCAATATTGTTCTTGTATTATGAAGTAGTAGCCCTTTAATAAGATGCATTTCCATAAATCTATAATCTTATTAATATTTATACTATTTAAGTTTGCCTTGAGCTATATTATGCCATATCCAATTTGATCAGCGTTTTTTTCTTATAACCTTTAGTAAAAATGAGCATCGGTGTGGAGTTTTGAACTACAAAATGACTAAATATAATTATCCCTTTGTTGGAAATATTGTGATCGATCGATTTGTGTGGATATTAAAGAAGTCTGCTGTTGGCGAAATGGGGGCATTTGGGCAGCGTATTGACTTTTTATTCCGTTATTCGGGTACGTGTTGATATTTCAAACAGCCGATGCGGTTAGAAAAAGTTCAGTTGACCTTGTGATGAAGTGGCGTGAATACTAGAAAATAAATAATTATGAAAGTGTAGCTCAGTTTACGTTTTCATCAGCCAATTTTTGTTATCTGAATGTAGACGGTAGAAGGTAGACGAATATCAACAGTGAGTGCACATTAAAAACTAAAGTTTTAACAATATTTATAGATATATGATAATGTTTATATTCTTTACATGTTGTCTATTTTTATTAATACATGTATCTACACGAAATTAACTTTAGCGTTGGTCTCGGCATTTCCGGATGATTTATTCTCAACAGTGGATGAATTCAATAACAATACATAATGACGAAACACAAAACTGCTAGTAAACCATTTGCGATGGATGGACCGAATATCAGACGTGAATTGTCTTACTATTTGATAATTGATTGTATACAATTGTCTAACTTTTGTCAGGAATTCGTTCGCATGTTGACTTTACTGGCGATGTTATTTAATTTTACAGCTAAAGGATAATGCATGGACAATTCAAAAAGAAAAGAAAATTAATAGGGAAAACCCATTTTGTCATTTTTTCCCATAGGAAAAGTCATAAACCGAGGAAGAGCTGGTGATATGCACTTGCGAAAAGCAAAACAGCCAACGAAAATAAACCGTTGACAATTATACCATTTAAATTTTTTTTATTAGTAAATCTATAATATTGTACCGAAATCCTGCTCTTAACTGTATGGCCATGAATTGTTTTTGGTCAACGTAATGCTGATTTATAGGCAAACTTATCAAGAAGGGTACAATAAAAGTGACCCACTGAAATGCACACCTTTTATGTTTTTTAAAATATATTTCCACTTATTTATTTGTATGTTATTGTTGCTCATCTTATTATTGTCTGTACAGCACACATTAAGTTTTTAGCCAAGCGACCATCGCACGACCGACTAAAAACCGGCCATAACGCATCCGATGAGCCATTATGTATGCTCGGACATTGGTCCGTGATACAATATTGTTGTATGCTCTGGTGAGGTACAATGTGTTTTGTACACGGGGCAAATGACACCAGAGACGAAGCTTAGGGTGCCCTTTGCCCATGATGGTGTACAATTGTTGCATACTATGCATCAATTGTTTATATTTAAACCATGGTTAAATACTTTTCTTATTTGGAGTCAATCTGTTCTCATCTTCAAACATTATTAAAACGAAATTGGCACGGACGCGACAAGTCGTTAACAACACATTTTGCTTCACTGTTCCCCTGAGTAATGTACATGCATCTCTGTATCACATCACGTGATTGGTTCTAGACCAATAAAATAACACATTTCCGTGGTACAATAAGTTCCAACGTATTTTGGGCCCATTTTCGGTACCTTATGGAGACCAAGGACAAAACAAAAAGGGGAAAACAAAAGGTCTTCACAAGGAAATTCTAAAAACCGGGTTGCTCCACAAAGACATTTATGTACAAAGTCTATGGGAAACTGTTAAGTGCAGTGACAGAGGAAAGTTCAAAAGAATGCTCAACAAGGATGATTTTTTTTAGAATGTGTGCTCTAACGACTGTACGAAACCCACACAGTCTACACCAACGTCGTTTCGCTGTTTTTAGACAGAGAACGACATTGTTGTGTGACAGCGACAACCGCCTTACATGCTATAAACATTACGATGAGCTCAAAATTGACGTTTGTCAAGTGCTGACATATTTCAGGCACTATTTCAAACTTGCACTTGACACAAATATGCAGACGGTTTTTAACCATCTGGTTGCACTTGAAGATTGTGTAAACCATTTTGACTCCCAACATTTTTTGGCGTAAGTATTGTGTCGTATAATGCTTTTAACAGCTTATAAAACATGTTTTCACTAAAGAAAAAAGAGAGGTTTGATTCGTTTTAAAGAACGGAAAAGACACCACACTTTTGCACAACTTTAAGTGACAATAATTGACTTCTTGTAATCTTAACAGCCCAGTTGCCTTATCGGACATTTAAGACAGACTATGACCAAATTTAAACACAGTCCTTTGAAAACATGATGCACTTCAAAACAAGTTATTTCTTAAGATTACTAACAATTCTGTGAACTTATAAGGGGGACCATTGCCTACAGATTGGGCACTTTGATCCTATTAAAACGTTATTTATCAAATGAATATTGCTTGAATGATGAATTAAACGTAGAATATGAATCGAATGATTCACACAAATATCCATCCAGAATGAGTGGTTTTCATTTTACTTTGTCAAGGAACACGGTCTGTACAAAACGTCGTACCGAGTTAGTTCACGAAGTAAACGGAAAACCACGCAGTTTCGAGGTGTATAAGTGTGGATCATTGCACTACTTTTAAATTCTTTCCAACCATATTAATCTCAAACCAAACGTTTTTAAAGGACAAATGCGCCGTATTTGAGGGCAAGGTTCCCCTTTAATCGTTATCGACTTCCATTCCTTTTATAAAATAAATGCGCCAGTCTTTCTCTTGTGGTGTCGGTCTGTCTACCTGTGTTTTTTCCCAAACTTCTCCCCAGTCCACTTGCAGACACGCCGCAATTTCAGGTTTTCTTGCATAACACAAAACAGCACACACAAAAGATACCACACCGCGACGAAAACAATTCTGAAGTGCACTCAAATGTATGAGGACCATAATGACATCATCTTTAAGCTCCAAGCTCATAGAGTTTCCTTTCAAACCACCCGAACACGCCCACTTACACACTATCTGAAAGCTTCAATAACACGATATACAACATGTACTTAATATTATAGCGTGTGTTCCCATTCAGGTGATGCGGCCACTGGATGGAGGTGAGATACCGCCCCTGGGCGGGAATTACACGCCGGATTTGATTCCCTTCACTCTCTCCAAGGGAGAACCTTTTGTGCATCTCAAGTCGATATCCATTCATCTCAAGCGACTAACCGTCTTTGTTGATATTACAGTGGGCTGCATCCTCCGCTACCGTGGGATGCATGGCATGTCAGAACGCAGGGTTGTGCCCATTCATTAAATTCTTCTCTGACAGTTAACACAGTGTGGGGGGGGGATACAAACGTCTTAAAGAGCCACATGGCTTTCGGATAGGGCGATTTGTCGGGTATTATTATGTCATAACTTTGATTGGAAATATATTTTTAAAGTCGAATATAATGATACCCAATAATATCACCTGAGGTTTTGCGGTTGTTGTGCAATAATTATTCTACTGAACAGCACTGTCCGCTAATTTGTAGAACCACACTTTTGTCTTAACAAAATGATGAACGTGTTCCGCTGGCTGCATTTCCTTAGACAGTTAAAACAAATTTTAACCACAGGTTACACAGTGCCTTGAAGCGTTTCAGTTGATACACAGATTCGTTAGAGGCAGCCAAAATTACTCTCTTGTATTATAATTTTTATAAATTGTAATTCTGGTCACGCAAAATAGCAATTTGCGATTGTCTAGAAATTATAATTTCAAAATTTGGTGGAGAGTGTGGATAGAATTTCGACATTTAATGGGAGGAGTTCGGAGCCTCTGGCCTCGTTTTGCATCATTAGTTAATAACAGATGTCCGCCCAAGTTTTACAAAACAAAATAAAAAACATCCAGAACAGCGTGACCTTATGGCTTGTTGAGCGCAAATAACAGTCGAAAGAAATAACAATTATTGCATAGCACAACATAATTGCATAACACAACAAATGGAATAACTTTTTTTCGGCAAGTTTCAGTAAGTGTCGGAGACCTCAATGTGGATATTGGTCATGTGCCCGTGATACAGATTGGTAGAATATTGGCGTTGCGAACTTCGTAATTTAAAATAAACCAAATAATAGTTATTATTATGCAAAACGGTAGAAACCAGAATTTGAGCTATTTTGAGTGCATTTCATTAAATTAGGGCATTGCAGCTTATGTACAGTATGTCAGGCATTTTATAACGTGCACAATTATACACATGTTTATTTCGATTGCTTCAATCGGAATAAGCCAAATGTTTGATTTACAGGGCCTGATTTCATAAAGCCTGTAATCACAAAAGCTTGCTAAGCACAGACAAAATCTTGCTTAGCAGAACCACGTTACCTGCCAACATTCCATAACGTTTCCATTGTTGCCACGGGTACCCCGCTCGATTCTTTTATGAAATTGAGCCCCGAGCCTTCGGTTGCCATTTTCTCGAGCTTGGCAGTTTTTCAGACAGTATGTTCGTGGGAGATCGTTTTAGTTGTGAATTTTATACTCAATAAGCTTTAATGTCAGATTTGAAAGTGTTGTCCAATCCTCTACCATGTGTGAACCATTTACAATTAAGCAATTACGACAAATAAAATGCATTTGCGCTCACAATTGATTAACTTAATACTTTGCTTACGATAGTAGTGCATAGATATATACTTATTCTTACAATTTATACTCACTTTAATTTTAAAGAAGGGAACAAATTGTAAGACAGGATTGAAACAAGAGTAGCAAAAATTCACGATGTGCTGACACACCTCTTGTTTTCAATTATAACGAATATTTAAGAACCAATATACATCATTGATATTACTACGTAGGCCGATATAGGTTTATATTGAATGTGAATGACTTACTCGCTAAATGATGCTTTACACTGCTCCCAATGTGATTAGGACAAATACCTTGTCCACATTTTACTTCAATAGGGACTCTATTTGTTTCTCCCTGGAAACCGAAAGACTCGAAACAAAAGTTAATTTCTAATCCAAACAGCCGTGCCAACTATTAAAGCAGGTAGTCTATCACCGACTCACTGAAAACGTGCCGGTTTTAAAAGTGACGAATAAGAAGAAAATTACACTACTGATTCTTTCAGACACCCTCCCCCCCCCCCCCCCCGGGCACTCTCCCACGCGCACTCATCACACATGTAATTTGGATCTGGGCAGCAAGTTTCTTCACCCAGAAATATAATTCATCCCAAAACGAGGACAAATGCAAGGGGGAAATGAGGTCAATTTTGATCCTTCGCATTCCGGAAAGATACCATTCTTTGCCCCAGAAAAATAATCACAGGGATGATATGGAAAACTGTTCACCAGCTCAACTGTTGACAGTCTAATAGGTTAGTCTGCGCGTAAGACTGTTTTCCAATTTTTGTCTTGTATTCATTCATCTTCTCGTTGTTCTCGTTCTTGTTCTTCTTCTTCGTCTCAATCTTGTTCTTTTTGTTGTTCTTTTTGTTCTTTTTCTCCCTTTTCTTCTTCTACTCCTCCTTTTTCCTCCTGGTATTCCTCCTTCTACCCTTATTCCTCATTCTCCTCCTTCTTTTCCTCCTCCTCCTCTTCCTTCACCTCCTCATTCTCCTTCTCCTCCTCCACATTCCTCCTCCTAATCCCCCTTCTACCCCTCTTTCTCATTCTCCTTCTTCTCCTCCTCCTCATTTCTCCTCATCTTCCCCTTTACCCCTCTTCCCCATTCTCCTTCTTCCTCTCCTCCCCCTCGTAATCCTTTTTCCTCCTGGTATTCCTCCTTCTACCCTTATTCGTCATTATCCTCCTTCTTTTCCTCCTCCTCCTCCTCCTCCTCCTCCTCCTCCTCTTCATCCTCCTCCTCCTCCTCCTCTTCATCCTCTTCATCCTCCTCCTCCTCCTTCTCCTCCTCCTCCTCCTCCTCCTCCTCCTCCTCCTCCTTCTCATTTCTATTCCTCATCCCCTTCTACCCCTCTTCCTCGTTCTCCTTCTTCCTCTCCTCCTCGTGTATTGTCTCCTCCTGGTCATTCCTCCCCCTCTTTCCCCTTCTACCCCTCTTCCTCATTCTCTTCCTTCTTCTCCTCCTCCTCCTCCTCTTTCTTCTCCTCCTCCTCATCCTCCCTCTCCTCCTCCTGCTCCTCCCCTTCTCCCCTTCACCTGCTGCTGCTGACTGCTGCATCTGTTTTTATTTTTCTTATTCTTCCCTTTTATTTTATTCCAGAGTAAACATCGGTCAAGCAATACCGGTTATGCTTAACAAAAACTTGTAATCTAATTGAATTTTCATTTTTTTTTATTGTTATTATTTTTTTTGGTTTATGTGTATTGCGTCGACGAATGCAAACAAGACACAGGCATGATAAACGATTACCTTAAATCGGCCAGAGTAAATTAATGCCAAAGCATACTTACCCATCATAGAACAAATGTTGTGTTATCTTTTGTTTACAGTCCACACTGTTTAAACAATTCTTCTATGTTTACTTATCCCCGTTGTCTACTAACTGTAAACGACAGTTAGCTTCCCGATGTACATATGTTGTTTTTCCCTTTTTATTTTGAAAATAAAAAAAAGAAAAAATATATAAATACTGAATAGCTATTGAAAGAAAGAAATATGAAACCGACAAAAATGATAACACTGAATATATAAACAAATAATAGCAACTTCATTTATTAACATCTGATGCAGACTAGACTCTTACAAGAAAAAATAAACAAACAAATAACCTCAGTAATAATATGTAAACAAAAACATGTGTGATTATTGCAAACAGTACGTGTTTCTTTTGAGTGTCAAGAACTGTTATACAACGATAGGTGTTAGATAACATCTTTTTCGTGAAGGGTTACCAAGAAAGCAAACGTTGCACAAAAACAAACAAACAGATTTCTTGATGAAAAAAAAAAATGGCAAAGAATGTAACTAACATTTTGTAACTGTGGGGAAGGAGGAGCTGAAGAAACACAATTTTTGATGAAACAGGGGCAACTTCAGCTGCTATACTAGCTGCTCGTCATTACGAAAACATACCTTAAATCCTACGGATTCCACCCCCAGCGGTCTGCGTGCCACTTCTTTCGCCAATCTGGGACATATTTGCCAATCTGGTAATATTGAAAACGTCAATGATCGCTGAATAGAGTGGAAAGTTAACATCAGCACGCCAGCATTGATGGAACATCTGTAAACGAAATAACGCAATTATGTCCCGAGCTGAAAATTGCATTCGAGTTAAACTGTTTTACAAACAAACCTTTATTTAGTCCAGACACATCGACGCGAGCGACAGAGAATTGCTATTTAAACACAAGTAGAGGTGCCAACATTCATTAAAGACAACTCTTTAGGACAAACCGTTCTATGTTCTAGGGTAGAATCACTTTTATTGTTCTCGATTTCATAGAAGTAAGTTTTAACGTTAATCTGAGTGGCGGCCGCCGTCAACACATGCCGACATAGTTACATTGTCTAAATCACATCGTACATACTGGTCGGCTCGTAATGCCATGGTATCTTAAGCTGGATCATTGAGCAAAAATCAATTTGTCATTTAAATGGAAGATGAAACCAAATTACGAAATAAATGGCCTATTAAAGTAGGCAAAATAAATAGGTAAATACATACATAAAAGCAAACGGTTGAAACTTAAAATGCAAGACAAACCTGTCAGCACGTGGTGATAACAAACCACTGGGCGTTGCAACCATATTTTCGGGTCCCTCGCTGCGGGGTGTAGTAAAACTGCAAATTTGGTTCAAACCAAGACCTGCCACGAGGTACTTAGCCCAAGCCTTCCATGCCGACCCCCTCTCCCACCCCAACCCGCTCTCCCACCCTAAACCTCTTCCACCCTTCCAATAACACAAACAGAACGAGAGAAAGAAATAATTAACGAAGAAATGGTACAACAAATCTCCTTTTCTTAGCCCCAAACTCGCATATCTCGACTCTCTTTCGCAGTCCGTCGGTATTAAATTTAGATGTCTCAATAAAAGCCCTATATTAAAGGAGCGTACATTTTTGGTAATGGAAAACAAATTACGACCATAAAAACTGACTAGGTAAATTGCACTGCTGCTGTTGGTAATGTTTAACATTTTGAGAAACGATTTTCCTCTAAGGAAGGTGGTTTATGAGAACGGGATTCAAAAACACTTCCGTCTGAGAAACAACCCTTAAGTGCGTTTACCCCCCTGAGTATACTTAACTGCTTTGAAGGATAAATTGTTCATACCACACCATCTAAGGTTAATTTAGTAATATTTTATGTCCATTTCCCAATAATTTTTACATCTAAGTAACCTCTTTACTTGCCCAGCTATTGTCTAGAACTATTTGAGTCCTTTAGTTACCCAGTATTTAATTTCCCCCTAATTAGCTAAAATCTAATTATCTAAGCCACGCCCCCAACTTTACCCCGACGAGGGCCAATATTTACTACCACACAATCCAATTATATATTTTTCAAAATATGTGCATCTCCCAAAATTGTTTACATCTAAGTGACTTCTTTACACGCCCAGCTAGTGTCTAGGATTGTTTGAATCCTTTAGCTACCCAGTAATTGATATATTTATTTGGTTATCTAAGCAATGTCCCACAACGAGCCAATATTTACTACCACACCATCCAATATATATTTTGAAAAATTCCTGTAAAAAATATATATATACTCTGGGGTCTGCCCCCCCTCCACTTAGTAGTGTAATGGTCCATTCTAGGATATCACTGAGTTTGACTCCCCAAGGTCATTACATTTTGGACATATGGCTTAATTAACCGTTGTGTGGTACCATCAATTGGCCCTTTTTTCTCCTTTGAGGGTTTTAATGCATGAAACGTTTCTCAGGTTTGGTATACCAATTTTTACGAAATATTTCTTCTTGCGTAGACATAACAGTTCCAGATTTTCGGCGATTTATTAAAAACACTACCAGCTTTCGAAATGAAATCTTCACATGTTAAGTTTGATTGTATACATATACATTTGTATAAGATTAAAATAATCGAACGGGTCCAAAAACGAAAGGAATGCTTTGCCTTTAATATAGTCTGGGAAGTGACGGTTTTATACTTTTGCTAAGTTTATTTTTTCATCTTGTTCCCAGAAGATGACATCTCCTTGGCCACTAGATATTATCGTGTGGTCACGACAGAACCTGTCTGATTTTGACAGCGCACGTACATCATTACCGACTTTCATTAGCGAACAAGAGCATACTGAATGATTGCATTATTACAAATTAAAACGTCGTATCCGAAAAATGCTGCAGACATGTACTATGTATAGTATATCAACACGCATGGGAATGGTATTCAGTTTTACTTTAACACAATGCAGAGCAACGTCGAAGTAGTGTTGTGAAACATCCATGTTTTCACTCAAATTTGTAAGATATTATACAGGATTGGTAGAGCTGACGTAATAATCGCAGACAGTAATTGTAATTTGTGTGGTCAACCGCTTTTACGATTTAACAAACCTTCAAAGGTCGGCTTAGTCCGTGGTGAGTCAGGATAAAATATTGAAAAAAACCTAGCACAATTTTTCAGCATACAAATTGTCCTAAATGTTGTAACAACCGAATTCAGCTGTTGCGTTTTATTTTCTTATTTGTTTATTTAATTTTTAAAAAGGTTTTTGTCTAAAGTTTGCTTGAATATGACTTCCTTTTAGAGGCAGGCATTTCAAAGAAAGAAATATTTGTTTTATGAACTTCGAAATCAGCAAGGTTTCAGACTAAACAAAATAACAATGATACTTTTAACTAAATTCGGAGATAATACTACCGTCCAAATCTCGCCAAATTATTGTCTCAACGTTGAAGTTGTTCGAAAGTTTCAAACCCTGAAAATATCAAACCGTATTTTTCCCTAACAGACCGAGATTTTAACCTAACATGTTAGTACATGCTCCAACTATGTATTTAGACTGCCGAAAACATCCTAAGTTGTATAGTTTAAGTTGACAGATATGACGCTGATAAGCAACTGGGAACAAATTTGAACCCTTGGTTTGGTTCCAACCCAACATATAGGTTAATAAGAAAAACAGGAAAAAAAAGAAGGGAAAAACAAGGGGGGGGGGTGTAGACCTCTATCCTGAAATGGAGCGGGTTGCCAAACAGATACTCCCGGGACCTCAGCTAAACACAAGCGGGTTGAAATCACCCGGTTATATGCCGTCAACAGTGGAAAGTCATGGCTGTGACCCGGTCGATTGCTATAGTGTGTTTTCCCTCACGCGCTTCTAGGAACCGGATCGCTTTCCAGGCGTCTAGTTCCGCTGTAGACAAAGTGTATACAATTCTGACTTGCCTGCACAAATCATCCAGCTCACAATGCAAATTATTTGAAGATTTAATCATAACGACCCCCCCCCCCCAAAAAAAAAAAAAAAAAGAAAAAAAAGAAAAAAGAAGAACGTCAACACCGGCATTTGCTCAATATTTAAACTTGTTCAAGGTGTGACGCCGCCAAGAAACCTTGAGGATATAAAAAGAAATGAGGAAATAAAAATTGAGACAAAAAAGGTGTGGTAAAGTAAGAAGATTTGGGGTAATGAGGTCCCCGGCCTAAACGTGAAAAGCCACCAAGATCTCTTTCAAAGTTTGTTATCCCCTTCTCTTTAATCAACCTGTAAAAATGTGGTAATGTCTACAAATGATATGATAAAAAAACACACAATCAGACCACACGTTTTCTTTACAGCTTATCAGCTGTGTCTGCCCACACTTAGCCTATGGTGTTATTAAATATTCTCCCAACGTGAACCACGTCACAATATGAGAGTTTTCTAAAGCTCCCACTTAACTTTTTAACTTATTTACTTTAAGATGAACTAATTAATTTATACGCTCTTCTTTCAATAAACACACCACCGTAACCAACCTGTCAACGTTACAACAAACAATAGTTTTTGTTTTGTCACAGCAGTGGTGTCACTTAAAGGGGGGGGGTGTGCCCAGGAAGGGATACAGGGGTATGTGCCCCCCTCTCAACTGATGCCCGTCCACACCCCCATTGAAATCTGGACTTTTGGGATAATCAATTTCCAATAAAATTTTTAATGTGATAGTTTCGATGTTTTTAAAACCACTTTCTCATGTACACGCAGACAATGTATTTATTTTTAGAACGCCAAACTTCCTGATGAAAAAAAAACCCCAAATTAAATGCGCTGAAAGGTGACTTGTTTAAAAAAAAAGGCAAAAGAAAACTGTCCAGAAGTGCCCCCTGGGAAGAAAATAAGGTGACCCCTTTTATGGTGCACCTCTTGTGCCCCCTAAAATGTTATCTTATATACAGCGCTATGTCACGGTGCTTTTGATTGCGCCAAACGAAATCACCAACACTGATATTGGTGGGGGGGGGGGGGGGGCTAAACATATTGACATTGATTTCTTGACTTTGTTCAAACACATTTAGAAGTACTGCTTCAAATATGACATGAAGATGATCCATCGAACTGCTTTGACACTGTTCTAATGGTGATACACAACCATTATATCACCCAATTGAAGTCCAATCTACGACAACCTTGGACTAGTGAACTTACTTAAATAATTACTACACCGGGGGCTGGCGTCACAAAAAGCTAAGATTGATCGTACACAGCTGTGTATCAATCTTAAATGCTAAGCAAAGTTGGATGTCACAACACAACTCACTAATATTGATATATATAATAACAAATCAACTTAAAGTTAGGGTCATAGATTGGTAAATACTCCATAAATTAGAGACACTTAAAATACTTACTTTGTCAGAAGCTCTGCAGCTATAGTGAAAGTATTACCTATTGTTAGAAAGTATTCCCTTTGATGGTTTAAATAATCTTTCACACAAGAATATGCGAGTAAGAATCGTTTTGCAGAATTATGAAGGTTGGTGTCCGTTTGCGAATGCGATATGTGTGGTACCCGATGGTACATTTAGCTTTATTGTCAACGCCGTTGTCGTCATCATCGTGATCGTTATTTTAGGGAGGTCGTCTAACATAGAATAAAAAGCTAATTGGCAATTAAATTTTATAATTATACAAACAATTTCAATATGATTTTAACAGTTTGGATTGTCTAACCTGTAATGAACTTCTTACGTAAGTTTTGATTTTTCCCATCTTACATTTCTCCAAATAGTTGTAAATTTTGATAATTACCCCTAACAGCGCGTACAAAGTCACCTTTGGTTTGAAATCAGCAATGTAACAACACGAGCAGAAGCCAACACCGAACCATTGTACTAACTGGATGCTAAATTCATATCTAGAACACAAGATATTAAGTCAAATTTATTCAAAAATCGATAATTCCAAAGTGCAATTATTGTTGTCACTTTACTCTAATACACAGACGAGCCTCGCATTATCGCCTCAAAATTCCACACATTTATGTTGATTATGAGCTAGTAATTAGCGTCTATGTGTGAGCATGGAGGTAAAATTCATGGTGTGAGGGTCCACTGAATGACTGTAAGTGAATGTAACTGGTCACTTATTAATTATAGATTATAAGTTTAATCAACACAAGAGAGCTCTGAGTGACATCTCACGGTCGCCGTTTTACAAGGAGCGGAACTGGATTGGAAGTGGTGGGGGTCGGGGTGGCTAGCTGGTAGCGTCGCCCGAACAACCCTCAAGGGCTTACATCAGTATGTCATGTCCCAAATGAACCAAAACACTTCATTCTCAAATATTTAAAGGTAGACTCACCTCTATTCATTATTATATTGGTATAATCTGTATTTGTATTATGATATTTGTTATGTTGTACTTCTCATTGTTCAATTTCGAAAACCTACTTAATATAAATTTAGCGCAGATACATACTTAGACTGGAACATGGCATGCGATTTAGATTGACTTGGGTAAATTTGGTACCAGTTGAGTTCCGGCCTGGACCAGAGACTGGCATGTGTCAACTGGAACTAGATTTGCAGTTTTCCTTTAAGTAGTAATCTAGGTTCCCCAACTCGCGTTTTCCTCTAAGATCTACAACTGAACATCTTCAGACCGTCATCTCTTCACATTTATCTTCAGGCCCACAGGTTAGGATGTTTGAGTGTTCATTGGTAATAATGTTATAGAACATAGACGTCTGGATGTTGTAGTCTTAGACACGATGGAGAAGAGTGTGTCATCTCACTGTTGGGCTAGGTTATAGGCTACCTTTGAAGGAGGTGCAAAAGATCCTGAAAATACCAATACCTGTCAGGGGACATTGTACGATTTGGCAGGTGAAAATGAAAGTAGTCCATGTGGTGGTTGGAGTACTTGGCACCATTCCAGAGGCACTTGGGAAACATTTCGAGCAATTAGGCACGACAAGGAGGATGGATCTGCTCCTTTGCGAACACCAATGATCTTGCGGAAGACCCTCTGGGCTAGTCGGAGCCCGTCTTGAGAAGTCACCGGCACTAAGGACAAATGTGATCTTTCTTTTGCATGCTCAATAAAATGAAATACTAATACAAAGGATAAAGCAACCTCCCGTTATCAAATGCAATAGAAACCATGTGCTTTAATTGCCACACTATATACCTTGAATGTAGATTTGGTAGTGACTCACACAATGTACACCCGCATTTCTAATAGTATTGCTAAATATTCCAAAATTGAAAATACGTGAACAAACAAATGTAATGGGGTCAACAATCATAGAAGCAAATAACATTCAAGTACTCTAGTGGACGCCTTCAGAAAGGCCCCGTTGCTTGCCCCTGCTTTCCCCTTTAGCGGATGTGAACCTGATAACTCCCAACTAAGAAGGAAGTGCCAGCGCCTTGGGATTGCCAACAAGCTAAAAGCGTAAAGCCTTGTCGGTTATTTAATCTCCCTACCTTAAGGGTTCATGATTGGAGACACTCTCCTTCATCTGGCTCCTTTTTAGGTCAAGGGCCTGGTTTATTCGTACCCATCGGTGTCTTGCATGTCTGAATGTGCTCCCCGCCAGGCATACTTGACTTTTGGAAGTTATGGGGATTTGCAGCACGCTCTCGGCTGTTGAAAGACCTGCGATCCAAGAAGTCCCAATGTAATTATTCCTTTGTTGGTTTGTACAAACGGTTCTTGAATACGTTTATCTGGCAGGGCACGCAGTGGTGTTGAATTTACGAACGAACCACCCTGCTGCAAAGTACAACATAGCTGAGTGTATTTGAATGGTATGTGGTTCCCTGTGCATTTGAGATGCATTTCGCTTTGTTACGCCCTAGCATACATTAAAGAGGCGATGTGCAATTTCAAAAAGGTGGAGTTTTTCCAGCTGTTACGGGTCTCTCCAATCTAAATGAAGTTGACAACAACTGGCCTTGCCAGCTGTTTGTTGATTGACCCCACGCAACTGACCAACCATGAGTCATTGGATGAAATATTTTATTATATTAGGTTCGCCGATTTTAAGAGAAGCTTGTTTGGGGTTTATGTTTGACCATCCAGGTGCATGCCGACGCCGAGCAGGCTAGTGCATTGTACCCAAGTTCGTAAACATAGTGCATCTCTAACCCCATGTGTATAACTGGGAACCTGGAAGATCTTAGGTACGTTATACTTTGTAGTTTAGAGAACTACGAACATGTGTATTAAAGCCATTGTGAAGCGCTACCACCGAGAGCCTCGTTATAGCTTGATATTCCTGTAGGGATTTTTTTACATGAAACAATATTGCATACTTTTGGTTTTACCCTACCGCTATGTAATAAACACTCTGTACTCAGTGCTTTCCAAGTCACAAGGGGAACATACATTTTCAAGCATCACTTAGGGTGGGATTCGAACCCGCGACCCTACTGTACCGGAGTAGATGTCTTACCACCATAGACACCGAGTGTTTCAGTTGAGAAAGAAGGTATAATTGTGTACTTGTACAGATAGATGGTATCGCAACAAACACATAGTAACGTTTTATACATCCAAAGTGAGGCAATGGAAATAGGCAGCAGAAATAAAGAGAACTGAAGATTATTATTGCGTGTATAGCAAAAACACAACAACAGCTATTTGGAATAACTAATTGCAAGACTCTAACTCTTGACATTAAATAAAAGGCAGCTACCAAATAAAATTCCATTTCACAGTTGTTAATGTAGTAATCAAATCAATTAACCCCTTAATTGAACTAATCAAATCAATGATCAAATTAACTCTATTCCGAATGTTGTTCGTCGACACCACCATTCAGCCTTGGGTAGGACAACCACTGTTCAACAATATTCAAGATGGCGGACGGTTCCGATTGATCGAGTGATAATTACAATCTGAAAGTTCACTTAAATTCATCTCATCTATTCCACAGATGTATACGTCCGTCTGAAATCATCATCATCATTACCATACTTTCATTACTTGACATCCGCTCCACCGACGGTTTCTTTGGGCTGTTATGGATGACCTTGACTGTGTCTCATTTTCCCTCCTTGTCACATTTCTCTTGATGGTATCCTTGTTGCGGAGGAATGGGCGGCCTTGTCATCTCGTCACTTCCGACAGTTGGGAGTTGATGATCTGTTTTGGCGGTCTTTTAAATGACATCCTGAGTAGTATTCCCACCCAGCAGCGTACCCGGGGGTGGGGGGGGGGGGTCATGTGCCCCACATAATTTCAGTGGACCCCCCCCCCCCCCCATGTTGCCCCCAATCGCGATAGAGCTCACAGAAATAAAAAGAAAAGGAAAAAGGGAAAAAACAAACAGAGGAAAATGCGTGATTGTATAGGCCTAATCTAATCGAGCGAACGATCCCGATCGGGAGCACTTTTGTGGCCACAACATACCAAGAAGAAAAGATGATGGTTGCCCCCCCCCTGCAACAACACCCTTCCAAAATAAAAAATAAAACCATGACACCCATCACTGACAAGCCCATTCCAATGCCCCCCCCCCCCCCCACCAAGCAATTCCACCCAGTGCCGCCCGCGTATAAAATTCCTGGCTAAACCGCTGTTCTCACCGGAGGTTCTGCCTGAAATATTGCCGAGGGAAATTAGGTCATGAAGACTCCAGAAAATATATGAATACATTTATTTCACAGTTGCAACTGTTTGCAACATTCATACTTGTCCTTGCGGAATATTCCAATGTTCAGGTCTACTATTATTACTATTAGTATGTTTTAATTAAATATTCAAACTAGTTACTACAATTTATTGCGTTTGGCTAGTTACACGTAATTAAATAAGTACGTTTTACAGTTTTTAAAAAATTATGCGACTGGTTTATGTAGCATCCTGTAAAAGTTTACAGCCTGTAAGTGTATGGGTTTAAAGGGTGCTACGGGGCATTCAACAGCCACTGTATTGTCATAAATTGCGCAATGTACAGTAGCCCATGTAGTTTTGAAACATCTAAAATTACTGCTGTTTTTTAGCTGGCTTTCTATTTACAATTTTATCTATAATTTATAACCTTTACCGTTTTCTGACCCCAATTAGTTCAGGTCCCTATAGTGGTTTCGTCTGTGTGGTGACATTGTATTATTATAGCTACATGAAAAGAAAGGACATTTATGTTCGTTCTCTCAAGTGTCATTCTACGTAAAAGAAGAATCGAACGTAAGCTATCACATTGTACCTGAGCGCGACTGCTCGCAAACTGTCGAGAGAACCCTGTGCATAACTAAAACTGAATAGCAAACATGTTTTTGATACCACGGTAATAGAATTTGAATGTTATTGGTCCAGACCAATCACGCAATGTGCTACAAAACTGCGTGTACATGCTCAGGGGGAACATGAGTGGTGTTCCCTACGGGGTACCATTACCTCGCTTGTGCCAACTGTTGGTTGTTCCCATCGCCTTGTGCGAAATAGCCCCGGGTAAGAGGTTGTTATTACGCTGGTAGGCTTCTAGGTAAGTTGATTTACGTTCTTTGTGATAAAGTGTTTGAAAATTGTTCAACTAAACAGCGAAATCCAATGTTCATTAATACGTTGAAGAAAATAATGTACTTCACTTGATAATGTATGTTTCCAAAAAAAGGAACAAACAATAGTTCACAATGTATTTACAATATAGCAGAACGATAGCTGCACACTATGGTGGGGTTCATCGGTTTTGTACAACTCTCTACCGCATAGACAGCTGTGGTCCTCGGCTGATCTCTTATGTCAGCGGGTAGTAGGGTCTGGCAACCTTGTTTGGTGGACCCAGTTACTTGATCCAAGATGTCCTTGGATGGCCTCTAGATCTTGACCATCAGGTGCCCGGGGGGGGGGGGGGAAAGAAATTCTGCCTCTTCAGTTTATGTAATGTTTAATGCCTTCTGTGCCGGGGTGTTGTCGTCAAGGCGGGCACCGCGGCCAAAAAGAGGGGCCAAATGGCGTGCAACATAAATCTTTTCAATGAGCTTCCAGACTGAAACTTTTCACATTAAATGTTGCCACGGCAGCTACTAACCCTATAACCCTATATACTAACCCTTTTGTTTTCGCTAAAGCTTGAATGCAATCTTCACAGTGCTTTGTAAAACTAGATGATGGAATAGAGTTTACTGTCTTATGTCCTTTAACACATTTTTTTTCGAACCCAGATCGTTACACAATGCTTAACCCAACCCTAAATCGCATGCTCAGAGCTGAGCTTAATTTACTTAGCACAGCAAGAAAGTAAGCTCAACTTTATAACGACACAAATCAAGCATCACCAACAGCAGCAACAGCAGCAGCAGCAGCAGCATTATCAGCAGCACCAGCAGCACCAGCCGCAGCAACATCAGCAGCGGCAACGTCAACGGCAGCGGCAGCGGCAGCGGCAGCGGCAGCAGCAGCAGCAGCAGCAGCAGCAGCAGCAACAGCAGCAGCAGCAGTAACAGCAGCAGCAGCAGCAACAACAACAACAGCAGCGGCAAAGACAGCGGCAGCGGCAAAGGCAGCAGCAGCAACAACAGCAGCGGGCAGCAGCAGCAGCAGCAACAACATCAGCGGCAAAGACAGCAACAACAGCAGCGGCAGCAGCAGCAGCAGCAGTTGCATGCAGTAGTAGCCGTAGCAGCAGCGGCAGCGGCGGCGACGACGAAGACGTTGACGGTGACGACAACAACAACAACAGCAACACACAAACCAACAAACAAACAAATGCGTGGTTTAGGTGCTCTAATACACCCGAGGTCGTTACCGATGTAGACCTGACTTATATGTGTAGTACTTGGCTGGTAGTCATGTTGACCTCGTTACATGATTGCATTTGGGGTTAGGATTATCTTCGGTCTATTGGCAATTTAGGGCAAGCACTAACTAAGTATTCCATTTTTATAATATCAACATCCGTTATCATTACACAACAGGATGTACAGACGAAGGATCAAGGACAAACTCAGCTACACTCAGGAACTTGGGCTGTAAAAAGTCTCTATTAATACCAAGTAAGTTTGCGTTTGAGTTGATATCCACGGTTAAAGGGCACGTTGCCTTGGATTTCAGGCGATTTGTTATGAAATGATTATTGTTGAAAAGATTTGTTAAAAGTAGAATTTAATGATCCACACAAATATGCCTCGAATTTGCATGGTTCTCCTTTAACTTCGTGAACTAACACGGGCCGCCATTTTGTTGAAAACTTTCGACTCCATACATTCATGTTGGGCCGTGTTAGTTCACGAATCAAAAAACAAAAAAAAACAAAACAAAACCTCACAATTTTTGGGATTTTTTATTACTTGTGCCGATCATTGTATTCTACTTTTAAAACATCTTTCAAACCATTTTCATTTCATAGCAAACTCTTTTTAAAGCCCATAGCGCCTAATCTATTTGAGGCAACGTGTCCCTTTAATACTGTTATGAGCACAGACACTGGTTGTTTGGACAGCAACTTTGCACACCCTCACTGCTTATATTTTCCCCGAGTCTCGTTTTATGGACCTGTTTTTACCCTCCTGGTGTACAACCCGATTCCCCGACGGGACGCCAGGAGCAAGTGCAACGACCCTGAACTTCAGCATCAGATTATTCCATATGTTGGGGGCTAGAGGTTGTTCCTTCAGTCACTAAAACAACCCACAGCTAAAAATAATCAGCTTATGATTCATAGTGAAGTATGACAACGCAGGGTATGGAATACTACTGAAATGGCAAGATCGGTAGTCTTGTTCTTAAATCCTGTAGTATTATTTGTATGCAAAGTGGTGAATTACGTTCCCCCAAAAAAAACTTCAAGTCAAAGCCATATGTTTATGAGGGGAGGTGCATGTGTTGGATTCATGAAATTAAAACATAATCAGTTCTGGCAGTTTGTACAGCAGCATGTGCTTTTAAGGGCAGGGTACTCTTTTGGTATTTGTCAAATACCAGTATCCTCACTTGGTGTATCCATGTGTTTCCTAACATATTATGCAAACCTCTGAAAATTCGGGCTAAGTTGGCCAACAACAGTATACGAAAACAATGGAAGGAAACACACCCTTGATGCATATAATTGTGTGCTTTTAGATAAGAAAGGCTTCATGCCTGAAGCCTTCTTCAGATTAACATTTTAAGGTGAACATTACCTCTTTCTCTAAAATTAAACTACTTCAAAGGACTTCGTTTCTCACAATGTGTTAATAATAAACAACTTTCCATTGCTCCTTACCAAGTAAGTTTTATGGTCAATAATTTGTAGAGTAGTTACCAAAAGTATACCTTGCTTTTAAAGTACCGTCCAGGATGTCATTTGGATGGCTTGTTGGGTGAGTGGATAACTTGACCGGACATAAGTCAAGGTAGAGATGTCAATATAGTAGGGCCCTAAGCGGAATTTATATATTTTTAGCTCTTTTACTGGAGGCGTCCTGGAAGGTTTGCATGGTGAGTCCTCTGAGTACAGTGGAATCCCAGAGCACGATATCGTTATACACATGATAACATAAAACACGTTCCAGTGTCGCATTAACGCTCAACCAGGACGCACCAAAGAGACGCACCTGGCCACATTGTCGCTTTAGGCAAGCCGCCGTCTCACCCAAATCGGCCTTGATTTAAATTCAATTGACCCCTCGATCGAGGTGGTCATGACTGTAGTGCCACATCGACTGAATGAATACTCATCAGTTTGGAGCATCAAGAGTGATCTGCTTCAGAACGAGACCTTTCTTGTGGGTAAGGGGGGGGGGGGGGTACGAGACAGTGGGACTTCGTCCGCAAGGGCCTGTAAATTAGGTGATTTGTTTCTCGCCTATGGAGGTCAACGACGAGTTTTAGTAAAAAGAAGGTTTAGTGTAACTTTGAAAAGACACAACATCATTATCTGTTTTTTTTAATTTAACTCCAAGCTTGTTTGGGTTGGTCAAACATGATCTGGTTGCCATATTACTTGGATTGTTATTCTGACCTTTGGATCTTACATTGTCATTAAAGGAAATATGGAATTATGAAATGATTCTGAACAAAATATATAGCCCCACCCCTTCATCCTAAACCCTCCCTCTGAGGTAATAAATCCGATATAGGTAGAGGAGGTCTTTGAAATTTGAAACAATGCACGTTTTTTTAGGCCCATCAAAAAAAAAAAACCAAAACAAAACAAAAACATAATAATAATAATATTTATAATAACATCAATTTTAATAGTAATAAGATACTACTACTACTACTACTACTACTACTACTACTACTACTACTACTACTAACAATAATAATAATAATAAATATGTTGTTATAACATAAAAACCCCAATAATAAAACAAATGAACAAATGAACAAACTAAACATAAAATAAAATGCAGCTTTTTAAAGGAAAACAGCTCGAACAATAGGCCTAATTAATAGTTAAATAATTAAATTTATAAGCTAAACGATTATTACAATAGTTTGCGCCTCTGAGAAGATTAAACGTTCGCAAACAATTGCACTGGAAAAACTAATTTATCTGTTACATCTAACTCAATACTATGACAATTGAATGGTACAACTGTCCATTGCAACATAATTAATTACACTGCGTTTCCCAAGTCTATGTTATTCTTTCATTTCTTTGCCATAATTTATACTAGATGTTCGTTGACATTGCGTTTATCTTCAGTCGATGAAAAAATGAATCCGATAGGAAAATGTGACCCGTAAACGTGGTTTTGTTTCTTGCAGCGCACATGTGACCCGTGGTCTCCGAGCCTAGTGTTGTGGTTTTTGTACTGGAGAGAGTTGAACCACTTTGCACCATGGCGTGTCTGGTGCAACAGTTTCTTCACACTCTATTGTCATATTGATGTGATAATCGGTTTTCTTTGACATTTTGTAGTAGAGTGTCCTTAGCCAAGGGCACACTGCTCAACAACTCCAGGAACAACATACAGCGCGACTGTGGCTGCAAACTAATGAAGTGAATGTTATTTATCACATCCCCGTGGTTCAATCTGCTTCACTCAGGGGCATGCAGTCAACGGGCTTGTGTATATACCAAGCTCTTCCTAACTGCGGCAGCCTATTTGGATTATTCCAGTACCGGGACTAGCTATAGCTGGGATCTCGCATTCTAAAAGGACTGGCTTCGGGGACAACTGTGCTCGCTCTGTATGGAATTATCGCAGACTATTTTCAAATCAACCGTTGCTGGGATCATCAAGTGCAGTGGATCAATTTAACCTGTCCAAGCTTGCTTTTGCCAACGGAACACCGTGTTCAACGACTGACCTGCAGGTTTTATTTTTATTTTTTTCTGCACATGAGGCAGGAATTTTGCCCCAATCATTGTAAAAGTTTGTACCTTTAAAGGTAAAGTGTTGGCGTTACCGAGGAAAAGGTTGGACATTTGTAAATGATGGCGACGCAGGTCTTAACAGTCTGGATTGCCAGGGGCTCCTCTTTGGTGAGTACCACATTCATGTTGAATGTTTCTTTAATGTATTTATAGAAACCAATCGAACCAGAACCGTTTGCAGATTGATTGTCTTTTTTTTTTTCTTTTTCTTTTTTTGGCGAACATTTATTTTTAGCATGGATGGTTATAAGGACATCTGTTTACCAACGCGCGTGCCATTTTTCTAACACAACGGGTTTTGACAGTGGTCCCAGGAACAAAAGGTCCGTGAAAAAAAATACACCTAGGCCTAGCAGGTCTAATTTAAATGTAACAGCGGTGGTTTTGTGGCGAACCGGAATAATGGACTATTTATAAGAAGACCACTTTATCGTTTTACGCAACATTACCGTTCCCAGCTGCTCCTGGGGTATTCAGTCCTCAAACTACATGCCGTACCTGGAACCACGAATAGCTAGAAATAACTTCAAGTACATGTTATAAGTGAAGTATTGTCTGTGAAGTGCAGTGTGATTTTGTAATGCTTATTTGAAATGTTTGCAGTCCCATCCATACCGAACGATAACTGCATTTGTTCGGGACAAATGATTACAATGTAAATAACATACCCTCAAAACTTGATTTACAACGAACAAAGGAAAGTGCAGTCCACTTGATTGGTTTGCCGCAGTAGGTTCCTGCAATTTCAAGCCATTCTATTTCTAGTTTACCCGTATAATCAATTCAAATGCTATCTGCACAGTTTGGCGAGCAATTTACAAAATCAAATGGTCCAGTATTTATAGGTATGTGTTCACAAGGTTATGGTTGACAAACTCAAACTTACTAAATGACTTCGTATAACAAGATTGATTGACTCTTGTATACTACAAGTCGGGTACTATTTTAGAGATAAAAGATATAACGGTGCCCCGCAATTTTTCAGTTAGAAGGACCAACAATCATGTGTATCAATTACTTGATGACATTTTCTACAGTACCATACGTATGGTATTCGAATACACAATAAAAAAAAACAAAAAAAAACACGTGGGACAAAGTTCAAAGTCGATATTGATATGTATTAATTGTGGAGTCGGGGATTAAATATCATGCAAGCAGAAAATTACAAAGAAAACTATTATTAAAAACAAACTTATCAATCATATGAATTTCTCTGCTTTTTCTGACAGCAATTTTGTTCATAAAATGTGTATTGTACGTTTTGTTTATTATTATTGTTTTTCAAATTTATTCTTTATCTGATTGTGGAACAATACTACTCCGTTTTAATTTATTAAATGCTGGTTGGTGTGAATTCAGGCAGTTGTCTCTGCTGCGGTTTGCTGGTTCAAAATTTACTTTTTACAGTGACAGGAAATCTGGTTAAGGTCAACAATGCAAAGTTCCCGCGGGGGGACGTGTTAACAAGTCCGCTTGCTCACCCTGTAGATGACAGATCTTTTAATCGCCAGTGCCCAGTTCGGAATAACCCGGTGGCAGTCACTGCAAACATTTGGGTGTTAAAATTGACACCATGATTATACTGTTGTCACACATAGAGGGGGGGGGGGGGGGAAATCAAAATTTACAACATGGCGTGTTAAAATGGCAGTTTCTGCCAACACAATTACATTCGTGTTATTTTAACACCCAAATGGTGTTAATTTTGTTTCTCTCTTGTGTATCTATATGTGACAACACCGATGGTGTACATTTTTACGCCCCAGTTTTTGCAGTGTAGACTTCCTTAGCTTCGTTTATAAGAACATCTATTTTGAAGTGCTGATTACAGATTTCCAATACAATGGAATCCGTGAGTATAAAGTCATTGGTGCTTGTTTGGAATGAAACCGCAAGCTTTACTTATGCCCAAACTTATAAAGGTTTCCCTTGGATCGGCTATAGGTCACGGACGCTCCTATCAGGGGACGTGCGAGAGAACTAGTGATAACACACGACTGACCAGCAGCGAAGTCACAGCTCATTGCTGATACGGTTAGGCCTATTAAACCATGCCCCGAAACCCAACAAAATACCCGTGTATCCTATAATAGATGTGAGTTATTTTGTAAAGAGTCTGGTACCCATGGGAACTTCTCACCTTGGTAATCATCGCATCATTTACGAGCCAGTGTGATAATGTTTGCCCATGGGATGCATGACGAAGTTAACCGTCATAACCTTTAAAAAGAATTTAAACTATATAGGCGTATATGTATATTGTAACAGCCTTTTATAATTTGATAGTCTCCGCCGTCCCATTTTGTTCTAAATAAATAACATCATTGATACGAGCATAATGTACAAAAAAGAACAGTTGGTAATTAGACCTGCTTGTTCGGTTTCATCCAACGTAAAAACATATATCTGAGGGTCAAGGATAAAATAATCCACACTGTTGTTTGTTTTATTCATAACGTATTGAGTATGTTGTTGTAGTTCATATTTCGCAATATTTGCACACTCAAAACAAAAATATCGATACGTCTTTTGCTGTTTAGGTTTTAGTGCTCCGTTGAGTTCGAATATCTGGCCGTTCTTGATATTCTAGAGAAAGAAGAAGAACAGTTTGCTTGGATTTCGTGCACTGTTAAGTTCGAATTGGCTTTAGTATTTAGGCCTATCTGTTCTAGAGATATGCTTATTCGAGAAGAAATATTTATCTGTTTGTGCTTTATGCACTTTTTGAGTTCGATATGATTCTTCCACATTCGAAGAAAGCAACCTTCAAGAAATATTATACTTGCACATATTTTTTTGTAGGACTATATTACTCTTCTGGATATAGGCCAATTCGAGATGAAAGGTATTTTTTTCTGTTTGGATTTTGAGTTCGATAGGATTCTTCTAGACTAGAAGAAGAAGCAAACTTGAGGAAATAGTACACATATATTTGTAGGAATACACTATTCTGGAGCAAACAAAAAAACAAGAGAAAAGAAAAAGTTTTAAGCCTTATTCCTTTTATGAAATATTCATACATCAACATTTATGAAGTATTGTCATCAACGGTTTGCAAATATTTGACCGTCCTGCTGAGTACTGTGCTCTGGTCAATTAAATCTTGCCTTTAAATCGCAGCTTGTGGTATTTGTCAATATGTTCAATGATAATTCATAAATCAGTGTACGATTCTTGCAAAATTATCTTAAGCTCAATGTCCTACGGGTAACATTACAAGATAGGTTTGCATGTCGGACAATATGTAATCAAACCCCAACACCGATCTCTTATTACGGATGTGTTTTTTAAGAAGACCGGTAAAACACTTTTCTGAACTGGCGGTGTTTCCTCAACCCTCCTTTTCTTTAATTGAATGATCCCACTCCGTGTAGGGCGGATACTGAATTTAGTACCTCCCGTTTTTTTGTCCGATATTCACTCAAAATACAAATCTAGGTTATCGTCAACACACGCCTTGGCAGGCGTGAGTCAATGTCCTGATTTGAAGGAACTATATATAAGTCAATCACGTGACTAGATCTTAGCCTACATACAGGGATCATATTTGATCATATACAATGCATTTATATAAATTCAAAGCAAATGTACAGTTAGTGTAGTGGTATGAGAGGGGTGGAACTGTAATAAGCCAGTCACTGTAACATCCCCTTCTATATACAACCCCCTTCTCATCATGATATATAATGCATGTTTTATAGTTTTTTACCATATATATTTAGTTTTTGTTTGCTTACTTTTCTCTAAACGCTTGCCTTAATATGGGTATACTATAGTAATGCTTATTCCATAGTGGTATGTGTTCTTGTATTGTTTTCGCGTTGATCATTTGTTGGTATTTTAATCCAACCATATTTTGTGTTGTCCTGTGGTCCTGCAATTATTGAAATACTAATACTAGATGCGATTTCCTATGTTCTTAAATCTCCGGACTATGTGGAAATCAAACCTGCACGCGAACCTGCTATTTTAGCTATCTAGTACACATAATAGTGCACATTATATATTGTAATCATTTCGACTGATACCTGCCTATATAAGCATTCAGGCCCGCGAGATACAGTTCAGCCCAGTTCACTTTTAAAAGTATTGTTTTGTTTTATTATACCTAGACGAACGTGTAAACACGATCGCTGGAACTGGCCAAGTTACCTCTTTGTAACATGAACCGTGTTATAAGATGACCGCCAAAGAAAGAAACACAAAGTAGAAATGAGATTCGGTAAAACTTCAGAATGTTCTTTATAAGCGGAACCTGTTTCTACCATGTTATTCATAACGTGGCTCGACTGTATGAGACAAGCTTTTTAAAGTTATCCCATAAACTTAAATAAGACATAATGATCGTCAAAGTGAGTGTTCTTTATTAAATGAACAACAAGCTGAAACCTTTGCTTGGCCTCTTGATATGTATATTTTTTTCATGAACGAGTTACAGAGTAGGCCGTTTTTCCCATTTTGTTTTTCTTCAGTCAATGTTGTACTTGACATTTTCATGCAAAAGTACATGGTTTGCGTCATCACGACAACAACAATAATGACATACTCACTAAACGATCTGTTTAAATCTGCCCACCCATCGATTATAAATTTCATACATCCTGACAAAAAAAGAACGAACAACAAAAAAACAAAAACAAATCCCCGTTCGAAAAAAAAGAAGAAGAAGATTCTCTTAAACTTGACCACTAAATTTGATTAAATTTGAGAAAACTAGAGGATGGTGATTATTAATAAATGTCAAGTAATAAACCACAGGGGAAACTGAAGGGGTGATTTTAGAATTGGCATCACCAAACAAAGATATTGACAAAAAAAGGGAGACCGCCACTACTAGGGCTAGAAAGCTCAGTTGGTAGAACACCAGCATTTTAATCCGGAGGTCACAGGTTCAAGTCCAGCTCTAGTTAATTTGTCTTTGTTCAGCCCAAACTTTTTTCAAGAAATAAAGTAGGGTTTTACCTTTAATCTGTCACTTATGAATCATGGCTGTAAATACGTTTTGTGATGAAGGGAATGTCCGGCCGTGTAATTATAGTAATACCGGGGGGACAATGGCTGATGGGGACTGATGAATCAAGTTGACATCATCTCTCTTTAGATGTGGCAATTTGATTATCAATTATTATAATAATATTTCTACAAATGCTTCTCTTGTGAAGATTAATAATACGATAAACTAACAATTTCGGCTCAGATTTCGTTTCCCTTTGACCCGATTTCTGTGTCATTTTGAAACTTATTCCATTTTGAGACTTTATTCCATTTTTGAAACGTCCGGGAAATGGTTAGATCCCATGGGACCCGAATCTGGGTTGTATTTATAATGTATGGGATGGCGCTTTGATACCATGTTTGTGACAAATGGTATGTTGCTGCGTTGTTGAATTAACTTGGGCATAGACAAACATTTCATGAAAATTCAGTATATGACAGCTATAAATTTAGCATACTTAAAAAAAAAAATATATATATATATATATATCGATGGGCTTGATTAAATGATTATAACTTTGCAGAAAGAAAACAAAACACTTCTTTTCAGCGACTTTTTGACGAACAAAAAAGGGACTTTCCCGCTTTGAAGTCTGTACTCGTCCTAAAACTTCCTTGAGGTTAATGTGGATGGGCTCCGCAAGGGGTTGGAAACGTTTGATGAAAATTTATATCCCCCGTATTGACTGTTGGGGGCACAGACCCAGGGCGGGTCGACGCTAAGCGGGTTAACTGGAGTTGTTGACCGTTCAAACTTCAACGCGAGCAGCAATACAAGTGTGATGTTCCTTTCGGTGGAGAAGCTGCCATCTTGGAAGTAATCCACGACCTATACACTATAAAGTTTGTGAACTAAGCATACTCAAGCGAAAGTCGATCTCTCGCTCAAGGCAAATTGTGAAAAAGCATCCTACAACACAAATTCATTTAGTATACAATCTCACTTAAACGTATTTTTATTTCATTTTAGTAGCACAATATTTAAGATACGAACTTCAAACTAGTTACTGGTGTTTCATGTCAACACAAGGGAGGTTACCCGTCCGGTCATAACCTGTTTCAATATGGTGCGACTTAGTGCGGCCCTCCGACTAAAATCGGTCGGTGACTGTACATGTACACAGACAGAGTTTGTCAAGGAACAGGTCAAATTTTTCGCCCTTGTAAATCTTCGTAAAAAAAAATTCTTCTGTGATTTGACGACCCCTTAACCTCAGTAATTGTTTTTAAACATAAACATAATAATTCACTTTCATCTCCGTATAACTTATCATAAATGACCGAATTGTCACTTGTTGCACTCATAAGCTACCTGGCAAGCTTGGTGGTCTAGTGGTAAGACGACTGCTCTAGATTGGCAAAAGTCGTGGGTTCGAATTCTGCTCGAGTAATATGACTAAGGATTTAATATTATTTTCACAAGACTCAGGAAAGTACTGTTACACAGCGCATTACTTATAGATCGGTTTATGGGTACAACCCCAAATTATACGTTTAAGTTGATGGCCAACGTCGCTTGTAACTACGCTACAAGTGTAGCTGTTGCAAGACTCGCTGACCACCACAGCATTGCTTCGTTTTGATAGAGATGGTGCCACCGTGGTAGAACATAATAGCGGGATTTTCTCAATGTGTTGGTACACGTACATTTATTACTTTCAAGTTTCAAGTTTGTTGCTCGTATCCGTGTTATAATACAGTTGAACTACCGGTTCATCAAAACTGACTAGCTTGTGAATCGAAAGCTAAACGTGATGTTTTTGGCTTCGCCGTGAGCTGATTGAAAATGCACACGTCTCTTGCCCCGTCGGCTCTTCTGGCCCAGATTCACCCCATTTGCGATTCCCAGCTGTCTGTACATCACGCATTTTCGTCATGTCAATGGCCCTTCTGATGCTTGGACACCAGACAAATCAAAGCCCTTTATACACACCCACTGTGCTGGGAGCTTCAAGGGAAGCAGTGGCGTCCAAGCTAGCAACCTGTAGTTTCGCTTGATCCCAAACTAACTGATGTGATTTCTAATTCTTCCATGCAACGGGTTCTTAAAGGGAAATTCTGAGCAATTGCTCAATGAATTAAATTATCACCATGGGCTGGTCGATTGTAAACCCCGTTCTTTGAAGGAATTCCTATGCACCAGTATTTAATAGAGTTATCAACTCGTCTTAATCAGATACATCCCTGTAGTTTCCGCTGTCCCTGTGTGCTGTTTACCTACTCATTTGTCAAGATTTGCTCGATGTTGACAAGAAAGTAAATTTCACGTCTTGGCTTTGACAAATTATGTGCTTTCACGTTTCACCATTTTTTCTCACTTTAATGCACTGTCAGCCTTTCAGACGCTATAACTTATACTCACGCCCAAATTTAGGAAAAATAGAAAATAATACACATATAATAGTTTAGGTTAACTGACTAGGTTTTTATACTACTGCTCTTCAAACGGTTGAGTTCCTTTGGATGTACTGGTACCAATCAAGCACTCGGTATTATATTTCTATTTGTGTTTTATTGGTAATTGTTTTTGAATGTGTGTATGGTAATTGAAAGAGTTAAAGTATCGATGGGAATTTAATAATATCGGTGAAGGAGAAACATAATGAAAGGGATGATGGGATTGGGAGTGAGCTGGATTCAACTGTATTTCGAAATATCAGACCAGAGTATGTATCAAAGTCAGACTTACCCCGGAATCTGGATTGGATTTATAATCAATAGATCTTTTTTAGCCTAGACCCGTGTCAGTTTCGAAGCAACTGGGGTCAAACTGATTGACCCTTAAACCGTTATCTGGCCAAACGATGAACGGAGTCAGAATGACCATGGATGTGTTATGACGTACCATGGATGTGGTCAGACTAACCCTGGATTCAGTGTAAGGCTAACTGATAAATCAGAGTCACACTGACCAGAGATGCGGTCACACTGACCCTCAATTCATATAGGCTAACTGACGACACAGCGTCAGACTGACCTGGGATGTTATCAGGCTGACCCCGGATTCAATGTCAGGCATACTGATGAATCAGATCAGACTTACCAGAGATGCGGTCAGACTGACCTCCAATTCAATGTCAGGCTAACCGATGAATCAGAGTCAGACTGACCAAGGACGCAGTCAGACTGACCGTCGATTCAATATCAGGCTAACCAATTTGTCAGAGTTAAATTGATAAGAAAAACATGGCTAGATTGACCCCCAAATCACTACCAAGCTTATAGATTCCAGAATGAGACTGCTCAGGGAAGCACAGTCTAAATTGACCGTTGAAACTGGTTTAGACTAGCCCAGGAATAAGGTTTAAACTGAACTACGAATCCGGGTCAAACTTACCTGGGAGTCTATGCAACTCAAGCCCAGGAATTACAGGGACATAACCCGGGAATCAGAGCAATACTCGGAATCATGGTGGTCAGACAGATCTTGATTACTGGGTCACACTGACCCTGGAATCTGGTTTATGGTGAACGGAAACTAAGTTTAGGCAGACCTCGAAACGGAGGTTGGACATTTAATCTAGTAATGCGAGCCTGAGCGACCCACGGCTTTGGATAACAATGAACTAGGAGCCTTGTTCCTATACTTAAACCACAGTTAAACGGAGTGAATCACTACAAGGCAAGCCCTGGATTCAGAGCAAAAATGATCGAGGATACACGGTCAGGCTGACCATGGAATTAATCGGTTCCAGACGAAAACGGAATGTCTCTTCAACCAGACCTTGGAATTGAAGTTTGACCAACCTTTGACTTAGAGTCAGACTGACTTATGAATCAAGATCACACTGTGAACTTGGACTCTGGTTCGGGTTTAAATCAAGCTCAAGTCAGACTGGGGTAGAAATAAAGTGATTGTTCCTATAGGGCGGTGTAGGAGCCCTGGTAAGATTTGCATTGGATTCTTACCCAGTCTGGCCCAGACTTCAAAGAAAGGTCAAACTAGCGAAAGTGCCAAGGTCAAACTGGAGATAATAAAAGCCAGTCCAATGTTAGTCATGGCCGGGTTGTGGTCCACTGGACCTCGATCCCTGTCTACCGTAACAATTGACGTTAAAAACGAAGGCTAAAGCAAGCCGTTAGTTATTGGGCAAATTGACAGTTATTTATTTGTACTTGTTCAGTACATCTTCAAGTGAACTGTCCGCGGAGTCTGCTGCTGTGCTCATGCTGCAGTAATTAGATGTGGGCAAGTTTTCCTTCTGCATTTTTCATATGGAATGGCTTCTAAAAAAAATAAACAATAAATCATGTCTTCTTACGTCCCAGGCTTTGAGGAAAATGCCTGATGCATAAAGTGTTGTCCATAAACATGAGATCTCGGAATTGGTGATTTTTGCCCTCTCCTGGTTCTCGAACATGTTTATTGCATCTGGTGGTATTCCATCAGTATTCCAGCGCAGTAGACAACGCGTCGTCAAGCTGTTGTTGGAAGTGAATTTCAGAGCCAATAATGAGTTAGTCTGTGATTTTTTCCCCCTCCACTCGGGAAACTGATAAATGACATCATAATGCTACCTAAATTGCTCTCGAAGCAATCCACGTTTAACAAATGTCCTCTCAAGCTCAACTTAATCAAACACTCTCGAGGTTGCGATCAAATACCCTGGCAGCACGCTGAACATGTCGGGCCAACTGTATGGTTTCGGGCTGTGCACGGTGTGAGGATAGGGCGGGCGATCTGGTAATGAAGTTCACCCAAGGTGAAACTGATCGAAACGTCGAAGTAACACAACGCCGTCTCACCTTTTTGATTAAAAAGTCAACTTAACCCGGGCCTCCGGATATTCACTCATGTAAAATTAGTCAATTTGTAAATTACAGGGACATGTTAAGCTTGCCCCTCCCCCGAAAGCACTCAAAACAAGGCCCCGTTGACGATTTTAATAAATCAAGCTTTGCTGGCTTAGTGTTCAAACACTCTTAAGGGGGATGAATTCGCATTCAGGCAGTTATGACGGGGATTTGCTGCAGCGAGTCAACCATTTAAGTGAACCAACGTTTCTGACTTACAAAAACAAATTTTACAGGAACGGAGTTTGAGAACTGTTTTACAGTATCCTACTCAGGTTCACCGGGTTAAAAGGGGTGACGATGTTGCTAAAAAAGAAGAAGATCGTTAGGTAGGATTTCAAACTTTGCATGGTGGAAGTATAATTGAGTAAGGTTTGCGGTAACACCTAGTGAAATCTCTTTTGAGAGTGTAGGTTCTGAAGATCGTTGCATTTTTTTTTGTTAGAACCCTGTAGTATTAATATTCAAGAATGACTTTTGGCTCATGTAATCATACAATATCAGACGGTTTTACTGCGTGAAAGTTTTGATTTCTTTCTCTTTAAAGGAAGTCATATTCCTACCCTTCTCAAACCCTCCGTGTCAGAATCAACCTATATTCAGGTCTTGTTGGGTTTAACCTATTTCTGTGTCAGTATGACCCGGAATTTTTCTCTAAAATGACCAGGAATTTGTAAAAATGATGCAAAATCTGGGGAAAAAAAAACCCAGTCAGGCCACATGAGACCTGGAGTTTGGGTCAATTCCGAATCGGAAGATTTTAGAGTGTATGAAAGGTCATTGACAATCAACGAGATGATAGTTTGCCGTTATGATCATCGAAACCGTATGGTCCACGTTGATGTAACGTTCTCTATAGTACGGGTTGTACGTGCAATTATATGTACTACTGCGAGAGAGTATTCTTTTGTGTTTGTTCACACCTGACTGAACATCGGCATTCGAGGGGCGTGGCGTGCAAATTGTTTCACAAAGGATACCTTGACAACAATAGTGATGTGATGAGCAACCCTTTTTAATAACTCCCTAGGCTTGGATAGTCATGTCCATTATGCGTCAAACAACGTCAGCGTTCTTAGATTCAAATAAAATTAGTATTCCTGTTCCTACTCAAATACCAGAAGCCTTATGGGAAAGGGGTGTGTGCGCTCAAGGGCTCGCTCCACAAAATCAAACAAAACCATGTGGTGGATGTAAAAAAACAAGCGTAATTATTCTCATTACATTCTAACTTCGCCTTACAAAACGTGATATCCTACAAATTACCACATACTCTGTCAAACAAACCGAAGTGTCGTGACCCCTGCCGCCACAACTAATTTTATGGAACTTCGCTGAAGCTGGCCTCGGAGGAATGGCAGTCCACTTAGGGCATCAGGGCACGATTACAGGAGAGTGTGGATGAATGAGCTTCAACACGAGTTTTATTTCAGTAATAAATCTATTAGATGAATTCGCTGTCGGTCATTGTGGGCCTATGAAGCAAGTTGCTTTATTAGAAGTTTAGGTATCTGTAGGTTGCCACACCTCTGTGTTCCGACCAGTGGCGTAGCTAAGGGGTGTGTGTGTGTGTGGTGGTGGTGGTGGTGGGGGGGGGGGGGGGGGGGGGTGAAACTGTTTCCGAAAATAATAATACATTAATAAACCAACAATAAAGAGAGAACATTTAACTGTATAATACATGAACAAATTAATAATAAAGGTAAAGCAAATCAAGCAAATCGAAACCGAATAGAAAATAACATATCAAGTCTATAAACAATTAAAATTTCCTCGTAAGACAATTAAACATTAAACGTTCAACTATTTACATTACTTTCTCGGCAGTCAAAAGGCCGCCTGCTTATTTCATAATGTGGCGTTGTTCTTCTAAATTCATACTTGCGTTAAACATTGATTCAACGTCGAGGATAACATTGTGTTAAATTAGTTAGTTAAATGTACTTTGGATGTCTGGCAGGTGGAACGATTTCCGTTGAGAGAGAATTTATGTTAAAACTGCAAACTTTGTCATGCAATTATGTAGGCCTACCCGTGTTTTTGTATATATTTTTTTATTGTATGGCGCAATACCATGGATGGGCTAAAATGAGTGAAATTGTCAAATACCGTTTTTTAAATGAAAATAACTGCGACTCGCATGTTTCAAACCTCACAGTGGAATTTTGCATTAGTTAATAAGTGGAATAATATAAATTGAGGTAAAATTTGCATCGGGGAAAACGGACAGTGTGTCAAGCAATGTATACTCAGTACTTCTCCGAGACTATTCTCAGTATTTCTCCGAGACCTGTGAAATACAGGCATATTGCTCGGAAGGGATTCGAACCCACGACCTCTGCGATTCTAGAGCAGATGTCTTACCGCGAGACAACCGTGCTAGGGCGGGGGCTAGGGTCGGGGCTAAGTTGGGGGGACGTTTACAGTTTTGCCAATTCCAGGATTGTGCAGGGGTTCGATTCGTAACTTCCCTTAGGGTTTGTGCTTTTCCTGCAGCACTTGCACTGCTGAAACTGGGATGTTAAAACTGACACCACGGATGTGGTCACATATAGAAACTCAAGAGAGAATCAAAATTAACCTCATAAGGTGTTAACAAATATCAATGTAATTGTGTTGGCAGAAGTTAGTGTTATTTTATAACCCATGGTGTCAATTTTAACACCCTAGTTTTTGCAGTGTGCAAATCAATGTCTCTGACAATAAACATCTACTGAAAAGAATAGTTAGAAGAAAACAAAAGCAGAATAACAAACTACGATAATAATAAAGCACTCTGTAACTTACATGACTAGGAAAGCGTAATAACAATTTCAGTGTTTTGATCACAGTGATAATCGCTAACGCTTGAAACGGTTCTTCGTTCAAATCTGAGCGTTTGCGTCTTCGACTTGTTCAAGTTACAAGGTTTATGAGCCGACCTGACCAACCACGAAAACTCTCAAGTTATGAAAATGTTATTGCCAACACACGAGAGTTTAAATCTCATTCCAAGTCTGACCTGTTTCTCGACAGCTTTAGGTCGTTGTTCCTAGATTGAGAGATTTGTGTTTTGAAGCTGTGAGGATAATTTGTGGAGTTGGTTGAGCGGAGCAAATTGGTAAACTGTCAGCTGTTTCAGTGAGCCAAACAATTCACAATTTATTATGAACTGTAAGACGCTGATGTACTGAAGTGTGATGGGGTGGGGGCGTGTGTGTGTGTGGGGGGAGGTGGTTGTGATTAATGTTATGCAGCATTTTTAAATTGGTATCATGAACTAAACTCGTGTCTTGAACCTCACATTGCAAATTTCAGTTTTATAATTGGCCACTTCGTATGGTTTACACACTGTCCTCAAAAGCAGTAGGTTATCTGCGGACGTAGCAGGGAGGAGCGGAGGAGGGAGGGGTTGGGCAACTGTCACCCACGCATGGTGGCAACTTGAAGTACCTTTTGAAGTATATAATGTACTTTCGATGGATCAGATTGGCCGCATTTTCCCGCTCGCAAATACACGTTTTTTGATAAGTTCATGTCTCCTAAAACCTGAGTTTTAATCCGGCTTAAACAGAATCTTGACTTCCTGGTTTATAATCCAGGCCACACCACTGCCTCGAACGGTAATGGACTTAGTGGCAATGAAACCTATGGAAAGAATTATACGCACTACAATGCCTGATGCTTTATATCATTCTCTCGTCAATAACATTCTCTCTAAAACGACGTAGTGAATAATATTCACCGAACAAAGGCTTTCTTTTTTTTAACAAAAGGTCGTTCAATTTAACACCCAGCTCATTATATTCCGTTTTGAAGGATTGCTCGGTAGAATCAGCATTCAACAGTCAACAAGAGAAATCCAATTTCAACAGTTTAGCATTCACTGGTCAAATAAGATCATTCAAATTAATTTGGTCGAAAAAAATAATTCAATTTCGTAAAAGCCATCAGCAAGAGGTTGGTCAACCATTCAATGTCATCAATTGTAAATAGGTCTGCAGAAGTTCATATGAAGAACAGTAACAAGTAAAAAGAAAATGATAAATAAATAAAACATAAATAAATAAGGAAGAAGAAGAAAACAGAAAGTTATTTTGGCTTACGTCCCCTGGGTCGTCGCCAAGGCTCGTCTAACCAAGGAGGAAGGAAACGAACCAACAACATTCTACAACAACCGGGTGACAGAGGATGATACAAAGAAATAAGGTTAAGCCGTGAATAAAGCATCACAGCTCAGCTGACTTGGTGTCTCTGCGCCGAATAATGTATTTTATTGCTTATGCGATACAATGACATATACAATGTGTCACTTTAAAACTGAACATCAAGCAATCGATTAACACCAACAACATGTAAAAAAAAAATAAATAATAATAATAATAAAATAAAATAAAATAAATAAATAAATACAATGAGAAAAAAAATGCCAACACAAACCGTTAGTCAAACAAAAATGTCGTTAACATAGAAATGAACAAACACACCTATCATTTAAGTTTTTGTCTGCAATGTATTTGTTTTGTCTTGTTTTCTGTTGTTGTTGTTTTGTTTGCAGTTATTTGTGGGTGTTTGTATATATGTATATTTTAACTGTTTTGTGTTGGTAGTAGTTTTTTGTTTTTGTTGCTTGCCCCCCCCCCTTCATATTTGTTTTGATGTTAACTGTGTGTTTTATGTTGGTTTTAGAGGATGTATGTAGTATTTATGTAGTAATATATTTTTCTATATTTGATGTTATTTTTCGTTATATAGTTTTTTCTCGTTTTAACAATGTATTAACAAAAATAACTTCTCAATGAAAAGGTAAAGACTGTAAGTTCACGCACATTTTAGTTAGTTCTACACGAAAATCCCAGGAGGGGTTTTTGCAGGGTGTGCCGACAATTAAGTCATAACTTGAGGACAAATAATGTTTGCCGTTATTATAAGAATTTCTGTTAATTGTGCTGGTATAGGCCTGCATTGCGTGCATGGGCAACGTGTACACAAACGCATTGTGACTTTTGGATCTAATTCTCCTGGTCTGCCCAGATATCGATTTATTTTGGGGCTCCGTATCGAATGGACAGCTGGCTTTAACACGAATAATTTACACTGCAATTGTAAATTTGTACTTGAACATGATTGTATGCGGGTATTTACCATACAACCTGTATGAACTGGATAGGCCTTGCAGTATGTATAGAATGTCTGGCATAAACACGTTCAAAATAAAAACAATATGCAGTACCAGACGGTGTCAATTGAAACAAAGTGGCGTATTGCAGCTCGTTGCATGCAGGAGAAATGTCATAAACACAAATCACTGCAAATACTAGCAAACAAAATAAATCCATGTACAGTAAAACATCGTATTAAATAATATTTCATCCTGACTATCTATATACTAATGCAGGTAACGTGTCTGTTTGTGTAAGAAAAACTCCAAGGGGCCTGTATAGATCGGGCTGCAAATTTTCGTACGGCCTTTTTTTCGGTCCGGTGATCATACTAAGGTGGTACGATTATTTTTTAGTTTCTTCGTATTTCAAAACTTGATTTATTTCACATTTTTTTTTTTGAAAGAGGATGAACGAACGCAAGGTATGAAAGCACAGCTGATGATTTACGAAAACATGCGCAACGAAAACAACGTTGACGTGCGGCACGAATCACGTGCGGCACCAAAACCTGGCCCGCAACCATAGAGTTATAATAGGAACCAGCAACACACCCGCAACCCGGAAGCTCTCCCATTTGGGTCAAGTTCGCACACGGACCATTCATAATGCATAAATTATTACGCCGATATTAATTAAATGGTACAACATCTGGGCCCAATTTCATTACTTCCTGCCAACACGTCTGTGTGTGTATCTCTCTGTGTACTATAGCAAATACAACATTTCCATTATTATTTTTATTTTCTGAGTCGATCAAACAATTACCTCGACCAATCACCACAGGAAACAAACAGCCTCGAGTGGAATTAAACTCTGTTGTATCTGATCAGCGTAATGTGGGTTCGAGTCCAGGTGGTGGCAATTGTGTCCTTGAGCAAGATACTGTACCATAATTACGTTGTCGTTCGTGTACTAGGATTTGATTGGTAATGCACGTAAAGGAACCCAGAACACTTGCCGTGGAAGAGTGGGGGTTAACCCCGGTGTTTTTTGGTTCACATCAAACACCCTTGTTTACAGGCTTCCCCAGGCTTTCGAGCTACATATATTAAGTGCACGTATGAGGCATCCTGTGGTTTCATTAGCAGAAATACATAACATATTTAAGGAGTTTATTGTAACAACACAGTAAGAGCTTTCCCTTGGTACCAAAAAACTAAAAAAACAAAATTGGAAAACCTTCATTTGACAAACAATGTTTTTATAAAGGTACGCTATGCTGACAGTTTATCCCCATTTAAGTTCTGTGTCTTCGACTGTGATTTCCCAAGTGTACAGAGACAGAGAATGGAACTTGTGAAGACTTGGATGGCTTTTAGATTTGCAATACAAGTGTAATGTTCACAAATAAATCATCAGATAAAATATATTGTACAATTCCAAACAGTCACATTGTAGCTGTGCACTATAACAGTTGAAATCACATTTTGCACTGACTGAACTGTTTGTGGTGTGTAACATCTGTTGCTTTATTTTGCGACTGTCGGCAATATTCCGTTTCAATTAGTAACATACTTTTGGGAGTGAATATATGAATGTAAAGTTGAGTGGCAGGTATTTTAAGGTTAAATATAAATATAGCTTTTTAAAGTATAATACAAGACAGCTGTTAAACACTGCACAGCTGTTAGATTAAGCTAGCGATTTTAGTGTGTTAATAACTAGGCTATAATAATTTATTAACTGAAGCGTGTCATTTATATAAGTAGATTACATTTTCAAACAGGGAGTTTGCATATCAAACTATTTAGAAAAATGCAAACAAATTATGAATGGCCTGACGTTTCAACCTTATAAAATAGAGTCTTCGAGATAGACTCAGATGGTCTGGTTTGTGATTTGTTTTTTCTTCTTCGCCTTTCACATCTAGGACCCTGGTTCGGATCCTACTGGGGGCAATCTGCAGATTGGGTTTTCAGTCCGTACCTGATTGCCTTGGCTTTCCCCGGAAAGATTGCCTTATTTCCTTTCCTCTGGCGTTTTCCTCGCACTTCTAAAACTAAAACGTCCTTCCTTGTGTTCTTTCTCTATTAGGTTTATGGCTAGTTAAGTTCGCTTTTCTGAACGTAATTGGAATCCGACCGGACTTAATGTAATCAATTCAATGAAAATGACTCTGGTAGGGTCGATACGTCAGGCTATTAACTAATGTTTTGTCTGGATCTCATCGGTCCTTTTGGTTGGTAAGAAGTTTGCAAAATTCTGTTTTATTAGCAACATATTTAGACTGAACATGTTTTTAGCACATTGAACGCTAGATGAGTAGAACACAATGGTTTTTAAGTAGCAGCTGATTCATTTTCTATAGTATTATACTAAGCTAAGTGAAAGCATTCACTTCAGCTCATTTGATATTTCAATATAAAAAGCTCAATAGTTAATTTGTTTTTTTAACGTTTTCTTTTTTTGGCGAAGTCCAGACATACATACGGCATTTGTTGACAACATGTGTTGAATGTACACGCTCTGTGCCATTTGTGTGTTATGAACTTTGTGCCTTAGAAAATAGTATGGTGGACGTGTTCCAGTTTTGTCATTGCAAAAAAAACAAAAACAAAAAAAACCAACAACAACAACAAAACCCCCAAACCAAAACCTCCCAAAACCGAGACAGGACTTCGGCATTTACCAAAATTAAAGTCCAGAGACCCTCAGTTCAAATGTATTGTTTGTTGAACGGTTAAACTGATACGGTGAGGTTTGCTGATACTTAGTTGTTTGTCCATGAACTACATCGACAAATTAAATGTTTATTTGTTTTTCTGATACTTAATTGATACTGCTTTTCCCGAAAACGCGGCCCTTTCAAATGAATCTGTCTGTGGGTCCGGTTGTGATGGAGTGCCTGCAGAGCCTAGCATTTATTTATTTGTTTATATATAATACACATTTACAGCACTATCGCTGATCGTGTTTTCTCAAAAACGTAAGCACCTTATCATAGTTCTGTCGTTTCTATGATCAGGATGGCTCAATGGTTTCTTCCCTGTCGTTCACCTCTTTGGACCCCGGTTCGAATCCCACTCAGAAAGAGTCTTGCATGTGCATTTTTTCACCAGTCCCTTCCTGAATACGTTAATTTTCGCTGTTTTAGGTTAACCACATCCAATAGGAGAAGTGAGGTCGATAACTGATCCTCGGCTACAGGAAAAAAGAAAAACAAAACAAAAACAACAACAACAACAGCCTCATCAGAAAATTTAACTCTGGCTGGAACATTTTTAATGCCTCACATCACTTCTTTCAGATCAATGATTTTTATCCCAGGCCAACATTTCTCAAATCTCCAGCAGGCAGATTCTAAAGTCCATTTGTCTCAAATTTTTTTAGTGTCAAAAATATGTTTTTTTCCCCCGTGTTTGTTCCCATGTCCATCATCGTGTGTATTGTTCCCCTTTATATTTGTAATTTTATTACTTTTGTTATTTTATTATTCTATTTTTAACGTGTTTATTCAATGTATTAATTCTGTATTTGTTCAATGTCTGGAGTTCGTGGTTTGTGTTTGTCGAATGCGTGTCACCCACCAGCGTAGTGAGTCACATGCAGCTAGATCTGTCATTGATGAGAAAATAGAATTAGCTGTTGCGAACTGCTTACCAACCAAAAGGACCTACGGTGTAAATGAAAAAAAATATATGTATAAAAAAATATATTAAAAAAATGATATTAATACTAACAACAATAATAATAATAATAATAATAGTAAAACATATAAAATCATATTAGTAATAAATAAAATTCATCAAAAATAAGTAAAATAATTAATGGCCTGACATCCCAACTCGAGCCGAGTCTTTTTTTCGAAGGCTAAATGACAGCCTAACAAACGTTAACAGGTCTACTGGTGTGACAAAAACTTTCACTAAGTGAAAAAAACCCACACAAAAAACAACAGCAAAAGAATGGCAGAAACTATTGTTCGTGAACCAAAAACCCAAATGGGATATCACCAGTGTAAGTCTGACTTAAAAAAAATAAAATATATATATATATAGTTTCCTAGTTACTGAAGAAGTTGAAGAGCTGTCTGGAAAAGAGAGCTGCTTCTCCGATTTCAATTTTCGGAACTTCACCTCAAATCCTAATGGACTGCACATATTGACACAATTGATGCAGTTTCTGCAACCTTTACCCACTTCAAAATTCACCTTTCATTTGTGGTTGGCCAATACATGGTGACATTTCTCTCTCTTTGTGAGCTGAGTGGTGATTTTTTTTTTTCAGGGTATGGGAGCTTGGCTTTGATCAAGTGCTTGTGTTACGTGTCATCTCCCTCAATTCTGTCTCTTTCACTATCCTTCCAAACTGTTTGGCGATCACTTATTCGGATTTAATGCAACCGTGAAAGAGGTGACATGAGAGTGCATCGGGTTTTTGTTTGTTTGATAGAACATGGCACAAAATTAAGTGTTGTTTGATTTCAACTAATTGAATGAAATAATTGATGTAAATTACGAGAAAAAAACAAACTTGGGGTATCAATCAGTCGTTCTAATACTTTTTTGGTCATTAGGCCTAAAAAAAAAAAAAAAAAAAAAAAAAAAATACAAATTAATGAAATCATATTGTGTTTTGTCCTCACTTTATTTTTGTGTTTTTTTTTATTGGAAAATGTTGTACATTAACCCCGAGAGAAAGGATTGGGGCAAATTGTTTGTCAGTTTTGAATTACCAGAAAATCACCACATACGTTCATTTGTAGTTGATGTAGTATTTTTTACAAACAGTTATATCGGTACATTTGCGCTTATATACACCCAATAGAACTTTGCAAAGTCGAACATGATCAAACTTGGAACGGTCAGTCATAAATCTAGGTATCTGATTGGCTACCAAGGTCCACAAACATTTTGAAGAATCAAAGCAGACAGTATTATTATTATTTTGAAACACACTCACATACAGACAGTATAATTTCTCCTTTTGGGGGCATAACGGCACACAATTTATTAAACTTGAAAACATCGCCACTGACGCCATCAACTGACACCTTGTATACAGAATCAGAAATACTAAACGTCGAGGCCTTAAATTTCACGAAGTTTCAACATTAAAGTTTTGATTTGGTAATTACAGCAATTGGGCATTGCAACCTTTGCACGAAAGGGACAAGTTTCGTTTTCACGAACAATGCATGTAGGGGAGTGCACGCAAACCACCTTTTTCACGAAATGACAGATACGTATACTTGAATGTGGCACTTCGTGGTGACGGAACTCGTCTGTTATGCTTTTATTTCGGTTTCGTCTGTTATGCTTTTATTTCGGTTTCACGAACTTAAAATAAACTTTTCTTTATCAATCTCAAAACATCGAATGTCCTCTATAACAAACCTAGTTGAAAACACTTTCAACATTTGGAGGATGGTTGGTGTTTAAAAAACGCAAGATGACGTTTTCTTCAGTTGCCAGTTTTTACTACCGTGGGTGTGTCGTTGTTAATGATATAATTAAACTAAGTAAACATTGAAACCCGAAATGACTCATATACGGCAGTCAAGTTATCTTGAAATCTGGCTTGTAATTTTGTTTTCTACCAGTGAAGGCAGACGTTGCACACAGTATGCATGCATCAGTATGCAAGACCCGGTCGCCGATATTGACCGAGTGCATGTAGTCGTCCGCACGTGACTTGAAATGCGCAATATAATGCCAAAGACCTATGTATCCCGTCATCCAAAATTTCTCTTGAATGAGAATCATTTGTAAATAAGCAAAGTGGTCAATGCAAAGGGCCTCTAGTTTAAATGAACGACATACGAGAATAAATATTTAACAAAGTGGTGTAGACAAAAACGCGTCTGAATAAAGACAAAACAAAACCAGAAAACAAATAAATAAAACTAATCATAACAATATTAATACATGTTTTTTATCGTAGAATTTTTTTTTTTTTTAAACATGATATTTACAAACGCTGGGAAGAATAGAAAAACTGTTCTTGTTCTCTTTGGTCTTGTTATCAGGACCAGCAAACCTTTGTAGTTGTCGGATCAAAATGACCATCAGTTTTACCATAATCGGTCTCTGCTAGACCCCGGTTAGCTTTTGGGGTTAGGTTGAATCTTACACAGACATTAAAGAGAGTGAAAATGACCAATTCAATTTTGTGATGTATCTATTTACCAATAGATTATAGTCCATATGTGAGTTGGGAAAAACATTACAAGTCTCTAACCTTGGGTTAAAATGGTCTAAATTGCAAATTATGTCACCACATGCTTTGGATGGTTTACAATGGAAGGGCATCAGATACGATGGCAGTTTACACCATTTGAACGCGAAGTGAGATCCTGGTAAACATTTCCCAACTCAGACGGCGAAGACTCTATTGGCAAATAAGTACATCACAAAATTGAATTTGTCATATCCCTTTCTCTCTAAAGTTCCTCGAAAAGTGAATGTCTGAAATAAGTGTAAACATCATCAACCTGGACGGAAAACCATTCAAACTCGACAGGCCACCAATTACAGTCGGTCAGGCTGTCTCGTATGAGCCATCACAGCTTGGGTGACTTGCCACCTTCTTAATTAAAGTTCCAAGTTAAATGAAAAGTACATTCGTTAATTATCGATAGTGAAGTTGGAAGAATGTTTACCTAAATAAATTACCCATAGTCAGAATGTGTTTAATATCTTCCGTGGACATTGATTGATGAGCGGTCGCGGCTGGAGGCGGTGAATGTTATATCTTTATCCGCTTCCCCTTACCGAGCTGTTGCTTTGGGTGTATGTGGCGATTTACAATGTTGTACACATGATTGATTAATGGTGTCTTGGTATATTAAGGCGCCGGCATCTTCGTATCATCACCATCAGTCTCTAGTGTGAGTAGTTCCAACTGTAGAATAGTATTAGCTGTTGCAAACTGCTTACCAACCAAAATGACATGGTATAAATGCAAACAAATAGGCCTGACGGTTCGACCCTAGCAGAGTCTTTCTCGAAGGCTAAATGTCAAAACTGCAAACATTAGCAGGTATGCTGGTGAGACTTTAAAAAAGAAAAGCACTTTCGAAACACTTGTAAATGCCCCGTGAAGATTTTTGCTGCTTACGAAACATTTTGTGAATGACTTGTAAAGAATTTCATTAACTTAAATCGGGAGAAAGATATGTTCTATGAACATGTTTTGTGTCATCGTACAATGTTATAAGTAGATTATGTCATCTTGAGGCAAAGTATGAGTTGTTCAATGAAAAGAAGACAGAGTGAAACAAATATCAGTTCGGCTTGCAAAGTTGCTGTTTTACGTTTCAAACCAATACCCAACGCAACGGAAAATATTTCGCCCCTAATTTTGGTCCCTGGCTACACAGCAGCTAAAGGTTTGTTCAATCCCAAATTTTTTGAAAATCCCAAACTATTTCAACGATTTACCCAGTCAGTTTTCCTTGTAGTTTGTTACTTGATATGACCAAGATTTTAGTATATTGGTAATTGCTGCAATAGAAATAATCCCAGAACAAATAGGCCTCTTCTCCTAAAAGCAACCTTTCAACATGTAACTCACAAAATGGTAAAATCCATAGTATTCGACAACTTTTTGCCCCAGTTGTGCACAAAAGAAATATAATCGTACACGTCAACGTTCGAGTATTACGCTTGAGACTTACAAAGTATTTATACCACTGTTACCTCACATTGTATTGATTTATAAAAATGTTACGGTGCAACTTGACAGAGAAAGCAAAACAGCTGTCTTGTAAACTTGAAAGTACCCCAACAAAAAACCACGGCCCCTGTATAGATTGTCTACCTTTAGCTTTATGTGTATACGACCAGACACCTTCCCATGAGTACCATGTAGACCCTTCTACGAGTTGAGTACCAGCTGTATCAACGAGACACTCATACCCTAGATCGATCGGTCCTCAACTGTGGTCTCTATTGTGCTGGATGGACTCAGGGATTGGATTGAGTGGTTGCGGTGGAACATCTTTCATGATTAAAGTAATCGGCAAATGATACACCGGTTCAGTTAAACCATCAATCTAACGTCGTCTAAGTAACTTAGTTGTATTTATGTGAACCAATGGGAACAACATTTAAAATGTGTAAAGTGCTATTCCATCGAGGTGATAGACCACATAACATAAAGTAACAAAGGTAGAGGAGAATTTAAGGAGCTTTTCCGAATTCGAGATAGACGAACAGTTCCCTAATGACAGGAACAAGATTGTTCCAAATCATTGGTCCAGCTACACTGAATGCATTTTGACTCAGAAAATTGTTTCCACAGGAAACATTGTAGTGTGTGTTATCATATCAACTATGGGCCGAAGGAAACTTGGAGATGAGTAATAATATAGTAAATTGGAAAGATAGCTAGGAGTAGTTTTGTTCAAGAATTTTTAAACAAAAGAGCCACTTTAAAATGAATCCAATTTCTAAACCGTAGCCAATGAAGTTCTCTAATGATGGAGTAATGTTTTCACCCAAGAATGTAAAACATACAAAATACGTGCACATTTGTAATCTTTGAAAACTGTGCAATTTGCAACACCAAACAAAAGAAGCCTTCCAAAGTCAATAGTCTAGAGAGGACTAAAGCTCTAACAACATGACGGAAAGTTTCCTTGTCAAAGTACCTTTTGATTCTCCTTAGTTTCAAAACTGGAAATGGATCGATTGGCAGAGGCTAGAAGCCAGTTTGCTTATTGTAGTACGTGTATGTACTGGCGTTTTGTTGCTGTTTAATTTCTTGGAAAGGGTGCACTTGTTGCTGCCATAGTAATACAAAAGCCATTGTATTCTAGCAGTCGCATCAGGCTGTGCATGCAAAATTCGTTGCTACCTGCGGTTTCAAGGTTGATATGTTGATGTGATTAAGTTGACCCAATTTTCCCTTTCACACCGTACGAAAACAATTTTGTTGCAATTTATATCAAGCTCTTTAACCTTGTATGAAAGGCAAGTTCGAAGCTTTTTAAGTTTCTTGCGAAAAAAATTGTTGCCATGGTTGACGTCTCCTTGGGCTTAGTTTGGGATGATATAGGGTCATCTTTAACATCATCATGACAGTTTGTGGCTGTTTTCTCAACAAGTGAACAGTGTATTCAACTGAAACTTTCACTTATGATTTATATTGTATTTTACTAGATAATTGTGCCTATAAATGTTGATTCTACCCTGCATAATATCGTTGCAGTTGCTTATTTAAATTCAAAGTAGTCAAAGGACTTGTCAACGTGCAAACTTGTCAATATTGTGTTCTCAAAAGTGCCCCCAAAACCATAAAATTTTAAACCATTCAGCCTTCACTGCAGGGGCGAACATGATAATAGTAATGACTGCATGGATCATTAATGTGCCACTCTAAAAAGAACACAGCGCCTCACAGCCAGCAACATAATTAAACATAGACAGAAAAAAAAAAACATACATCGAAGAAAACGTGTACCACTCTGTGATAAAGATACGGTGAGATTTGAGTTGGCGCTTGAAAGTCACAGAAGATGAAGTAACTCTAAAAAAGAAAAAAAAGAAAACGAAAAACAAACACACGAAAAAACAAGAGGAAGTATTTTCTCTTTTGCCCGGGTTACCGTAATCTATGACTTTAATTTCAGTATAAACCACAGTAAATGCATCTGTGTTTGAGGAAGCGACTAAACTAACATGTATGCGACTTTACAAAAACCAGGCCAGTCATTTACATCTCCTATTGTACCTAAAAGCTGGAGCAAAATGATGAGTGATCAGTCTACCAAAATGTCATTATAACAGGTAGCCCTACAATGATTTCCTGAACAAAATGGCGAGATGTCGAAGAGTGCTCAATAAATTCAATTTAGAGTGTCAATGACATTGTTGAGGATAACCGGCAGAAAAATATTTGCGAGACTCCCGAAATGGGAATCGAGTTAAGTAAAACCCCGTCGACGATGGATCTTCATTTCGGAAAGAGATATTATTGCCATGTTGATTGTTGGCGAGACATAAAATATTGGTCTAGTGTGCTGTACACGTTACCGATGAGTAACGGAACAAGACTTCGAAGCCTTCTCCTCCCTTGTGTGTTTACCGTTGCTAAGTTACGCCAAATTTGGTGGGTAGAGACAGATCAATGAAAATATCAACCATGACAAGAACTCGGCAGCTCCTGCACAAAATGAACTGAACAAGGGGAAAAAAAGACGGCGTTGTTCTCGAATCTGTGCTTTCCCGAGCGGAAAATTTGATAAACGGTGAATAGATACTCGTGCGGGGGAAAAATAAAACTGGCAATTTTGAAAATGAGTGTAAGGCTGCTGGCCTACTTGTTTTCTTCTTTTTAGAGTGTAAAATACAAACAGACCTTGCGGCATCGTCGTTTCGTATTATTAATAAAGCCTGTCACCATCCATCGGCCTAGAAACCTGTTTTCGAACGTTAACTATGATTAGTCGTTTTGGGTTAACTTAGAATGTATAGTTACATTTGCGGTACAGTGTAATAAATAACAATTGAGTGGTGGTGAGTTACCTCTACGTTGGCGTTGGCTGGTACAGTGCCGTTTAAAGCATGCATTTTTGCAATAAGTTATTTATATAGAGGAGAAAGCAACATTGACAACAATGCCCTCGACCGCTTGATATTTGTTTTTTAAGCACGGTCGTAGACACAGTTCATTGGTGGTGGTGGTGGTGGTGGTGGTGGTGGTGGGGGGGGGGGGCAACTGGTGTGAACAGCTGAAGTTCTCAGACTTACGATGATTCAGGTGTTGTTGTTGTTGCTGCTGCTGCTGCTGCTGCTGTTGTTGTTGCTGTTGTTGTTGTTGTTGCTTGTCAGTTGGTTGTTTGTTTTAAATTGTTGAGTGTTTACATGTCTCCTTGTTGACATGTCTCCATGTTGACACAGAGAAGCATATAGCAAATAGAACTGCTACAGGTAGGCCTCTTCACTCAATATCAAACATGAGAACAATGATGTCGTCGTCTAGCTTCTATCTGCCAGAGGTATTAATTCATATTCCATAAAACGATAGTTATTCTTCGCTTGCAGTTATTCATTTGTATTATTTTAGAATTATTTATTATTACTACATACGACAATTAGACCCTTCGTATATGTACTGAGTGACCTGAGCAGCCTTTTATACCAATTTAATGCGCGATTAATTACGTGGCCCTTAACTCATTTCCGGTCGTTAATAACCAACGAGACCATGAACATTTTGCCACTAATGAAAACTTTAGCCAAACTGAAATTTCAAAACTGAAAACGTGTGTAAATGGCCATTATTATATAATAATGTCATTATTTCATCATCTTTGATATACAGGATACAGCTTATGCAGTAGGTCCCGTGTGCCAGGATTCATAGTGCACGTAATAACCTAGAACATCGGGGTTAACTCCGGTGTTTCTGGTTCACACTGCACGCAACCTTGTTTACAGGTTTTCTCAAGCTTGCACACTACAGTGATGAAGCTCACTTATAATGCATCCTTGGTTTCATCACCAGAAATGTATAATAGTTATAATAACAAAATATTACAGTGAAACCATAGACAAATATCCTTCCTCTCTTGTGATTAAAACCAATGAACTCCACTCGCAGTGTGTAGCCCCAAGCTGGCGATGACGCCCACATGCTGATAACTTATACGTACTAGAGTTCATATTCTATAGTGACATTCACATGCCTGACTTCGTTTAATTTGTTCTCTCTCTAGTCTTATGGTAATATTTGTTATTATTTCAATTAATACATCATAACATATAAATAAACATCGCCAGATGTTTCATGGATAGAGGGAGGGGAAAGTAATTACCCTGATCCATTGACCGCATCTGGTACTAAAGAAAAATAAACATTTCGCAAATTAAACAAAGTTGACAAATACAGGTTTAGTCCAATGGAAAACTGACCACTGTGGTATCTTTAGTCTTTTTTTATTTGTATTAGTGCAATTGGATAGTTACTATAACTATTTATGTGATGATTGGGATCTTCGACCAAATGTGATGGATGGGGTTTACCCAGCTATCAGGGATCATATCATAGTGGCCAATATTATTGACCACTATGATATGTGAGAAAACGCGTTCAGACGCAACATCTCCGTGTTCAGTTAATTTATTTATTTGCCACAATTGCAATTGTTGCCGAATCTTCAACTAAATACTCTCACCGGAAAAGCATTCCGACATATGAACAAAGTAAGAGAACAATGATGACCCACACACATGCATCTGGACGACAGATCACGTTGATGTGTGGCAAGTGGGTTGTATACTGCAAACAAGTATTTAATTGCGTAATAAATCATCCCAACTTAATTAAACTGGGGAGGTTCGGTAAACAATAACCAATAAATTGAATGAGGCTTTGACACTACATTACAAAAAACAAAAAAAAATCTTTGAAGCTTATAACTTGAACTTTAAAAGTCTGTTCTTGAAGTGATTTGTTTTGCAGTTTTAAATTCTCTTCAAGGCATTGTATTATTTGGTTTGTACGGAAACACAAAGGGCATAAAAAAAATATATATATATATATATGTAATAAATTCAGAATATGAGTTAAACAAACTCTGGCATATCTCTCTTCTGGACAGACTGTTTCGTACCATAAGGCACTCATCAGCAGAATGACGAAAATAGAATACAAGTAGCATCTTACCTTATTTCGAATTATAAAGCGCGCGCAAGCGTGACGCGTGCTACGTCATTGAAGTTAGTACGCGTTTACGTCACTGAAGTAAGAACACATCTGTCTCGATGCCGGCACTTTGAGATGATTTCGCTTTTCTTATTCAGCGTACCTAGGTCTGGCCTACAAATGATTATGTACTTCTCTGCTATACACAAATTACATCTCTTGTTTACGTTAGAGTATGGCAGTGCTTTGTGAACAATGTCCCATTTAATTTCATAGTCTTTCCCCTGGTCCTTTAAGTCCCATATATGTTTACTTAGCTCTGTTTGTGCCCTCATGCTCTCGGATCTGAATGACCTCTTGTGGTTCGCCAGTCTCGCCTTGAAGGTTGTGGACGTCAGCCCGACGTATGCCTCCTTCCTGCCTTCGCTCGTGACGGTGGCCCGGTACACAATGTTCTTGCTGAGGCACTCCCCGTTCAGCGGGCATTCGGCATTCCGGCGGCAACTGCATGTTCTACCACCGACGTCGTCCTCTTGTTACCGACGTCGGTGGTTCTACCACCGACGTCGGTGGTAGAACATGCAGTTGCCGCCGGAATGCCGAATGCCCGCTGAACGGGGAGTGCCTCAGCAAGAACATTGTGTACCGGGCCACCGTCACGAGCGAAGGCAGGAAGGAGGCATACGTCGGGCTGACGTCCACAACCTTCAAGGCGAGACTGGCGAACCACAAGAGGTCATTCAGATCCGAGAGCATGAGGGCACAAACAGAGCTAAGTAAACATATATGGGACTTAAAGGACGAGGGGAAAGACTATGAAATTAAATGGGACATTGTTCACAAAGCACTGCCATACTCTAACGTAAACAAGAGATGTAATTTGTGTATAGCAGAGAAGTACATAATCATTTGTAGGCCAGACCTAGGTACGCTGAATAAGAAAAGCGAAATCATCTCAAAGTGCCGGCATCGAGACAGATGTGTTCTTACTTCAGTGACGTAAACGCGTACTAACTTCAATGACGTAGCACGCGTCACGCTTGCGCGCGCTTTATAATTCGAAATAAGGTAAGATGCTACTTGTATTCTATTTTCGTCATTCTGCTGATGAGTGCCTTATGGTACGAAACAGTCTGTCCAGAAGAGAGATATGCCAGAGTTTGTTTAACTCATATTCTGAATTTATTACATGTTATAGCTCTACAGAGATGTATCGAGCACTGTGAATTGTGATAGAAGACGATTTCATTGGATATATATATATATATATACATAAAAATCTCAAACTGGCATCTCGCTTCGGTGACCTTTACCCTTTTCGCGGCCCCGGTGACTAAATAACTCGAGAACGCAATATTTTGAAATAGTAAGCCTCTCTGGTGAGATAGCAAGGTGCTCTGGCGAGAAAGCAAGCCGCTCTAGCGAGAAAGCAAGCCGCTCTGGCGAGATAGCAAGCCGCTCTGGCGAGAAAGCAAGCCGCTCTGGCGAGCCAGCAAGCCGCTCTGGCGAGCTAGCAAGCCGCTCTGGCGAGCTAGCAAGCCGCTCTGGCGAGCTAGCAAGCCGCTCTGGCGAGAGAGCAAGCCGCTCTGGCGAGATAACAAGCCGCTCTGGCGAGATAGCAAGCCACCACGACGATATACCAAATTTGATGTTATTTTAACAGGTGCGACCCTTTTACTTATTTGCTTTATTTTGTATTATTATTATTATTATTATTAATTTTTTTTTAATTTTCTTTTCTACTTCTTTGTTTCTCACTTGTCAATTTGTTTTTGCTCGGCAACTTAATGTATTTGTCTTCAAAATATGAACAAACTGGATTAATATGCAAACAATTTCAATGGTAGTGCTTATTTCACATCGGCGACTCAAAGTTATAGTACTAGTATTTGTGACAATAGTAATTTTTGACAATGACAAAAACAACAACAACCAATTTTGTTGAAAAGAAAAAACAAAAGCAAAACCCAGCTGAAAATGGTAATTTGGGCTAAACTTGTACCAATGTGAAGTGAAATTGAAATCATGGCGTGTCATGGCCAAGCGGTCTAGTTCACCGGACGCACTTTCTGGTGGAAGTGATCAGGGTGTGGGTTCGATTCCCCGTCATGAACCATCTGTACTTGTTAAAGACCCTTAATTATAATTATAAATGATGTTCTTCACCCAGGGGTATTAAAAAAAAATATGGGTACCTGTGACGACAGAGGTGGGTCACGTGACTGAATCAGCTCAGTACACCACATTCTTGGCAGCAGTTGCTGTATACTTCCGAAAGAACTTTGCCGGTTTAAGGAATGAACTATATGACACATTTACTATTTAGTGGGTAACGTAGCTGCAGTCGTATGCGGGGTTTTGGGTTAGAATCCCACTAGAGTCGCCCATTGGCTTTTATTACCCCTCTGTCGTTGACACTGTGTTCGGAAAACACTTATTATACATGTACATTGTTCAATATAGCACGTGACATGTGGCCGAGCTGTTAAGAGCACTCAAGCTCTGGTGTTTCTGTTCAGCAGAGTCGACTCCTGATCGTGACATTCGTGTCTTTGAGCAACTTTGACAAAAGTGCCTTGCCCTTCTGATTGGTAGTTAAGCCATAGGTTTCGTAGACAAGGATGGGTAGTGTGTATGTACGTGAAAGAACCAATAACCCTTATCGTGGAAGTGTAGGGGTTAGTAGGGGTTAACCCCGGTGTTTCAGGTTCACATGGCCAAAGTTTCCTCAGTCTTGCGAGCTACAGTGAGCAAGAGGCAGCCTTGGTTTCACGCCTTCCTCCATTATTTCGCCACCAGAAAGATAATAAGAGTCAAAATAAACACGCGATACGTACTTTAGGTAATCATCTTCAAGTTGATGAAGTGCAAATGTTAGGCACGTAGTTTGGTAGAACAAATTACTGACACCGTCATTTATGCATGGCTGCGGCAGCCCTTCACCAACCGCGCTATGTCGCACATTTCACACGCTTGGGCAATCTTGCAGAACATTTCCTTTGAAGAACTCACTCGACCATCAGCAACAGTGCTTCATTATAGCTAAACATTTTGTACAAAGCGTAGGTGATGAGTTACTTGCTGTCGAAATTGCGTTCCGGAACCAACAGCTTTCGTTTCGGGCAAGTAATGAAGGATGTGTCTTTTGAAATATGTTAAAAACATTTTAATGTCTGTTCTGTTTTACCCTCTAAGTAATGTGGGTATATTTTAACTTTTACCTAAAAGTTCTAATCAGTACAAGTTCGACGTTGAGTGCTCCTGATCTGATCCTTCTTTCTTTGTGTCTTTTTTCATATTTATACATTGAAAATGAACGATAGAAAACCACTTTTGCAAATATATAGAAAATGCTATAATACTTCAGAAAGGAGCATCTCAATTACAAATCGTACTACTGTGAAATTCCACATGAAATGAACTTTGTCAAGCTTAAGTATGTACTTTTAAAAGTGTTATAATGTCAAGTTAATATTGCTTGATATTATTGCAGTGGTTTCTTATTTAAATTAAGAAGATTCTCTCAGATTGCATTAACTATTTCCCCCGTATAAACAAACAAACAAAAAACAAACAAACAGTAATTGCCCCATTTCAGTAGTTCTTTTAGATACGTTTGACGTTTTGGTTCCGGCTGGTTTAGATAGATTTATACATGGTGGTACCCGCAACTATAGCTATGATTACTCCCTTTATTGATAAAGTCATACTCATTGTCATTGTTGTGTAGATGGTAGGGATGGGGGATGTTGAAACAGACTGGTTGTCGCCCAACCATTGATATAGCAGGTAGAACTCATGTTGCCATTGGCGGGTGTTGGCGAGAACTTTAGGAAAATGGATCCGTGTGTTTTGATGCAGAGCAGAGAAAACATCCTAATTCACTTTCATGTACAGGACTAATGGGGACCTCGGTGTAAAAAATATTATGCCAAAACAATGTGAGAACAAAATACAATGGTTTGGTCGACAAACAGGGGTGTTTGTGGGGGTAGATATGCCCATTTAAACCAGGGACCTTTAACAAAAGGGGTGATATAGGGTCCCCGTTTGGGTGAAGGTCCCAACAGTGTGTAAACAACATCAATGGAAGCTGTTGCCAACTGGAGTAAATTATCCGGAGACATGGGGTGGAGTGGGTGACTGATCGCTTATGCAGAAGACATGTTGCTGTAAAATAAAATTGCCGCAACCAAATTAAGGTCAATCTTATAACATGCTTAAAATTCATGACATAACATACACTGTTTTTGTTGTTGTTTTTGTACACTTAATTTAAAATGTTGAGATAATTTCTTAATTTGTCACTTAAAAAATTGATGACGAGATCGATTCGACAATATTTTCTTACCATTGTCTTTGTCAACTTCACATGAGGAGATTGATAAATAGAATATAAATGATGATACAAAAACAACTATTTGAATATGTAATATCAAACGGTGGTACCATCTTTCAAATAGTTCATGGTCGTAAAGTTTACTCTGCGTATGTATTGGCAGTGTGCTCACACAAATCGAGGAAAATATTGTTTTCGTTGTGGGCAGACTTGCTTTCAATCGGTTTTTCTTTGCGAAATATTTCGTATTGTACCTTTCATTCGAATTGTAATTAGATATCGCACGTGTAATAAAACATATGGTGCAAAGAATATAATTGTGTTTGTATTGCTTCATGAATATAACCCAACAGCTATTTACTACAAAATAGGAAGAGGTAAGTTTGTTTAAAGGTGAGTTTCCAGTCATTGTACACTTAGTTTTTCCATTAAGTCTTAGTCAGCATCTAAATTCATATGCTTACAAACGAATAATATGATTGCTAAAACATAATATCAAAAACAAAGTTCAAACTGACTTTTACAAACTTAATTATACAAACTCGCCGAAACGCTGTGAAGGTGACTGTAAAAGGGACATCGAGAAAAACAAAACAAGAACAACAAATATTTTAATCTAAATAAATTATGACTTAAAGGTAGGTCACCGTTTATTTATTTATTTTTTCAACGTAATGCTTATTTATACGCAAAATGTTAAAGAAATATACAATGAAAGTCACATGTGAATGTTAAAGCTAAATACAGTGTCTACTTGCTGGTAAAAAGAAACATAAACAATGTCTCGGTATTTTCCTACAAACGTCAAATCCATGCACATTTAGCGAGGTCGCAGCGGGTACCAACCGCACACCTGGTCGGAGCGTTCACGAACAGACACCAACCCTTTTTTATCTGAGAAACGATTCAGGCATGTTTTGTATTGATTTTTAATCATCTGGGGGTATTGCAGATGACATAATTGTGCAGGATTCTGAACACCATTACTATATTTATAACAAGTAGGCTTTCGGATACAAATTACACGATTCATTTTTTCTGGGTCATTACCAAACGATGACCCAATCTTTAATATCTGATAATTACAGCTTAGTACAATTCATAATTATGAAATGGGTCGCATTATAATTATGACATAATTTAAGTCATAATTATGACACATATCTCATAATTTTGAATTATTATAATAAGTCATGATTATGACGTATGTCTCATAATTATTAATTAGCGTAATTCATGATTGTGTCTTGTGCTAATTAAGTCATATTTATGAGATATATACTTTAATTATGATATACACTACAAAAGTTGGGGCGTTAAAATTGACACCGTGGGTGTTGTCACATACCGAAGAGCGAATCTAAATTAACATCATATAGTGTTAAAAACCACAAATGTACTTGTTTTGGTATAAATTAGGATTATTCTAACATTATACGGTGTAAATGTAGATTTTTGGGGGGTGGAATCTATTTGTGACACTACCCTTGATGTTAATTTTCAGACCCCATATTTTGCAGTGTAGAAACTTATATTTGTGAGAGTTTATTGTACGGCACTACAATCAGCGAGCATTGAAATGGTGCCCTGTTTTATAATAAATTAATTACAATTATGACTTGCACTGAGTCAGAACGAGATCTAAGTAATTATTTTGATTTTCCTTTTCTTATGCTCTCAATGTCCCATTAACGCTTCCGTAGAAAGTAGAGCCAGTAATGCAACATTGTAGACTTCTCTATCACGACGAAGCAAATGTGACATGGACGTAGGTTACACAACTCTCCCTGACAACTCATGAACGTATTTCGCTTTTGTTTGTCCCTCGAAAAGTGTCTCCACCGAATTTGATAAATTGCAGTTAGGTTTTTTATCGTGGTTTTATTGGGCTATTTCTTAATATTCGTCATCTATAGATGACGATAATTAATTCACTCCTGAAATAGCCAACTATGTTTTTACCTTTAAAGACAATTTTTTTTGTTAATTACTCCACAAGCTTATAACCATAAACACTTATTTTGTAAGGAGCACCGGGGACCAGTTGGTACTATAAAACATTGTTAAAAACGAACCTCTCTAAAAAAACATAGTTTTAGAAAAGGAGGTAATTTTTCACACACACAAACAATTTAACCTGAGAAAAGGCTCCATGTTTTTTACAGGTTTGTTATTTTGTTCACATATATTGGGATACACAAAGCAAGGATACTTTTTTTTAATAACCAGTTGTATACCCTGCCTTAAACCCTGTAAGAGAAAACAAACAAACAAACAAACAAACAAACAGCAGCAGCAACAACAACAACAACAACAACAACCTCTCTACCAATTCATTCTACCGACTCAATGGTCGTGTGGTGTATCTTATACTCGCCAATTACCAAGTCAAAATGACTGCAAATTGAGACCTGGGGTTGGATACCCGTGCCCACGCACCATGGTAAAACTCCTTCGGTTTTACGTAGTCTTTCAAGTCAACAGTCAGGGGAGTGGCGTTGATATGAACAGCGCCATCATTTATTTACCATGGTCTTATTCATAATACAGTTAGTTCATCCATCAACAATGAAGGAGCGGACTGTCTAACGGCACGGCAGCTCAGTTCGGTTCTGTGAAGACGATCTTTGTTCGTCTTTCAATGGATGGGTCAATGTCGCCGCGAGGCATAATGGACAAGGATGAAAGACCACTGATTCTCTCTACGTCTTTCACCCAAGGCCTCTCAGACGAAGGAAATTAGGAGTTAATTAACTGCGATACCGCGCAGAAAGCAAATGGACCGTATGTATTGGTTGAGAATTATTACAGCACCGCCATTAGCTCACAGAGTCGTGCCTTGGCCATCATCAATACAGTCTCCTTTCCTGTCCTATAAAAGCGAGCAAGTTCGACAGATGCAAGGGTCACCAACCATGACTCTGGAGTCGGTGCCGTCCCCCGTCAGAGGAAACAGCGCTCAATGCGTGATTCCTCGTACTTTTGTAATTATAAAGTAGAACATAATAACATTATATGTAAATAAAGAGACAAAACAAAAAGGGAGGGGGAGAAGTAAGAACAAAAACCACTAACATAATGGTAAAATGAAAATAAGTTGATAATTGGTAAATGGGCATGTTATTAATTTCCACGCTTGCTTCAATGATGCTTGGGTGACTTCACACCTGGCTGCTGTCTATTCACAAGGTTACATGATATGCTAACTAGGCAGTTATGATGAATCAATTGAAGTTGTTGAAAGGTCGCAAAATGTTTGACAAAAAAACTTGTATCTGGCGTTGTTATCAGAGCGTAGCCAAGGGGGCCGGAGGGGGGGGGGGTCACGTACCCCACACATTTCTAGTGTGCCCCCTCCCCCCCCCACAACAATCACGATATTGCTCACAAAAACTGTAAAGACGGGAACTTCGACTCCACAAATGATGCAATCAGAAATACACCCCGATGATGACGTCAGGAGACTTGGGTTATAAATAGGTATCACGTTTAATTCCGAGGACCAACATTTTGTTTTGAAATCTATGCTAAGATATTCTATAGGTTATCAATACTAGAATTAGAAAAACACACAAAAAGGCGCCAACTAAACAAAGGGTAGCGCCTTTATTTTGTTTACAAGCATTGACCGTCATGTTGACACTATTTCAGACTCCATAATTAAATAAAAACCTGTCACAACTTCGCAATTTTAAGAACAGCGTATATTCATCACGGTTTCATCTTCAGACGGTTGTAGTTTCGTTTTGCCTTTCTACTGGGCGAATCTAACAGTCTAATAAGTTTGCGCTCAACTCATCTTTCTCGTCGCTGGTCGCCCCATGAGGGCGCTCTGTTTCGCATCCAGGGATCTCTTAGATATTTCAGTCGACGTGCCTGTGTAAAGATTGGATATCGTTCGTTTACAATAATTACAACTGACTAAAAACTACTTTTACGATTTAACGTTCTAGCCACGGTGGACAATTTTCTGTCAATTTAAAAATGGTTGATACCGATAAAGTCATCTGTCTTTCAATTGTATAATATCAATTATTAATAGTATTGGTTTTTTTTCTTCTTTTGAAGCTAAACAGCTTCATTTAGCCAACAACAACTAACAAACATTTATACATCAACTCCACATAACAAAAGTTCAACAAATATTGTTTTTATATTTAAATCGATGATAAACAGAAAAACAACCAACAAACAAAACAAAACAGATCCAAGCGATCCAAACTTAGCATGACATAATCACGTGATACGAAAACCCCAAGGAAAGTAATTTATATTTTATATTAATAATATTTAACTAATAACACTAATAATTATTATTATTTATTTAACTGAAGGTGGGCTTGACATTTACAAATTGAACCTTTTTTTGAAGAAAACAAATTAAAGGTAAAAGCTGCAGTGGCTCGTCATTGGATGGTTGAACTTTTTACCACCGTTTTTTTTTACTTTGTTTATTATCGCTCTCTCTGCCAGCTTCTATATATATTCGCACTGCAGGTTAATTGTACTCTTTTACAAGTTAAATGACAAGCTATTTCTAAAGATACACATTTGGCCTTAGTTTGTTTGTGTTTGTATTCTTATATATCTTTAATTAATGCTTGCGAAGTATAACCTTGCTCATTGGCGTTCTCATTGTATTATAGATATCTTATCTTTTGGCACATGGCCATTTACAAACCGCTGCTTTGTTCCCTTCGGCTTTAGTCAATTTAACTCTTTCCTGATCATGTGAACGCTGCCATATTGTATTACAATAAATTGTGGCACGCAGAACCACACACGCGGTGGCATTGTGATAAACAACGGTCAATTGCCGTCAATTGCCACGTCACACTCGAAGTGAAACGAAATGGGTCTTTGGTAGTGGTCCGCTTGTCAACTCATCGTTCAGCAACCAAATCATCAAAAACGAATTGCAGTTCTATATCTTACCATCTAATCCTTGCTGAAGTTGTTGCCCTCATAGCACGACGTGCTAATTTGGGTTCAAGTAGCTACTCGGAAGTTATTAACGCCAGCAGCCGGAGGCAGCCTCTTGCGTCAAAAAGGCGCGACAGACTCTTGAATATGATTTCAGGCAACAAACACTAGTCGAAAATACATGTAGTCTGGTAATTTTATGGAAGAATATGTTGCGGACAAGTTCTTAAAGTGGCATTTCTCGTTTACGAGTACAACATGTAAACATTTCCACACACGAAAACGCGTCATGTTTAGTGCGAGCCCAGGCTACAGTTTTTAGCTGCAGAATGGGAACTGCATTTAGGAGCTGAGTTTGGGCTACATTAAGTTATGTCTTTTGAGCCACACTTAGGATTGGCAACATTTAGGCATGATTGAGGCTACATTCAGGTTGGGTTACATTACAGGTACTTATACTAGGGCAACATTACATGTGCATTTTTGCATTTAGGTACGCTTGGGGCTACTTTTATGTAGAGACAACTATTATGTACCTTGTCTGGACTACATTTAGGTTTGGACTTCAGTTAAGTGATGACTGTGGGCTACATTTTGGGTAGAATGGTTGTAGTAACACTTAGGCTAGGCTACGTTTAGGCAGGATTTGGGCTACAATTAGGTTGGACTACCTTTAGTCATAATTGGGGGCTACTCTGGTTGGCCTACTTTAAGGCGGGATTGGGGCTTCTCTTAGCTTGGGTTACATTAAGGTAGAATGGTTGGAGTGACATTTAGGGTTTGGCAACATTTAAGCAGGGTTTGGGCCACACTTAGGTTTGGCTACATTTAGGCGGGGCTGTGGCTACATTCAGGCTGGCTACATTTAGGTGTAGTATTTGGAATACATTTGGGTTGGGCTATGTACAGAGCTAAGAGCTATTGGCTTACATTTCAGTACATGTTTTTGACTGCATTATAGGTATTCGTACGGATTTACACTTATGTTGGGCTGCATACAGGTACAAGTTTGGGTCTACAGTTGCGTTTGGACTACAAATTGTGACTACATTTAGATAGAGCTACTTTTAGCTACATGGTTGAGGCTTCATTTAGGCTAGGCTATATTTTGACTTTTTAGGTAAGGACTATATTTAGGTACAGAGTTGGGGCTTTACATGGGTCTGAGCTACATTGTGACTGCAGTTATTAGAAACTACTGACTGCTGGGTACTGGGTTTGGGCTACAACTAGGTTTGGGTTACATAATTGGTACATTTAGGTAGGGCCTACTATTTTATACAGGGTTGGGCTACATCTAAGCCCTACGCCACATATAAGTCCATTACTGCATAATGACAATGCACAGGGCACAGAACTAGTTAGTCCCATGTGTTCTACTCGTTGCTTCTTTAAATAGCCCACTCACGAGCAATTACCATATTAGACTGGCGCCTCTGAAATCACTGACCTATTTTGAGTTGATCTGCACTCTGGCCGTAGGGGTGCACATCGATACCCAGGGAGTCAAGTATAAACCTTATAACGCGTGGCACCGACAAAACTACCCGTTCTTCACGTACTGCATTGTCAAGATCCTCGGGCTACATTTTGTCAACAATAAAAATCCTCGAGATTAACCGCTGTATGGATACGGTTACAGATGTAACTTCGACTTTCGAGAGGACCTCATGCACACACTTGCACTTTGCCTTCAAGGCATGGCAGTAGTGACTAAAACATTGCCAAAACGAGAAGACTTTATCTGTCAATGACAGGTGCTGTGGAACTGCATGCAGAGGCTTCTTTTCTGAAAGACTATGTTGAGTAAAAACCAACAGCGTTAATATAACGAGTAATATTGCGTTATTTTGCTTAACTCTTCCTCTAGTTTGATTCATACATTTCTGGACAGTGTGCTGCATACATTTATTCGGTAGACCGATTTATACGTATATTGGCATGGACCAACAGGACATTTTTAAAGCGCTTTTACTAGAGAATAAAAAGCGCTAGAAAAGGAAACGACGAGAAAGCCAGAAAGATGGGGCGGGGGGGGGGGGAGGGCAGACTGGGGAAACCATAAATGGAAAGTTTATTCCGTAGCCTTGGGGCCGAGACAAGAGATTTCCGTTCGTGGCGTGTTGCGGCCGAGTGGTCTATGCATCTGACTCAAGTTCTGTTGGCCAAGTCATAGGATTGTGGTTTTGATCTCCGGTCAATGCACTTATTTCCTTGAGCAAGGTACTTTTACCATAATTGCTACCCTTAACATAGATGTAGAAATGGGAACATGGGAGGGAAGAGACAGTTGTGTGGGATTAACCACTTGGCGCCAAAATTAGGCAGCTTGGGATGGTATGCTCACCCGGGAGTTAAAACAGTTTTTAATTTAGAACTTAAGAGTTATGCTCGTTGATCAGGGATAACAAGTTGTAAAGCGCCGTGATCTAGCTACTAGGAGGTGTGCGCTACACTATACAAATCAAGCAGTATACTTTATACAGATCCTTCAATCACACAAAACTACTCAGCGCAAACAAATTTATCTCAGGACATGAAATTACCAGCCGGATTGCGAATCAAGTACAGGGTTTGTGTCTAAATTTATCTCAGGACATAAAATTACCAGCCGGATTGCGAATCAAGTACAGTGTTTGTGTCTGGTTTCCAACCTTGACATGACACAGTTTTGCCCTGTGGCGATTGCCTATTACCTCTTATTACCCAAGGAAAGTTTTCCACAAATTATGTTTTCATTATCTTGACCTTGGCATGGAATTCAATGACCGTTTCTGCGTGGCTAGGCCATCATTACTTTTAATAATAGCGTCACTTTTAATATAACTTGTCACATTTAGTTTACACAATATTGCAACTAAGTATTATGGCATAGTTTTGGTACCTCGTACAATATTATTTAATTTAGTTACAGCACCAATTACTTTTGCATGAGTCTGGTCAATACTTGATGCGTTCGTTATTGTACGTAGTAAAAACGTCACGCAGCCTTAATAAATAGCAGGCATGGTACTTGTTGTTCGAGCACTGCCTGAACTCCACTTTGAAATCGCTGTTGCTGTGCCTTCGACTTTGTCCTTCACCTGAATAAACCTTTACGCCAAAGTCTACTAGCAATGCTCACAGAATCTTGCACATTTTCACACTAAAGCCTTCTTAGCAAACTCTTTTATTTGGTTTAAATAGTTCATAATTAACAAAACAAAAGGTTTGCAAAACATTCAGCTTGAACTTTGTTTATCTTGAGCCAACCAACCATACAAAAAGCTAAAACACAATTTGCAATTAAAAACCAACAACTGTTGTTTGTTTGTTTGTTCGTTGTTGTTTTAGTAGTAGTAGTAGTAGTAGTAGTTGTTGTTGTTGCTGCTGCTGCTGCTGCTGCGTAAGTGAAAACGACTGTAGAACAAACCGTGAATTGCTAAAATCAACAATTTTTGTTGTGTATTCGTTTATTCTCTTCTGTTCAATAATACGAAAAAGTTTGCCACTGTATCGACATGGCACGGCTACTTTGAGCTAATTCACTCGCGCACGACTCCACGTCCAAGGCTGTTTACGAAACTGTACACACAATAGAGACCAAAATAACCATCTTGTGACAGTTTGCTACAACTTTCTCAACAACAGGTTACTTATATCAGGCCTACTCCACCTTGTAATTCGATTTCATATAAATAGGTTCAAGTTCAACAACAGGAAACTGACTCTCGGCTATCATGCAGTATCCGTTGTTTAAGTATTTCGATCGTTTTGCTATTGTCCCCATGACCAGAGGGTTCTTCTGTTATATATTTGAAGCACCGATACCATGTTATTAACCCTGACAAATTGTAACAAACATTTCCGGCTCATTGTGCTCGGGTTCAACTTTCTTTGCAAAACCCAAACTTAGTCTTGCAAAATAACAATGTACATGATTGACATGATGATACATTTGTTTATTTAAACCTAATTACCTGAATAAAATTAAAACCTGAGTAAATTAACACGTTCTTTATACATGGAGACACATTTTTTAGTAGCTAGGAGCTGTTGTTATTGTTGTTGCCGTTGTTGCTGCTGCTGCTGTTGTTACTGTTGCTATGGACCTTATGCATTGACGTCATCACGCCGCCGTCTTAGAGGTAACATGATGACGAAACAATGGAAAACGCACATCTTATACGCGCGGGGCAGAGCGTGATGCCAATGAGCATCCTTCTTTTGACCTCTAGCCGAGGGCGCCCTACTCAAATGACGTCATGTGCATAAGGTCCATTGCTGCTTTTGTGGAGTAGGGTCGGACTTGGTGAAAGTTCTTCACTTTTTCAAAGTGCTATTGCTATCTTCACAATGAAGGCTTAGTTTACTATATAAGCTCACCGGTCGGAATTGATACAGACCCCAAGCCCAAGGGGGCCCCACCCATTCCCGGGTCAGACTGAAAGCAGTAAAACAATGTTATTGTTACTCAGATTTTTGAAACAATTTGGGTCATTTTGACACAGATTCCAGGTCATACTGACCAACAAATTGGTCAGGCACCACGTGACCCGGAATATGGGCCAGTTTTTTACCCTGAATATTTTGTTGGTGTGTTGTTTCAATGAGAAGAACCCTTGAGCATTATTAGGCGCTCAGTGTACCTAATCACGCGATACTTATTTGAAACGTTGTACCACACGTCAGAAAATCGTGCTACCTACTGTGTTTTTATCGAGAGAAAACAATGTTTATGATTATGATTCCAATCACACCACCGTAAAACAAAACGATGGAACCAACAGATCACTTAACCTGGCAGCCCGAAGGCCCAACGAAGTTTGGTAGACCAAAACCAACTTGGAAAACAACAATATAAAAAGAAGGAAGCCAGGCCGGGTTCAACTCAAGTAACGACGCTAGACATACAACCAAACATAGAGACGAATGGTTTGGTGCTGTTGATGCCATATATGCCACTACGCACGACGATACAAGGTGAGGTGAAAATCACACCTTAGCAGTAGAAACTACAGTGTTTCAATGAAGGATTTAACCTGTAGAACCCGTAACCTGCTCTACGAAATGCCCCGTACAATCTTACCGGAGCCAGGTAATATAGTCATGATGCAAAGCTAACTGCGAAATTATCCGTCTACGAGTTTCCCATTTCAATCAAGTATCTGTAATCCGATGAACATTAAGAGAAATGTGCACACTGTTTCTCGAACTCTGGGCGGCGGATAGGAAATAATCTCGTAGTGTTCGAAACCATAGTATAGTTTTGGTGCTTATACTAGGCAGCACATTATAAAACCCTTAACAGAAACAAACCCCAAAAGAAACAAATCAAAAACTTGTCGTTGAATGTTTTTTGTCTGTTTTAGCGCCCACATGAGTACCCTTTCGGTAGATACTTGCGCTATGTAAAAATATATTATTATTATTGGAGAACAGGCTTATTTGTGTGTCGATTTGTTTAGGTTTGATGTTTGGTCTGTTTGTTTGCTTTGTTTGTTTGCTTTGTTTGTTTTGATTGATCTTTCATCTCTACATCTTGCAACATGTTGGAAATAAGCATGTAGGCGTTTGTTTTGAACACCCACATCCTAATACTTGTGAGTATTTATCAGTTACTTGAACCATTTGGAAATGTACACTTAGCAACAACGACTTCAACTGGTGAAGTTGTAAAAGTTGCTACAAAAGGTTTAGCATTTTATACGTATATTATGTTTTATAACAAACAGTTTGTGTTTAAGTGCTACCAATATCTTCCTAGTGATAAACATAAGTCTGCAACCTCCTAAATATTGTAACATGTGGGAGTTATGGATTAAGGGTGAACCCTGCAGACCCGCAAGCCATTTTCAGAGTTTCCAGAGTTGTACTCTTGTGGAACAGCTGTGCATGGCTGTTACTACACTAATACTGAAAAGATTGTACTTGACAAGTGAACAAAAAATGAAATCGAACTGAAGAGAATGTACTTGACAAGTGAAGACATTAAGTTGAGCAACTCCTTAATATAAAAGAAAGGTGGGAAGTCGGTATCTGCTAAGTCTGACGCCCAGGCAGCCTGGGCTGTCAAGTACGTTGCAAATCAATCCAAGTCACTCACAGGGACCATCTCTTCCCCTACTCATGTACCCTAATACCCACTTAAGGTAACATAGAAGGAAATACAGTTCTGGACGAGCATGTCGTAGACGAGCTGTTATGGACATCGGGCTGAAGCTCAAGATACAAAGAATAACAATAATTAGTACTAATAATAATAACAATCGATAACTTTTAACAAATACACGATTCCCTATGACCAGGATTACAATCCACGTTCCGATGACTTTGCCACAAGAGTCTGGCTCACTAGACGACTCTGCCACGACTCTCCAAGTCGATGTGAACCATACAGGAATGATGTTAATGATATTGCAACAGCTTTCAGCGTGACTTTTATCACGGCCCTTGTTGCGTACTTGTGGGGCGCCACCTGTTGGATGTAAATCGCTACTGGAGCCGTTCCGCCGTTATACCGCACCTACAGGGATTTTATCAGCAATGAATACAGTACTATTTTTTATATTTTAAGTGTATACTTTTAACAATAAGTGTATTGTTTTGTCTCATTTTTCACTAGCTGATCCACAACGATCAGGAAACGAACAACACAAACAATGAAATGTGCATTTTTTTGATATAAAATAAACACAATAAAATATTTTGTATTACTGAGCACTCATACTATATATGTATTCACATTCTTAATAACAATAACAAATAACATAAACTAAAATAATAAAACAAGAAATTGAATTAATATATCAAAAATAAAACAAATCAATTCGAATTCAATCAATCAAAATCAAGTGTTACCTTGTTGGCCATTTAACAGTAGGCCTTATATTGTCCCCGACGTATTCAGTTTACTATATATATATATGTTTGTTTTTACTTGTTTAAAATTGTATTGTAAGGTTACATCATTGTAGCCCAATTGTTTATATTATATGATACAACTAATGCTTTTAGTATAAATCAAACAAAGGACAAAACATTCGAGGAAACAAAAACATCAACATCTAACAGTAATGCAGCAGAGACTCCAATTAAAACACTGAAAGCAGATTAATTTGTTTACTCGGGGAAATGCAGTCTGTACTGATTGTATCTCCTTACGATATATCTCAAAACAACTTAATGAGCTTGTTCGGAGGACACGCACGTTTAAAATGTAGGACTTAGAACCGTTAACCGCTCGGAAATGTCAAAGCAATTACGTGAGCAGGCAAATTGTCAAACCACTTCTGCATTTATAAAAGAAACCCCACTAGGGGTAGGCCTACGCCTTCTTTTTCTAGGTGAGCTAAAAGCTGTCCCAACCATTCAAACCATGCCATTCAAAAGTTTAAACAAAATGTCAATACAAGCAACTGACATTCACTCCATGTGTGTATCGTACACGCGAGACAGCTCGTATGCCGGGATGTTCTACGCTGCATCCCCATATCCCAGATGGGGGTGTCAACCAATTCAGTGATGGACGATTTGGTTAGAAGGGGGCCAGGACAAAACTCTGCACGCATCATTTGTGTACGAAATCGGTATGCAAATTGACAATGGGTAGATCAAGCCAAATTGTTTTACTTTATTATTTATGCAAATAAATACGCTTAAATTAAGTCAGGCAACCCCTGACTAAGTAAACAGTACCCTTAAAAAGTTATTTTAATAAAATAACTTAAAATGAACAGACATAAATACAACACGAACAAAAAACCCACCCCAAAACACCCTGATTTCTACAATGAAAAAGCTTGTCAGCATGTGCTAACAGTGTACTTACGGTACACTGAACAAAATAAAGGTCACTCGCTTGAGATCAGAAGAAGAATAAATAGTATTACTAATGCACACATTGTAACTGCATTTTACAAGAAAGTGGTTGCAACCTCTCGGTTAATCTTTCTCCTTCTACCTGACCACATGCGATTAACTTATACAATTACGAGGTTTCAATTTTTTTCTGGGTAGACAAGTTTACATCAGTCATGTTGGATACGAAACTGTGCGGTGGGTAAACACTGTAGATTGCAGTGACAGAAACTAAACAGGAGTACTGATGACGTCACAGTTTGTTTACCGAATGGAAAACCATCAAGTCTCTGCTCGACTGTCGGAAATGCAGTACCCACTTTGAGCACTTAGGCGATACAGTAAACAAACAGTGACGTCATCAGTACAGGGGTCTAATGGCCTTGTAATAATTCTAAAAGGTGTCTCTGCAGCTCTTCGTTGCTAATACACTAGTCACGTTTGAGCCTAAAAGGAACCATCAAATGGCAGTTCCATCTTTGCCTTCAATCATATTAAATTTTAACTTTTCAAGGAAAACTGTCAAATGAGACGGAGTGTTTTGTGTTATCCAGCCGTTTATTCGCTCGTCTACATCCAAATTGCGTCTTTATTAATTTGACGGCGGGCGTTTTAGGTCTTCTCCGGTTCTCGCACTCAGAAATCCATGGACTTGATTAAAACCGGAATGAATGTCGCCGTATGCTTGACCTATCTCAATCACCCCATGTCAGGTACAACATGACGGTACAAATGAAGAAGCTGTTTTTAGTTGTGAGCGTCTGACCAAACTCCAATCTGGGTTCAATGGTAATAATAAACTAATACAAACATAAAAACACATTCCAAATTAGTTTTAATCTCGGTTCCTTTAAAGTGTATTCATTTCCTCCAGAGAAAAAGTGCAAAGTCGAGCCAAAAATAGTAAAACGAAAGCCCACAAATCACCGGTTATTAATTCGATGGCCGCAATAGAAGTAAACCCGATGTATTACGACCGCAAACATAACCGCCGACACTGCATGAATCGTTCTAATTTAGGTCACTATATGGAGGTAGAACATATTTTCTACCTATTCCATGATTTCACTAAAGTGAATACATTCTTTTTGATTAAATTTTTACAATGTGTACTTTCCCTTTGTGCATGCACATATTTAACGTTCACACGTATCTGGTTATCAACTATTAAGGAGCAACGCAGAAACAAATGGGCAGCTTGGGCTGAAATGTGAAATGTGCACTGGACGCCATTTTAGCATGCGACTCTTTTGATGCAACGATAGATCAGCAGAGAACGACCGTCGTTACTAATGGTTAAACAAACATTTGCTTGCGTTGTTCACGTTACAACTATGGATATAGCTCAAAGTTCCCCATCTTGGGGTGCTGATCTTTGCTTACTTAGCATGCATTTCCAACACAACTATTAACCTCTGAAACGCAAAGTAGCGAATTGTAAACCAATATACGCCTTGCACGTGACGTCACGAGCTCAAACAGCGCCCCCGCTGAGGTCAAATGAAGACATGTCATTGGCTGACAGTTTTGCCTGATGTCACACATGTAAATTTCATTCACCTCTCGGTGATGGATGGCGGTCCATGCAGGGGGCCAACCGCCAACAGATTTTCAAAAATGACATGCGACAAGTAATAAAGCAAAAAGCTATATTTTGTTTTTAACTTTACACCAATGTATAATAAAATGTGTTTTTTGTGTACTAAGTGACTTGGAAATTATTCAGGCCAACGGTGCTAATCCTGTCGTTAACCTGTTTTTTGCTACGATATATTTTTTTTAGTAAACTTGGCAGCAATTCTAAATCGATCCCTATATCCAGTTGCTCGGTAGCAGTGCTACCTTTCGTGTTTGCAACATTGAGCCTAAATACACATGTGGCTGTTACTTTATACTCCCTTCAAAGTATCTGATTAAAATATCTATAAATATCAACTAGCTTTGTTGTTTACACGGGAGTGAATTTCAAATAATGGCGTCAGAAAATGCTCTTTTTGAATATATACAAGAGGAAGCCCTTCAGCGGTCGTTGACCATTGATTGCATAAATGTTACTAAAATGACCAAACGAATGGAACTTCCTTTGTGATCTAAAAGCAAATTCTGAAGTGGTGCAGCGATTTTAAATCGACAGCTTGAAGGGTAGGGACTCTCTTTGACAAGGCGTGGAGTGTCAGGGGTGCGTGACAAAAAGAAGAGGTACGTGCACCGGTCAGTGAGGAGTTGTAGTACAGCGTCAACGCATCTATTAATGTACTCGCTATTGTCAACCTCGTTTCCATTGAACTCAGTTGTACGACCATAGAGTAGAATAAATTAATATCATGCAGCTGTGCTTACAGCATGGCGTAATTAATTCAGTATTGACTTTCAAAAGAAGCCAAGCTGTATTGCGCTGAATGGAAATTTGTAAAATTGTTACATTTTTTTAATCATAATGTATACATTTTTTTCATGTGACTATTTAAAGGCATGCATAATTGTGCTTCTTGCCGAAGACATTATCCATACATGTTGTGTCCCAACAAAGGCATACAGTAACAAACCTGTCACAATTTGGGGTCAATTTGTTATCGAAGATGCAAGAGAAAATTGGGGAAAACATATATTATTATAAATACTAATACAATAATAAAAACACCAATGTTTATTAGAAGTGTGTGCTTTTAGATGCCTAAGAAAGGGTTCAGGTCTGAAGCCTTTACCAGCTTGAACCTTTTGGCTGAATTATAAACCTCTTCTCAAAACTATATCACTATAAGAAGGGTTTTTCCAACAATGTTTTATAATATCAACAGCTCTCCAGTGCTCTTTACCAAGTTAGTTTGTATGGTCATTAACCTTTGGAGTAATTACCAAAACATACACACTGCCTTTGATTGGAAATGCAAAACATAAATAGTACTAAAATACCACAGCATTGTTCATGGCAATATATTATAGGTTATTCATATTTATCAAAATTCATTTTAATTGGTCGTTATGCCAGTTCCGTTTTTGAGTGATGTTTATAACTAACACCTCTTGATTTACAATAAGTTTAACGATCAAATGGTGACATGTTGAGTTAAATATTGAAATTGAGTTGGTAATAATATGATGTGTTTTTGTTATTAGAGCACACCAGTATTATTCATACAAAACCACATGTTGTTAATTTTGAACATTTTAGTAAAGTACATATTTTTATATTGTTTTCATTTCTTGCAGTTTTTCTGACACCCCTTTTTATTAACACATTTTTGACTCGTAAAGACGCGTGAATCATAACCTATGTACATACAGTGTCCGTCCGTGGACATCAACGATCGTCAGAAGTGCAGTGTTGATTGATTTCTGACATTCCTTGGGCGTTACTCTTGCATCGCCGTCGTGTTTCGAGTCCATCATCTGCTCAGTCGAGCGGCACGAGGAAAGGCTACGTCCATCTGGACCTGTTCTGAGGAAAATGATATAGTTGGGTGATTGAAAATGGACGTGGGTGGCTTGGGTTGATTAGATTTTTATATTTTGTTTAATGTTATTTTTTCTCCTTTTTTATAAGCTAGGCCACCCGTGTGGTATTACTAAAATTCGTGTGGACTTGGTCTTCTGCCTGGACGATTATTGGTGACTTTGGTTAAAACACAATTTATTTTAATTTTAACTTGTTTTGTGTATCAAGTAATAAACCAAGAGGGAAACTCACTAGCTGAATGTTAAATTGGATTGTCAATTTGGGATTGAAAAAAAAGAGAAAAAGAAAATAAACAAAAAGATAAGGATTTGATCAACGCTCTATGAGCTATCTAGCCCTATGTTGACTGTCTCCCTACTTTATCAATATTTTGTATTATTTTTATCTTTGTTGTTGTAGTACAAATAGTAAATTAGACGTTTTCATCAGACCCAACCACTATTTCTATGAAAAAAACATCACATCAAGTGATCCCCATTCCGAAAGCATTGGGGAAACATATAGGGTAGATCTATTGCAGAAGGCGGCGCTTTTGGGAACAGCAAGGATCCTGAGAAAGACCCTTGAGATCTAAGGCTACGGGACATAGCCCAAGTCGAGAAGTTACCGGCACAAAGAAAAACAGTGATCTTTCTTTTACATGCTGTAATAAAATGAAATGATAATAATAATAATATCGATCAATAAATGTGATGCGTCAGAAACTTGTTGAGCGATCACAAATAATAATTGTAAACAAACGTGGTTGATAACCAGCATTTCTAATGGAGGATGGATTAATTCTTTTATCAGCTTTTAGCTAAAGTTTATCAATATGAATTTAACGATCTTGAGTGTAAGTGTACTATCGTCGATTCGATACATACTCAGTCAATACATTTAGTGAGACTAAATCGTCTCGGTAAACTAGTGCAAGTATATCCCCTGGATATATGCATGGCTTAACGTTAATGGAGTTTTAGGTCGATTATTGTTGAGTGACATTCGGTTCAATTAAATTGCATTCATTTATTGTCGACGATAAAGCTGATCACATTTGCATCAACCGACCTCAGCATATGAATAACACCACAATAGAGCCTTCACTGTCCTACTATACGTAATTAATTTAGCCGCTGTGCGTAATAATTCAAAATTCGAATAGATGTAAGTAGTTTTTTTAATGATCGAGTGCATTGTTTTGTTATAGTTCGTAAAACCCTAAATATACAATTTCGGCATGAAGTAGTTATACTGAATCGCTCATTTGACCTTCTATGCTCAAACGAGAAAGTAACAACAAGTATCTGACCCACTCGATAATGTCCAACGTTTTTGCATGTTAACATATAATGTAAAATAATATAACAAAACCATGTATTTTTTTTCTTTTTTTCGGACATTTATCCTGAAAATAACGGACCGAAAGTCTACAAGTCTAGCCATGTCTTGCCGTAAGGTGATGACCATAAAGAAGTGAAAAGAAACCATTTTGAAAAAGAAAAATACAAATAAATAAATAAATAAATAAATAAATAAATACATAAATAAATAAATAAATAAATAAATAAATAAATAAATAAATACATACATAAATAAATAAATAAATAAATAAATAAATAAATAAATAAATAAATAAATAAATAAATAAATAAATAAATAAATAAATAAATAAATAAATAAATAAATAAATAAATAAATAAATAAATAAACAAACAGCAACAGCTGATTCTATATGTTTCAGTCAAAGGTAGGAACAGTGTGTCAAAGAAAACTGTGTTAAAAGAAAAACAAACAACAACATGATTTTCAATTGTTAACAGTTTTGTTATTCCATATGAAATATGCTTGATCATACAAAAAAATGAACACTGTCTGCGACTAATTTAAAGTCAGCTCTATCAATCCCGTATAACACCTTTTTAAAAAGCACTCAAACTACCCACCCCATCCACCAAAGCCGCCAATCATATAGTTTGGTGTGTAACTGACTGTTCGTGTGGACGATTGCAGTAATGTTTTCTCCATCATCACCATCTTGTTTGCCGGGGAAGACATTACAAAACGGCCAAACCGCAGACTGGAATTTGAAATACTGAGAAACTTTCATGTGGTAACACATACTGATCGACAGACACGATAGAGTTGATTCGTGCAGGTCTGCGCTCTCTCACTCTCTCAGACTGATGACAATATTACATTAGACATGTTTGATCATTTTTGAGGGGCGCTAGCAACCCCCAAGGTATCCCCGCCCCCGCCTTCCAATTACCAAGAGCAGCCAGAGTCCGAATCGAGGGACGTAAGTTCATTTTTGGGTTGACTCTTGGTATTGACGCATTCCCTCGTAATGGTCCGGGCACTAACCGGGATCGATCGTGGAATGGCCCCGAGGCGGTCATGGGAGTAGCACCCAAGACGCGAGCAGTTGGTAGTTTTTGTGTGCACAGGCATTGAAAATCAACATGTTGATTTTATGGGGGTAGTGTAGAGAATGATGTAAGAACAGGGTGGGGAAAAACAAGAGACGGAACTCCTTGGCTGAGTGGTAGAATTGTATCGAACGAGGAATATACATCTGCCAAATTGTTACCCCTCTGATGATTGTTAACTCAGGGTGGGAATTATTTTATGTTTTTAGTTTACGAAACGGCTTCGGGGAAGGAGGAGGGGAGATTTTGAATGAAATTTGTGTTGTGATAACACAGCTGTATGGTACAGGTTCAGACATAATTAAACAGGGTAAAAAACTACTATGTTTTGTTTCATCTAAATATTTATCTACTTTAAATATTTAATTCAGTTGGAATAATACTTCTTTCCCTCGAAATATTTATTACGTTTCCTCGAAATAATATTTCTTCCCTCGAAATACTATTTCGCTCCCTCGAAACCTTGACATATTTGTCCCTCCTCAAAAAAAAATAAAAAATAAAAAATACCGTTCCCTCAAAATAAGTTGACTTAAATATTATTTGCTCCCTCCAGGTGTTAACGGAACACTATTATAACCGTATATGGTACGAATTAATGTTTATTTATGTATTTATTTTATTGTTAGTTTTGTTTTCGTTTTTTTACAGCGAGTACGGCAAACAATTATCAACAGTTACTTAGACATTAACATAACAGGCATTCTTGACAACACAGAGAATGGTAACCATTCTGTTAGGGAAATGGTTGTATTTTGTTTCGCTAAACTAAGACAGCCAATGAAAGACAAGTTTGTTATTAATTTGAAACATTACCTAAACCCACGAAATAAATTGTTTCGTTCCCTATACATTTCGTTTCGTTCTTTCGAAGTATTTTCTTTTCCCCTTGAACCTTTCTTGTTTTGAGGAAACTAAATGATTTAGAAGAAACGTAATTTAATTTCGGGAGATCGAAATACTTCCCCTGTCTTCTTTACCTGCCCCTTTGGAGCTCCGTAAATTGTCCCATCCTGTGCACAAAAAAAAAAATAAAAAAAAAAAAATACAATAACATAAAATATGATTAACAGACCATCTCATACTTTGATATCTACTTCCACTTAGAGCGATGTAATCGATTCAGTGCAACCGAACATCCACTTTGTCAAAAATCGATTCTTATATCGGTACCGAGAGGGGCCAAAGGACTCGATTCAGAGTTCTGCAGACTCGAAATTGGTATCGATTAGTGTGGTAGTCTCCTGAAATGCTACGGTCGGTTGAAAACATCCCGCTGCCAGATAGGGAATATGAGAACACATTGCCAAAATTATGTAAGTTTCCCCCCGGAAAAAACATGTAAGTTGTTCGAATTTTGTTTTAATTCTGTAAAGGGAAAATGTAGCCATTGGAATCTGAAATAAAGAACGATCTCTTTTTGTTTTTGTATTCCCACTGTTGCAAAAAAAAAAAAGTATTAGCTGTTTACTAACCAACCAAAACGACATATGGTTATAAATGCAAAAAGATAGTTAGTGGCCTGACGTTTCGACCCTAGCAGTCTTTCTCGAAGGCAATTTTAGCCTTCGAGAAAGACTGTGCATAACACCTCTCTAGTGATCTTAGTTGTGTCACCACACAACTTACTACATCAATATGTGATAAATATTATCCCACTACGGTTTCAGTTAGGTGTGGACGGAAGTATAGGCTTCTCGGTTTGTTGTTGTAGTTGTAATTGTTGTTGTTGCTGTTGTTGCTGATGCAGGATTGTTTTAAGATGACCAAACAATCAGCAAGTGATGATTGATTAAAGATAAGTCAAATCTTGTGCTTCTATAACGTCGAAGTTCCCAAAGTCCATTTCATTGAATTATTATAAATATTTCCTCGAGCTGACGGGCTTTCAACACTCTTCCCTTTATCAACCCAAATACAGCCCGGAATCAAATTGATAAGATTTCAAATGAAACACCATTAAGTCTCTTTGAGTGCCTGAGTTCCCAAGCCGACACATCAGTCGTTGTCACACAACGATTTCCCCATCTAAAAAAAAAAAAAAAAAAAAAAAAAAAAAAAAAATCAACCCAAAACAAACAAACAAACCACGACGAGATTTCATGCTCTGTCAACCGCACAAACCTTTACAAATAAATCGATACGTACTAAACATTCAAGATAATGGATAGGCCTACATTTAATAGTTTTGTGAATTTTAAAACAAGTTTTTCAAGTCACAGTATAAAGCTGATGTTTTAATGATGGTACATGACTCATCAATCTGTTTGCGCTAATGAGGACCACAAACACGAAGAACATTTATAATGCAATTTATATTTATTACACTAAATAATATATTACCAAAGTAAATGGATCATTACATAAATATAAGTGAAACAAGTGTTTACAGGCCAGTTTTATAGGTTTTGTTTGTTTAAAGTAGCATATAGCATATCATCGAGGTTTTTATTATTCTAATAATGTTTTTTTTTCTTCCTTGCTTTCTATAGTTTATTGCTTGATTATATTTACGATGAATTTATTTTGTTTCAAAAGGAAGACAAATTTAATAACTAATTAGTTAGGTCAATAAACACAAACATAATCGCTGTCATATTTCCTGAAAAGGTTGTAACGATTATGCAAATGTTCTCGAAAAGTACACAAGAAAGAAAAAAACACAAACAACAACAAACAAAAGGATTCCAGTCTTATGGAAACTTAAAAACAACAATTACAACAACAAAAACAGCAACAGCACTACGACCACCACCAGCACCTGCACCGAAAATAACACAATTGAAAAATATATAAAAATAAAAATACAAATAAATGTTTTTGTTTTTATAGATTCAAATCCAGCTCAACTCGAAAACTTATTCCTCAAACGAACATTGTTTTTATCAAATAATTACGTGTTTAATGTAGAAATCAACTTAGTCTTTTGACCAGAACTCCGTCCATTATGAACTCGATATTGACTGAGCCCCTCTCGTTAATGGCCTCAATTTTTTCCACATAAATTTTGCGATTTAATTGTCAGGTAAATTATGTTGCCTCGAGTGCTTATTGGTGAATGCTAAGCGACTGTTTGCAAAGAAAACAGACCGCATTGTGGATCTAAATTAATCATACATTTTGTTTTCTTCAGACACAATGAGGGCTATATCGTTTTTGTAGTAGTAGGCCTACTACAAACAAAACTTAATACCAATACAATAAAGAAACAACTAAACAAAACGCAACAATTTTATACATATACCCTATAAAAAAGAACACAGTAATATAAAAACAATTATACTAACTTAGAAAACGTACGCAACAAATACAATACAAATGTGCTTGACGAGTGTTATTGATCGTACCATTAAACCATCAATGTTGAATACTATGTTTAATGCTTTTTAATAACTTGGAAAGAGTAGTATATGTATACTTGAAATTAAATACAGTCACGGAAGCTGTGTCGATCTAGCTCATAATGTTAACACAATTACAAGTTGTCTTCAACCACTGGTACCCACTTTATCCACAAGCAAAACCTTTAAATGGTAGAATAATGTGACCACCAACGAAACATTAAGTGAACTAAACACCATAAGTGAATAATCCAATTACTTTCTAACGTGGCAGATCTACGAAGTGCATTCCATTCTACCTAATTAATGAAGTCACTTATCATGTCAACTAGTAAAATATTAACTTAATCTAAGTCAATATCAAAACAATAAGAGCGGAACTTTAGAACACGGGGGCATTGTACATGTACATATACACGATACAATACCGAATGGTTATTCTCGCCAACCGACACTTGTAATGTACAGCAGCAGCAGACAACAAAACATTACATCTTAGGTCACCAGGTCTCCAGTCCAACTTGCTTCATTATGGCAATAACTGCCGTTCATATTATCACTCGCTAAGAAAACATATTCAATTAAGTCATCTTGTGAATTTAAACTACTCCGTCTAATGCTGTGTATGTTTGTGTCTGTGTCTGTGTCTGTAATATATATATACCTTTCCAACGATTCTGAGTGATGCACTGCATCAACTTCCAATGGAAACCTGATACTAAATGTGCCTAAACTAGTCCGTGTTCCCCGGGAAGAAAATCTTGGAAATTAAATCAACGGGGAAGACTTTGCTTGTTGCGCTTGTTGCGTTTCCACGTCTGCCTTAAGTGTCCCATAGATGACCCGAGATATATCATGTCAACCAATTCAATTCCTTTGAAAACTCAACGAGATTTACCGGCAAATGATAGCAAATGACCGGTAATTATAATTTTATACAAAGCACAACATTGTGTCCAGTTTGTTACGTTACTGCTTGTCAAAAGAAGAATGAAAAAAAGTAGAACACAATAAAAGAGTGAACGAATTCTGCGTTACGTTGACTAGAAAATCACTCATAATTTCTCTTTAATTTGTCTGAATGAGTTTATTTTGACACAGTAGTGCCAATTTATGCATCAACCATTATGTAGTGTTGGAAGTTTTGCTGTCGAAACTTGAGAGAGCCATTAAAAAACAACAACACATATTTGTTGTTTTATTTTTATTTATTTTTTCATTTTATGCAAATCGATTGTTCATGTTTATGATAATGCATAAACAAATGTATTGCCCCCTAAAAATAAAAACATCAATATTATTCATAGAGTAATAACTAAAAATGTAAGGTTTAGTTTTATCAAACCTCGTTATTACAAGATTACAAGATAATTACAAGATTGATGAAGTTGCTTGGCTTTGAACGAATACAAATTGAGATTATCTTTTCTGTTTACAAACACTTGCGTCAGAGCTGCCTAATAAGTTCCACGGTGGAAGAGATCAAACTAGATCATAATTACTGAACATATTTGATCGGCGAAGTTGAGTTTCGTTCACTCTGAAGTATATTTTATTTTTGTTCAAAGTGTTGTTAAGGGGAGGGGCAGGAACACCCGTACACGAACCTGTTGATAGCACCCGATGCAATGGAAATGATTGTGATGTGTACTGTAAGGGAATATTTATACGTCTGTATCGACCGAATAATCAGAAGATTTCCCAAGATCATCCGTTCAAACATCGAGAGAGGCCCCTTACGGGTTATTTTAGTTAACATATATATTTATATTTATGTGTATACAAAGAGTAAGCCACCACATCACTGTATTCCGATTTGCATAAATTTTCACCGTGCCCACACGCTGGTGACAGTAGCAGTAGTGAGCGAGCGCGGCAAATGCATCCTGACACGTTACCCAAGCCGGCACATCGCTGACGATCCATTATTGAAGATACACGCTGCGAGCTGAGAGTGGAGATACGTTCCCGTCAGAGTCCTTTGCATCTCTTAAGACACCCCAAGCGACAACCACCCCGCGCTGTACAGAAACGCTAGGCGTTACAACACAGACCGCCCCCCCCCCCCCTTCTTACGAGACGCTTTTGCCTTGACACTTGTTTGAGCCATCCGACTTGGAGTTCTAATTTCGGCAGGAATTAACTAAAAGTCCAGGTAAGAGTCTACGTTTCTGTAATGATGTTTGCATTTTGTTTTTCTTGTAACACACAATATATACAATTGCAGATGGTAGGATCATGTGTTACATTGTCCTGTTTTAACTTATACATCCTAAATATGTCTTACTTTCTTCTCGAAAAAACCCCCAAACAAACAAAAATCAAACAAACGAACAATCTCATCTTACACGTTGGGTGTTTTATCGAACAATTGAAAAACAAATCATGCCACGGCAAGATTGTTTGATGCACACACACCCTGTGTAAAAAATAAGTCATGATTTAAGTTGTGAGCGCTAAACTTTATGATTTTTTTTCGACTGTGCGCAATGACGATTTTGCACAATATTCATCAAGGTATAATTAAAATGTATTTCATGATTAAATAAACAATTATAATAACACGTATCTATATAGTCATAGTTGAGCTGTTAAAGGTTCGATACTTTCACGTTGCAAGCGAAATCAATCTCAAAGATACAAGTGCTATCATGCCACATCGAGGGCAATTCTTGAGTTCGCCACACGACATTATACTGATATTAAGTTTCCTAATGTTGTTTATATCATTTATTTTCTGCTGAAACCCACAGTGCCGCTTTACATTTTGGAAAACCTCTCCTAACTAGTATGTTGTATGCGCGAGACACTGAGTGTTATCCGTGAACACGAGGCTACCCAACAGTTGTTTAATGTTACCCCCCTTTTCCCCGCCCCACTTTATATAAGGAAAGGAAACGAGGGGAAGGGAAGGAAACTGAATGAATATTGCTGTTAATTTTTTTACTCGTAAAAAGTAAGGTGTATGTAAGTCACTGTATATTTTGAAAATTGAATTCAAATTTTAATTAATTTTTCGAAAATGAAAAAAGGAGAAAAAAGAAGCGCTGAACCAACAACATATACAATTTTCAATTGAGTTCCAGTTAAGTATAAATATATACGCCTAAATACCCCCACCGCCCCACAAAAAAACCCCAAACCCAAAACAAAACAACAACAACAACAACAACAACAACAACAACAACAAAAACAAACAAAACCCCCAAAACAAACCAGTTTGACACCTTTTTTGAGCATGGTCATTACCAGGCTTTTTTTAAACTGCATCAATCAAAATAGACAACCATTTATGTTTTAGTCATCAAGTGCTATACCATTTAGTAAACAGTAACCCCAGGCTGAGGCTTGATACTGGTCTGGACTTTATAATCATTGAGCTTTGAGGTTTCAAAACAACCAATTCCCCCGAAATTGACAAAATAAATATTTGATAGACGATAGGACACATATGAGAACGGTCAAAATAATAAATTTGATATAAAATATTAATCATTGGAATGTAAGCTCTCCGTAGCCACATTTTCTTCTTGAAAACCGTCGTTTGCGAGAAATTATATCCATCCTCACAACAGTTGAACCTAATACATAATCCATGACAATACTACATTATTAATCGCTGTACTCACAGACATTTGCAACTGGTGTGACAAATGTGCACGTTGCTGTAAAAGAGTGATATGTTTGTTGACAACTCCACACAATGAAATGATTGGCTCTTTCTATCGCAACCAATGGTTCAACTCACCTTTAACCTTGCCTCTACTTCGAGAACTAATGTACGCTTTCAACCCAATCACTTACTATGTTTTTAGGTAGGCCCACTTATCGTCCCCAAAGAGGTGACATATATTTCATTTAGTACAGTCTTACGACTCTCGTGATAGCTTGAATGACGTTGTTTTGATTTTTCCGTTTGTCTAAATGTAATGACCCACGTACATGTACTATAGAAGGCTAGTCTTTGTATTCTTTTAAGGTAATATTTCCATTACTATCGTGTCATTAAATTACCTATCATTTTATCAAATGTGACATTTCTTGAAAGGGTTCAGCAGAAGACTTCAACCAGTCCTTCAAAACCTCGGACCCACGTATTGTATTAAAGCGAGGTCCTGTTCAAAGTAATGTTTTAACGAAACTGGTGTGTTTTTATCACCCGGGGCATAGTATTAGTCGTTTCTTCCCTTGGTTCCTCAAGGGTCGTTACTTGGTACATTAGCACGCTCAAGCTGTAAGATAACATGCACTAAGAGTCAAGGCTGAAACAGCTAAGTACGTCAGAGTGCCAGACGTTTCAAAGGGACTGCGGATCACTTTCCCGTATTGGGTGCATACTTGGTTATAATAACAATACCATTATAAATAACACTACAGCGACTAATTTTATACAGAGATAGTCAGTTAATAATCAGTATAAATTGTTAATACATGTTTCTGTTAATTTTGTTTCTGCTTCCGTAGATGAAATGGCTCGGCACTTTGTATCTTATTGTTGCTAAATTGACCCTCCAAATAATTTACCCCTTTATTAGAGAAAGGGTAACACTGACAATATTAAAACAGAAACAGCAATGAAGATAATGCGAACGCTAATTTGCAGTGAGTGTCTGTAAATTCATATATGAGATAGTGTCTTTAATTGGTTGAAAAAGGACACTACACAGACGCTTGTCACTGGAACTAATTCTTGTTGTACATCGCACTTTTGCATTTGAGGTGAATGCATAATTATAAGCACCTGAGACATTTTGATTGTGTACATTGACCGAAATCAGGTACGCCGCGCCACAAGTCAAATGGAGAACCTGTCAGCGAGTTTTGTTTCAGTTTTCTATTCGAGAAGACAAAGATGGATACTCTTGTGGATGAAATGTAACCGAACTGACATTAGTTCAGATTTCCAGGTCGGCAGTAGTCGAAGGTACACAGAAATATGCATTAGTTCATCAGATTATTATTATTATCGAGCCAGTAAATTGAGACGTGTCTACTTTTATTAATATGATGACCGTTATAGGCCCAATAATAACATGCGTGGTGCAACAAGCTATAATAATTCTCATGTTCAAAACTAAATGCGACATTTACCCATGTCCCGTATCCCTATTGACAACAGCCAAGACGATGAAGAAGACAAAAAAAAAAAAAAAAAAAAAAAAAAACACCACCACCAACAACAACAACAGCAGCAGCAAAAAAAACAAAAAAAAAACAACACAAACAACAACCGCAACAGCAGCAACAACAATAACAACAAAAACAATAAAAGTTACTCCAACAATAACAACAACACAAGAAGGAACGAAAACATTCTTCGCATATTAAACTACGATATCATCTGTTAGATTTTCAAGAACAACGTTGTCTGCCAACAACAATAAGAGACAGCTTCTGAAGTTTTTTTTACCGTCGATGCGATTAGTCGGCCCACAACAACAACGGACATCTGGAAAGTCTAGCAGAATATTTGCTTTTCACCAACTAAAAATTATATTTTCAAACTAGTTTGAACTATGGTGATGTATAAACCACGGTTATATGTAATCCAATGGAGACGATGTTAGCCTCGCTATCATTCTATCAACCTCGTCAGACTAAAACATAACCTGTACTCGTTCAGAACCCGCACCTCATGCGTTATGATGTGTTTTAACATAATATGTTTATTTCAACTTGTATCATGATGATAACTTTCACACTCTACTTTGCTATAATATTTGATATTTGATATTTTATTTAAAACAAACACAAGTCGTAGCCCGCAAAATTGGGTGCGTTCTTACAAAACTATTTCAAAGGTACAAAAAGTAGTAAATAGAAAAACATGAATTGTAATTGTTATAAAAACCATTATTAAAAATTTAAGTATTTTACAAAACAAACCAAACAATTTGAAGCAAAGTCATTTGGTTTTGCAGCCAACAAAACTATCAAATATTTAGTATAAAAGGAGAATACCCCTCACAGGCCCACACTTTGATTTCACGGAGATACTGGGTTTTAGTTGATCCTTCCCTACGGACAATTTCACAAGTAATGAAGCATATATGAACGCCGTGCCAATACTTTACTCACGATATACTCAGGCACGACGTTTAAAGGCAGTTTTGCTCGGGAGCAAAACTATTGTTGTAACTGGTCATGAATTGTTTAAAGTATTTCATTTTGCAAGCTTGCGGGAGCTCTGAGTTCACGTTTACCTTCATATATGAATAAATTTTCCATGGGACGTTGTAGCTATCGTACTAGCACAATACACCCGAGTAATGCGTACATGCTGTATTTATGCATTGTTGTGAAAATTTAATCGTGTACCCGAAAGTCTGGGTAAAATATATATATGTATATAGTTATAAATCACGTGTTATAGTACATTCGACTTAAAAAAGAAGAAGAAGAAAGAAAAAAAAGGACATGAGAGATGACGATGCTAAAATGTTTTAATCCTAGCGTAATGGTATATATATATATATATTTTAATTATTATGATATTTTTTATTTGACATTTAATGACTACCTGAAGTATTTGTAGTATATGACACACTATATGTTTGTAATTACTCGTTTTCGAGGACGCATAGTTCATAGTTTTGTGCAAACCGCTCAACACCTTTTCTTATCTATCCCATGGAATCTTGTAGCCAACATTGGTGAATCATACCCTTCCAATGAGCAGCCGTAATATATCAAACAAACATCAAACAAACAAACAAACAAACAAACAAGCAAACACCCCACCAAACACACCAACAAACAAACAACCAAACAAATAAACAGACAGACGGAAAAAACCCACAAAAACAACATGAACAATAACAACAACAACAACAAGAACAACAACACCACCAACAACAAGAACGACAAACAGTTGAACACTAATAGTCACGCTAGGGATTTAAACTAAAAACTCCCCTGTAAGCACTTCACTAACTAAGCAGGTTGGTGTTACAAGCATGCGATTGGAAATCAGCTTTTTCTGTGAATGAAAATGGGTTTAGAGGAAACTGCTTTCATTGTGAAGAGCTAAACTCTATACAATCTCCCGTGTCAGAACTTACGGATTCCGAGTACCAGCGGAACCTGACTATTTCTGAGTCAGATTGAACTGGTTACACAATTAGATATAGATTTAGATTATGCGTCAGTTTGACCCATATCTGAGTCATTCGGACACAGACTCCGGGCCATACTCACCCAGAAAGGGGTCTGACCCCATGACCTAGAGTCAGGGTCAATTCTGACCAATGAGCTGTAATTAAGAGTGCAAGTGAAAATTAAACGCACTGAGTACATGAACAACAGACGCGTAAATCTTCTTTCAATTTATGTGAAACAACATTAAATTGATTACAATGCAAATTTCAACCGTTACATTGTCTATAGATGCTTTTTTATTTCTCGCAAGTACACACCATGAGCGATATTCCCTTTAAAGTGTCACATGGTATTTGAATGTGCACGATACAGGTGGAACGAAGGGGGTAATCCAGCGTATTTAATGCGGTCGAAGCCTCGGGTCTGTGGCTCAATAATTCAGGTATAGGGGATCGCATTGAAGAAGTTTTGCAATGATGTATTAGTCGGTATCAAGACTTTTAGAGGAACCCATCCATAATTCATGCGAAGATACACACGTAAGAGTTGGACATTTTTTAGTTGTGATAAATCCGTTTGAAATTAAACATTTACGCTGAAATCAACTCGTGTAATAAAGTTTCTTGTCTCTGTATGTGTCTAGCTAGTTTAATTTATAGATTGCTTCGTAGTAACTTGTCATTTTGGGATGTTGTCCTTCAATCAAGATTTTGTGTGGAATAGATTTGCGTACACCAAAATGCTGTTGAAGCCTATCGAAACGTAATTCATATCTGTGGGTCGATCAAGCAGAATGAGTCGTTTTTCGACACAGGTCATTATATTCTTTTTAAATACCTTTGGAAAAAGCTTATTTATGTTTAATAATGTTAAAACTCCATGTTGTTATCACATTTGGTTCAACAATTGTAAAGATATAAATACCAAGAGATGCGAGGGGATGAAACTGAGAAAAGGGGGTTTAAATTTGAGTTGTTTAAAGAACATATAATATACATCTGCACATTTTCTTTTAATGCTAATTAAACTATTGTTGATGTTATTTATTAGGAAGGAAGTTGCCAATATAAAATAAGAGTCACATGTACTTTGGCATTGACATTTTTGTTTTTATTATTAACATTTTTGAAAATTACTTCCCTGTTGACCTGTTTTGGCTTGTTTCTTCATACTGATATTTCAGACAAATGACTTACTTGCTTGATTGCATCACATTTTCGCATAATATTTATGCAAGCGATTATTCATAATAAACTTGCAGTATGGTCGTTTAATTGTGCGTGTTGTTTTTATTTGTCTTGTTGGGTATCTTTAATGAGCACTTCATTAAGACTTGTTATTCTTTACCGCATCACCAAGAACGCCCATGCATATCATTATGACGTCATGTAGCCCTGTATAATAGTCTCAACAACACAAGTAAATGTATCTTTCAGAGAACATCACCATCTTCCATTTTGTCAAAGCAATGAATGTAAAATCAACGTGGGACCGAGTTATTGTGAGTGAAATCGAGCGTACATTGTCTAACTCGCCATGCCAAGGGCGAAATAACAATTTAGTTTACTACGTTTCCGATCATCTTCATGTTGCTTGCTGTAAACAATGTTTACTACAACAACCATTTCTTATTCTAGACCTTTGTCACGCTGCCACCAAATTGGTCATGTTCTCTGTATCCAGTAACAGTAATGACTGCTGATAATCATCGTACGAAAATAAACCACACTATTTCTCCTTCCTGTCCGGTTTGGATATATTGATTTGAAAGGGAGAAAATCACTATGGCCACACCATGCTAAAGGTATATTGTCAAGCTTAATCCGTACCTAACAATTTGCACTGTTTTTTTTTTTTATCTTATTAATTTCAGTATGGTTAAAATTACAACGAACAGTGCAATCACCAATAACAGGTTGTAGAGAAATACGATAAACACATTTGGCATTAAACAAGTCTATACAGTTTAAAAAGGGTTTTAAAGGGTCATACATGTTAATAAAGGTCAACAATATTACTATGAAATGAACATGACAGCAGCATTTTGGGGGGTTTACTTATAATTGTTGGGCCTGAGGGATGTATTTGATGAGCTGCCAGCCAAATGACGCTACAGCCCCCATCGGTAACCGATGACCGTTCTGGCATGACCTGCCAGCCGAGCTTAAGGGGCAAGAGTATGCCACTTGGTGACTTTATTGCTTTCTCAAATCTCAGTGCGTTCCTCGAGTGTACTTTTCAAGGTGGATGATTTTTTTCTTCTTCTCTTTTATTCTTGTCTTGTAATGGCGGGCCCCAGCGTTTTTTGATTGACAAGCGGGAATAACCATATCATCAGGTAACCGACGTGACTCCACTGCTTCGACTTGGATTTCATATCATGTGATTGAGAGGTCAACTTTGCTGTCGAAACACGCCAGCGTTAAAGTTGAATTGTGTACCCATATTTATTTGCATATATTGCCTTTTGTATTATTTATTTCATTAAAACACAAATGAGCGTAATAACAGGACAAAAGAGAACAATATTAGGCGAAAAAGAAGGAAATAATAATTTAACCAATCGATTTCAGCAAAGTGATGTAGAGAGCTAAGCGTGCTTAATGTTTTGATGCATTTCTTCTTCTACTTCCGCCTCATATTTTTTAATGGGAACGTTTATTCAATATATATTATCAGTGACGTAACATGGATGGGGCGGGTCGTGGGGACGGCGGGGGAGGGGGCAACCCCAGCTTTTAGCCAAACAACCATAGCTCAAAATAAGGCTACCCATTTGACGCACTTGTTGCAAATCGGACCGCAAAGGACAGAGTGCAACTAGGAAGTGTAAAAAGGTTAGTACATAATGAATTTATTATTTCTTTTCTGGGAGTTTCGATGGTACAATCCTGATAGGTTTATCTAAATTAATAACAATAACAATAATAATAAACTTACAAGAACAAACTGAAAAACCACCAGACAAAAAACCCTGGATTCAATTTATTGGGATAAATGCGCATATTAACCTTTCAACAGTATTGGACAAGGTCCTAAATAAACAATCCGAAGTAAATCACGTTTTATTTTAAAATAACAATAACACTATTCGATGTTTGTTTGCTGAAACCAATCAAAATTCATGACTGATGTCACTCAAGGGATAAGTTGTCACGGCAACAGGTGGCTAAGGGCTATCGAGAGCTATCAGGTTTTTTAAAAGGTATATTCATATCATTTGCGATGTTGAATATCTACTATAGTACAGTTCCACGCCGTTACAAATAGCGGCGTATAACTGGTTCTTGACTACAAATTTTGATATTTTGCGCTGTGATAAGATCTTTAGGCGTTACAGTATCTCAAAGCGTTAAGTTACGCAGTGCTCAAGTGTATGGTTATTGATTGGTGGGTATTACACGATTCATTTACAATCTTATGGCAACATATTATCAACCTAACATCAAATCAAATCAAATCAAATCAGATGAATATTAATAAACAGCAGTGTGAATATAATATGATGGCGTCAATCTGGGTAACAGGTCACATCTTCTACCTTGTTAAGTTCTTCTAGTTCTTTTCTTCATAATTCCGACGATCTATTACAGACAATATAGCATTGGCGTTGACAACAATAATAAAAACAAAAAGATAATAAAAGGGGAACTAACAAATAAACGGATTTATTGACTAAATTATACCAAGTTCACCAATCTTGTGGTGGCTGCTTTATCAGTCTCGCAGAAACAAGTTTTTGTTAATGCTTAAATTGTGTTAATAGATATAATTTGGTTGATACTTCTTTATAAATATTAGTTATTTCGTTTTCGTTTTTCTTTTTCTTTAAGAAAAACAGAAGAATGTTTACGCCACTGGTGTGTATCATTGATTCGTTTTCTATTGATATTTCTCTTTTATTAGTATTATTTTGTAAAGAATAGTATTATCTGTTGCAAACTGCTTACCAGCCAAAAGGACCTGTGGTATAAATGCAAAACAAAAAAATGTTAGTGGCCTGACGTTTCGACCCTAGCAGAGTCTTTCTCGAAGGCTAAAATGACAATACTACAAGCATAAACATAAATAAACCTGTTTATGTTTGTAGTATTGTCATTTAGCCTTCGGGAAAGACTCTGCTAGGGTCGAAACGTCAGGCCACTAACAAATTTTGTGCAGTACTATTTTGTGTATACTTCTTCTTTAGTTTGACCACTATTTAACTTACGAAGACATCATTAATTTAACTTACCTTTATCTTCAGACCTACATGTCACAGTGCCAAATGATTTCGAGGATTGTTGTGCTTCCACGACCGGAAATATTTTAACCAATAAATACATCTAAACAAATAAATAAACAAATAATAATAATATCAGTGCAATTTTATAGCAAACAAATTCAAGAAACAATGACATATCACATATAATAATATTAAATGTTAATTTTCAGTATAATCTAGTCAATATATGTTATATGCCTTACCATTATGAGCATGCTGAGGTCCATTATCCATCAGCGGATGGCTGACCCCGCGTTTATGCGACGTGTGATGTTTTCACTAGTAAATGGACATAATAATGCCACGGCATATTGTAGCCCGCATAATATTCAATGCGGTTAAAGGTAAGGAATACCTTTTAAGTGATTACTGAAAAAAAAATAATAAAAAAAAAAATAAAAAAAATAAAGTAGTGACAATTAAGAAGCACTGCAGCCGTTGATAATGTCAAGCATTTTGAGAAACGATTCTCTTCAAAGGATTGTGGTTTTTAGAGAAAGGGGGTCAAGAAAAATGTCACTCTGAGAAACGTATCATGCATGAAACGTTTCTCAGATTGTTCTTTCCAATTACGGATTATTCTTTCTGTGCAAACATGACCATTGCAGATTTTTGGCCATATCTCAATAACGATACCGCCTCTCGAAATGCAATTGTCAAAAGCAATGTTTTATTGTATATACAATTAATAGAAAATACAAACGGTTGAAAAAATAATAATACAATTGTATACTTTGCCTTTAAGACCCAAATACGTGTAAAACCTTGCACCGACCATTACGGTGCTTTAATGACGGCTCACGCGTTGACCAGGGGACATTTTAACAGCAGGACACTTTCTTTTTCATGATTTGGTTTGTTTTACCGACTGCTCGACCCATGTTGTCGGAACACATAAATGGTGAAGACAGGTAGGATCATGGGCAAGTCACAAGTGTTTAATTCTCGTTAAGGACCGCATGTCAGGCCTCAGGTCCCGACTAATTACGTCGACAGTGGCCCAACCATGCTCCCCCTACCGCCCCACCCCTCCGAACCACACTCTTGCCAGCGTGGAGATCGTCACGTTCCATGACAACCCCAAAACGTGACTATATCTAGGGCCCTACTCCAACGCCATCTAGGTCCCTGACAAGCGAGTAATGGATCCTAAGTTATGACGAAGGCTTTAAATTTAATCTCGGGGAACTGTATATGTAAGACATAAAATAAAAATACTGTACATAAAACTGACGTGTTGTGATCACCCACCTGTTTTCTTGTTTGTTTTATTTTTATTCTTCTTCTGCTTCCTTTGCCGTATGTATAGAATGGCTCTACAAATCCACCCATATGATTTTGGGGATGTCTGACAAGCTACAGTGATCGGATATTACTTAGCCGTCGTCCTTACGTAGGCTTGAAATACCAGTTCAACAAAAACATTCTTAGTTCGTAAAACACTGGTCATCGTGTACATTTGTTTTACTCTGCATTTCCCGTCCCGAGAATTCTGCTGTCAATTTTGCTGAATAACGAATGACTGGGAATTTATGAGAACAGATATTTCGTTCAAAAAAGTAGTGCATCATGTGCAATTCTGGAGAAACCTAACAATGTATAAGACAAAGGTAGTAATAAAAGACAAGAAGAAACAAATAACGCAAAATAAGCTCATTGTTTGAACCTCATTTCTCGATGTAAAACGCTCTGAATTTTTTTTTTAATAATAAATAAATAAATAAATCTGGGTTAGCATTGACCCGGACCTGTACGGGTCAGAAGTGACCCGGATCGAGGGTTCCGTGTGGCCAGACCATTGTTTTTGCGTCTGTCCCGGAAGTTGTGTCAACATGATCCAGACATTTAAAACTTACACAGTGAGCCCCTCATCTATATTTGGTGTATATGAATTGATATCTGACAAAGTATCGATGTTGAATGGATTAAGTTTGCTTCCCCGGGCATAAGGAGTACAACAGTAATTTATATGGGAACACAAAAAGAACACTCAATGTAGATGGATTGCATTAACACGCATTGAAAACACAAGGCTCCCATTCGAGTAGCAATGTGTATTCCAATGCCAATTGGTCCAGTCAGTGTAACATACACTTGTGCGTGAAGCATTCTGTCATACAACCGTGTGCTTAGAGTGCAACTCACTGTGCCCAACACAATTTGCTCCACTGTTCAACAAACCCATTGCCGAACTACGGAGCTCTGCATGTGCCATCTGATATGATGAAAATCTGAGATGAATTACTGCAGAATGATGGCATTAAACGTTATAAGACAACACCCTGAGATGATTCTCGGAATGACGGTATCATTAAGTAAGATGCCGTCTTCACACATTGTTTTGTCACAATATGTCGACATCATGGGAGTGAGATGTCAACTTCCCAGGACAAATAATCTTTTGACGTCATCCTTAATGTCGGATGTCAACTTCCCCAGATAATTTATCATTGGATAGTAACACCCATCTTGGGAAGACATCCTGCTTTGGAGATATTGTCATCTCGAGATCAATCATCTCATCATGTCGCACTGACGTTTATAAAGTCTTCATCCTGCAGTAAATTATCTCAGGATGTCAACAAGTTGGATGTCACTTTCAGAGCTCCTTATACAAAAAACCAGTAGCGTTCAAACCTTTGTTTAACAAACGCATTTTGTTTGGGATTGTTCGTAATTCTTTTCCTAACACGTAAATAGTTCATCTGATGTAGTGTTCATACACAATGATCCATCTTACGTTGTACATTGGTTTACGTACCGGACATAAGCCTACATAACGTAATTCAATTTATTAATTAATATGTATTTTTTCAGTTTAAAGACCATCAAATAATTAAGCTACAGCAACAAAGAACTACTGATTAGTTTAAAAGATAATTGAATTTTATCGTAATCAACTGTGCTTGACAAACTGATGATAAATACACGTATAGAAAATACGCCCGCCATCAGTCAGAATTATACTAACTAACATAAATAACAACGAAAGCAAATGTGAAAACAATATATGTTGATAAAAAGTGCATTGAATCGAACACAGCTCATTAAGATTATTTCGCTTCGATGTCATGATCGACGTTCTTTTGCAAGAACAAATTGTATTTCCCTTCTTAGTTTACACGATCGTAATTGGAAGATGTTTACGGCCCTGTGCGAAGTAATAAAAGCCGGCGTCAACCAATTGATAAAATGGCTAACCGTATACTCTACCCAAAGACCGTCCAATAGATACGTCGTAAAAAATGTTGATAGTGGGAACGAGTTTCTGGAGTATGTTTGTCTGACGGTGTTGAATATAATAATATACACGGAATCTTCAGAATTACATCTAAGCACTCAGACGTGAGACAAACCTGAAAGGGAAAGCTGTTGTTATGGTTTATTTATTTATTTATTTATTTTGCTTCTCAATGTTATTTTTAAAGCTAGGGCTATAGATAAATTGTTGTCAACATAATGAAGATTTGTGAGCTCACTTTGTTTATTTATTTTTCTCACTGTTATTTTTAAAGCTAGGGTCATAGATTTTTTATTTATTTTTTTTTCATCGTAATGAAGGTTTGTAAGCACAATTTCATTTATTTATTTGTTTTTCTTCTATATTATGTCTAAAGCTAGGTTTGTAAATTGTTTGTTCGCATATCTTTTAAGCACAGTTATCAAGTAAAACAAACCAATAAAAGTCACCCCTCAAAGTTTTAACTAAAAACAGGGTATAGCTTGTTACGAAAACAGAAACAAACTGTTTTGTATTCTTTCTTTTTGTTATCAAGAACGTCGTTCCAATAATCGTTTAGCGAGTGATAGCCTGTTTACCAACCACATCTCTGGCCGCAGCATTCTCAAAAACGGACTCCAATTTGAATGAGCAGAAGAGAAGGCTTGGAGATTGAGCCTTTTCGACTTACTTTTAATCTACTGGGGCTTTTTAGACGAATTTAGTTCGCAGGATGTTTCTTACCGTTACCATATTCATGACAAGGATAAGTTTCGTTGTCAATGCAAAGTATGGCCCTACTAAAAGTGTGTTAATTTATTCGTAGTTTCATGGAATAGTAAATCTAACCAATATTTTGTTCTGTGTTTACTTATAACAGTCAACCTGTGAAAACTTCCATCGATTTGTTATTTATCTATTTATAACTAATGTTTTTTGCACGTTCATTCTGGGATTAATTTGATTGCGGCAAGCAAATGAAGCATACGAAATCTGGGAGGGATTTCGACCGCAATGACCGCAGCAAACTTTGGAATGTAACTTGGTTCAATTTAAGTGTGTCGTGTGTGCGTTTGTGTGTGGGTAGACACACTGAAGGGCATTTGTGGGGTCCTGACAACAATGGAACAATGGACCCCACCAGGTAATTTCAATAGGAACAATTGGGCCCCCCCACAAGGGAATTCTTTAGAAAAGGGAATAATAGAACAACAATAGCAGTACCACACAAACCGGATCCGTACGGCTGCGTGCCCTTACACATGCCAACTTACGGGGTACTTTTAACAATGGAACAATGGACCCCACAAGGCAATTTCAATAGGAACAATAGGGCCCCACGAGGGAATTCTTTAGAAAAGGGAACAAAAGAACAACAATAGCAGTACCCCACAAACCGGATCCGTAAGGTTGGGTGTGTGTGTGTGTGTGTGGTGTTTTTTCTTCTTCTTTTTCTACTTTTCCAAGTTAGTCCCGTATAAAAATATCCCTGATAGATATTTCCACAGGTGAAAGTTGAGAAAATATAATTTTATATTTGTTGTATATCCCAAAATAACCGTTGTTTATGTCGCTTGTCACATTCTTTATAAACATGTTGTGATAGCGGATTACTAATAATACGACCACCCTTTTTCAGTGAGTTTTTTCCCGCTGACATGAAGTCATATCTGAGAAACTGGTATCTGAAACATAAAGAAATATAGCAACAACTGGTTTCGGATGTTACAACCTAGGTTAAGGACAACGTGTTTACATGCTAAAAATTGTGCATCTTTACTATTTTCCTGACTCACACAACAAAGCATAACTCAATCAATAATCACACAAAACATGAACACTGCTGCGACTTTATTTGCCAGCTCTACTAACCTACCATTACGTTTTTCTGAGTATATAAGCTGAATTTGATGTCACCAAATTGAGGCAGTTTAAGGCTTGTTATAAATTATAAGGATATGAAGTAAAACGAAATTTGTTTTTCTGGCTGAGGTGAAAAAGTGACGCTTTATATAGATATACAGTATATGTTTGTAGGTAGACGGGGCAGTAAGTGATAATGACAAATAAATTTACGATCTTCGAGACTGATAACAACGTCACTCTAAATTAATTTTTAGAGGTTTTTGGATTGAACAATATTCCTGAACGTGAAATATGGGGCTAATTTGTAAACTAGAACTTACATTGTTTTCAGTGTAAGGTTGCAAATATAAGTGCATGTTTGTTATGATATGGTGTACCTTTACGAAAATTTGAAAACCAATACTTTAGTTTCAATATTTGTTTCATTTTATCCAGATGTTCTTCAGCGAACTTGATTTAACGTCAATTTATTTGTCATAGACAGCCGTAGAAAATGTAACAGAAAAATGCACGGACCGGAACAGCTAAGGTTACATGTTCACAACGCTCAAAAACACTTAATAGAAAGCACGGTGAAACTCATTATTGAAACAACTGGTACACATCTACCGTGTGAAATAATTATGAAGTCATTATGACTGCGCTGAAAAATCAGTGGAGCGTCCGTTATTATCGTCTCCAGGGTTTATCTTGTCGTGGGATCGATTTATTCAGACCTGGGGCTGAGGTTGATCAACTACAGCTAAATCGTCACCTTTTTCTTCTTTTTCTTCATTAATAGTCGCCAGTCAGTAATATGAATTTAGTTGAAAATAAGGATACAGCTTATTATAGGGTTCCATCATAATTAAAACAATTTGTGTGAGTGGACACAGTTTAACATTATGACAACAATTAATAACATTAATATAACTGTCTTATTGTTCAACATTGATGCCCTTTTAATGTTATGTTTTGTTTTATATACGAGCAGTTGTGTACAACAGTCAGAACAGAAATTTACCATTAACTAGGCAGACACAGTTTGTACGGTTTTTATTTTCTAATTAGAATGGTCATAGTCTTCGCAATCATCATGTTATGTTTGTGTTTGTCTAGTTGATGATGTCATTCATCTCTATTTCTGTTTGTACTTGTTGAAGTTGTTCATTCGTATAATTCATCAGCACATATCCATCATCTTCTCTGCCTACATGATATTTTATCCCTGTCATTGTTACTGTTGTCCCTCTTAGTTCATGTATAACGTGAACAATATCTCAACAGACATGAAAGAGGTCAATGAACAACATATAGAGTGCAATCAGACTGAATGCTTTGAGGAGAAGACCTCTGGTTGTGTAATCATAAGGTTCACTGAAACATAGTTTAATTGGCATAAAGAGAAGTATAAATGAAAACAAGATAAATGTATTAGGAAACACTCTGTTGTTTTGTGTGTGTGTGTTTTTGTTTTTTTGTAAGAAGGTGTTGATATGGAAGATTTTCCCATTACAAGGGAACAAAAGTGTGAATGAAACTTCTGTCCAAGCATAAGTTAGAAGGTTTTGAAACTTTGCATGGTGGAAGTATAACTAAGAGAGTTTGCGGTAACATCATGAGAAAATCTCTTTTGAGTAGTTTAGGTTCTGAAAAGAACCGGTGGTTGACGACTCAACGTTTCAATGAGTATGCTCTGATCGTCTTCAGGAGAATGCTGAACTCTGTTGCTGGATGCTGCTTATGTACTGCCTTGTAGGGGATTAACTCGTAGTTGGTTTGGTGGTGTGCGAATGCGGGAACAGGAACTGGATAAGCTGGAGTCGTTAGCCACCGGTTCTTTCAGAACCTACACTTCTCAAAAGAGATTTCCACTTGGTGTTACCGCAAACCTCACTTAGTCAAGCATAAGTCCTTGCAGCTTGCAAAGAGAGGGAGAGAGAGAGCATTGTTGAGAGCAGGTTGCACGATGCCTTGTAAATGGTGGGGGAAGCAAGGCTGACCTCCGCTGTACAGTGGCTGGTCTGCATTTTATACAGAACTGTGGCTGCAGAAACCTTACATCTTTGAAGCAGGCTGGTGATGAAAGCAGTATGCTTCCTCAACGCTGATGACATTGAGTCCCTTCTTTTGGATGTTGTCAAAATGGCTGAAGTCAGTTTGCGAATCATTCGTCCAGCTCAGAGAAACATTCTCCATTACGCTGAAGACTCAGTGAGTTGTATGCATAGCTTTGCCTTTGGCATCCAGTATGTTAGTGACCTTGCTCAGTGCCCCCAAGTCTCTATATAAAGCTTTGATTGATTCAGTTGAAAGATGCCCCGACCAAGTCAAGTCAGCTTGCTTCCAACAATCTCAAGTTCATTCACCGATGAGAGTTTTGCATTCTCCAAAGCAGAGGTTGAGTTCGGATAGCGTTCCCTTCATCGTTGTCTTGCGTTTGGTCGAATCAAAGTAGACCTTCAACATTATTTTTATTATCGTCGGGTAACCTTCCAGCCCATCGCAGCTCTGGTAGTTTGACTGTCATTGACTGTTGATTTTGCCTTTCTATTTCAGTGAGGCGCAGTTGTCTTCGTATTGGTCCTTGAGCTTTATCAAGTTTTTGTATGAAGGTCTTTCGTACTAAAGTTTGTTGTTCAAGTCAAACAATACCCTTGAGGTCAGATAAATGGGGGACTTTTGGGACGATAGGTGGCAGCAGACTTACCAGTTAAACCCATCGTTCTCGGTAATGTGCGCATGCTTAGACCTACGTCAACAAAAGAAATTTACATGGTATGTCTAGAGTTATAAAGCTTTATATTGCGATCAGGGTAGAAACGTCAAGTCTACAGAGAGCAGTTCATTGATAAACAGCGTATTTTTTGCACAGGGAATACAGCTTGTAACTAATCAGCCTGACTGCTGGCGTATAACATACAAAAAAATAATAATAATACAAATATAAAATAAAAAAATAAAAAAATAAAAACAAACCTCGTTAAAAGGGTTTGTTGACAGAGTTACACATTGGATATAGTCCCTGCTCAGTTTTTCATTAGTTTATCAAACCTTGTTAATAGAATTGTTGACAGCGTTACCAATCATATACCGTTCCTGCTCAATTTCGTATTCATTCATCAAACCTTACTTCTTTTCAGCTTCAAATTTCAATTATACTCTGTAAACAACTTACATATTACAGGTGCACCGTTTGAGGTAAAGCGAATTAATCATCATTATTTATTTATAGCTGGCCTGAATACAATTTCTTCTCCATATTTATGTGGTTTGCTACAGAATAAATTATTTAAAGTGATTGATTTCCAAATAGTTCTACGGATAGTTCGGGTCAGACCAAATGGTTTGTCGGACATGTTGGGTCTGTCACAATGGTTCGTCGGACGCAATGGGTCGGACACAATGGTTCGTCGACACAATGGGTCGGCCGTAATGGTTCGTTGACACAATGGGTCGGACGTAATGGTTCGTTGACACAATGGATCGAATATAGTGGTTTGTTGACACAATGGGTCGGACGCAATGGTTCGTCGACACAATGGGTCGGCCGTAATGGATCGTTGACACAATGGGTAGGACGTAATGGTTCGTTGACACAATGGGTCGGATGTAACGATTTGTTGACACAATAGGTCGGACGTAATGGTTTGTTGACACAATGGGTCGAACGTAATGGTTCGTTGACACAATGGGTCGGACGCAATGGTTCGTCGACACAATGGGTCGGCCGTAATGGATCGTTGACACAATAGGTCGGACGTAATGGTTCGTTGACACAATGGGTCGGACGTAATGATTTGTTGACACAATGGGTCGGACGTAATGGTTCGTTGACACAATGGACCGAATATAGTGGTTTGTCGGACAAAATGGGTCGGACATAATGGTTCGACTTACACATTGGGTCGGACGGAAAGTTCCACGGACACAATGAGCGGGACATAATGGTTCGTCGATCCAATAGAGCGGACGTGATGGTTTGTCGGACATAATATGTCGGACACTATGGGTCAGAAATAATGGTTCTCAAAATATTCGACTGTAATAGTCCATGTGGGACAATAAGGTGCGTAACAAACGTTGCAGAAATATCAAGTGGTGGGAATGGTTCATAAATCCATGTTTGATTTGAGAAGGGATTGTATACCAGAAACTCAATTATAAAGGTACCTCAATAGGTGGGTGTATACATTTTAGTTCATCTGGTAATGAAACAATTGCATCACCACAGGGACTGTAAACCCATGGGAACCATGTGAATAGGTTGGAGAATGTTCACTTTTAGTTAAGGGAGTTGAACTGTAAATAATATGATAAACTCAGGTAGTCTGAAAGGTAGGCTACAGTGTGTGACGTAGTACACGAATTTGGTCCACATAAGTGCAAGACGTTGCTAAGTACCGCAAAGCGCTAAACTGATCATTATTTGATTCGTTACATTTGATCAGGAAAGTAATTGTGCGTTCGATGCGAAAGAGAAAGTAGGAGAAAAAGCGTCCTCACAATTGAGGAAAGAAAATCATTCATAAAATTTCGTCAACCCTTAAAACAAATCTTTTTAGAAACAAACAAATGTATTGCTTTTTTGATAGTTAACAAACAAACAAACAGAAAACCTTTGCTTTGTTTTAATTTCTAAAGCACAAGTTATAAACTCTATCTGACCCCCAAACACGAAAATGAATGTTCGATGAAATTGTTACTACCTTTCCCATCACGTATTCTAATTGCAAAACCGAAATTACACACACTCACCGGACGTGCAGATGTAATAACGCGTGAGGTATCAAGATCGCGTTTAAAAAAACCTCATTAAGATATATCAAACCACCAGAGACTCCAACATTGATGAGTTCAGAGCTACATTTCTCATTATCCAATGAAAGGTACTCTTAAACATTTGGATTAATATGGAAATTTCACACTAATATTTACAGTGTGCTGCGTATCGGAGGAAGTAACACCCGCGCCTCGTCGACCCGGTTATACATCAGTTGGATAAAGAGCGCATCCCCCCTCGCTCTGAAACAGTAAAATGGAAGGAAACCTCGGGGGATAAATTGGTTATGGGTGGGTGACAAGTCGCCCTGGCAGCAAAGTCACTGGAGCAGTTTAGACATTCGTCCGGGGACGGACGAGGGTAACCGGCGTGTATTGGATTATTACGTTTTCCTCTTACACGAACGGTTCTTGGCGAGTGCTCCGTTATAATCTGGTTGCGTGGTCGCACTGCGCGCGTGAAATTCACTCCCTATTATTGGTTTGAGGATATTAAAGTCGCATCTTGTGGCAGATGGTCCAGCGTAAACATTCCCACACAGAGACAACAAGCTGTAAGTTTAAAGGGTGGAGTCATAGATTCGTTATTATTAACGTAATGCTGATTTAAAGACAACATTATTAGGAACGCTTCAATAAAAAATTGCCTGTGAACGTTTCAGCTAAAAACAATTTCTTTGAGAAAACAGCTACAAAAAAGAAGGAAAAAAAAAGAAGAAACAAAAGTCACGGAATTTTTACCAATGGTGTCGAATCCGTGCATGTTTAGACAGCGTGGGTACCATCAGCATCTTTGCCCGTAGCTTTAAACGGACACCACGGAAATTTAAATCTCCAAAACTTCACTCGATGTGAGTTCTTGAGAATTAATTTGATTGATTTCTAATCTATTAAGGCATTTCAGAGGAAATGATTTTGCAAGATGCTTTCACCATTACCAGCTTTATAACAAGGAGGCGTTCGGGTAGAACTTACACATTTTATTTTCTTGTACTATGTCATTATTAAAGTATGAACACATCTTTAATGGTGATTTGCTTGGGAACTTAGGTTTCCAATAATTGTGGTTAAAATGTAGTACGAAAAAGTAAATACAAATTAGGAAGACATTTCCGTTCAGTTGACTCGGCATTATAAACCATTGCAGTTGGTACGGAGAACGAAGTAATCAATTGATTACGACGCGTAGAGTTACAATCATACAGCTAGCTCTCGTAGACTTATACATTTTAATCACATTATAAGCATCATATTTAAAGTACGAGGCCAACATTTTGTAATATTCAAATATCCTCGCTTTATGAGACCAAACATATACATCGAAAATCACACATCAGTCAACGTTTAAGCTCAATCGAGTCAGCTCAAAAAATTGAATTACGAGTCAAAAAATGGTGAAATGATATAACACATTGTACAATTTGGGTTTACGCATAAGTTTTGGTCTCGAGAGATGAAAACTAACTGCTTTACAAATTTCTCAAAAATTGTAGCAGTTCAAGCAAATATATAAAGGGAAGTTTTCCGTCATAACCATTGTTGAACGCATGAAATACAGAATTATATCGCTACTCATATCCGGGGGGGGGGGAGTTGGAAACAAAGCAAAGCTTTAGCAGGTTTTTGATATTTGAATTTCTAAATTAAAATGGAAACAAAATTAGACATTGTTCAAAGCCAGAATGAATATCAACATAAAATAATTAAAAAACAACAAGTCGAAAGCACTGTGCGGATTAAAACATTAATTGCGGAATTGATTCCGCCAAGTTGCAATTAACTGTAAAGATTCCATATAGTTACCGTCAGTTAACCACTGTTCAGACCCTCATCACCTGATACACTATAGTATATCCTACATGGACCAGTTATGCCCGACAAATTTTGTCGAACAATAATAAGTTCATGTTCGACATAAATGGTGTCTAACATGCGGTTAGTCCGGCAGCTAGAAACCGGACAAGCATAATAGCATACAACTTCAGACGCACAGTCTGAATACATTGGCAATATATTTTGCTATCGGTAGAATAACAAGCGATGTCAGTCATTTTGATAATTTTGAAAACTCCTTGTTATTCTCACCTTTTTATTTTGAAATGACAAATCTGCGATTGCCTGATGGCAAGCTATCTTTCCCAGCTACATACTTTGACTGTGTTTTGTATAGTAAATATAACAGCAAAGGCAACATTTTCCCCAAATATTTCCCCTATCTGCCGCACTGGGACCGACCATTTTTTTTCTTCAAATTTATCGAACTTTTTTCAGTACCTCCACATACCTTGCAGGAAAGTACTGAATGTTGAAGCATCTTGAGCGTCACTGAATGTCGGATATGAGGGCTAAGAAACAACTATTATCATTAATAGTGAAAATGTCTTCGTCGATTTTCTCTGATCTTAAAAACAATAATAATAAAAAGTTAAACAAAATATTATATGTAACATTTATCGGAGTGACTTCTACTGATATAAACTAACGTTACTGACTAGAATTTGTGTCGTATTTTTCTCGATAGCAAAACCTGTACATTCATTTGTGGGCATTGTCCAATATAAATAAATGATGTGCTCAGTGCCAACAAAATCCTTTTAGAAATAACACGAAACCCGAAGGCGGCAAAACACATTAGTCGAAACGTCGGGTTGTTGAACCCCCACAAATAAGAACCAAACCATTTTCAAATGTTGCAGATAATTCCTTCCAGGTAACCTTCGTAAATTAAGTTACTCTTTTTTTATCATACTTATTTCATTATAATCGATCAGGATAGCTGATAGTCTGCGTTGTGAGAAATTATCACTGGAGGATGAAAAAGGCGTCCACTACGGATGAACAATTCTAGCTTATTTGATGAACACGCACAAATTTGACTGCAATCGATGCTTATTTCTCCTTTCAAATGATTTTATTAATGATTTGTTTTGCCAGTTACCATGTACTTTCCATAAATGTGAAGAATCAAAGTCGATGTCGATGCTTGGGAGAAAATGGAAACAAATAATGAGCTGAAATAAGTTACACTAAAGTTTTCTATTTTGTATTGGTGAGTAAAACAAAATAACACACGGAAATGTTTTGCAGTGTCAGCGAGTTGCAGTGAAATTATCAGCTATAGTCATGAGTTCTCGGATTTGGAGGATGGAGAACAGAGACGCTCTAATAACATTCTAAAAATCCATTACAAATCTTACTTCAGAGTCGAACACAGTTTGAATTAAAATAAACATGTATTACATATTAATTGGAGTAACACAAACATGTCTTTGGGGGTTTAACCAGATATGCCGGGGGCGGGGTTTTGGGGGGAGGACGGGGGTCAAGTACGTTGTACAAAGTTTATAAGTATGTAGAAAATTGGTTTTTCGGTGTGTAAACTGTATTACTTTAATATGCGACAAGTAGACACTTCGTCTGCATTGAGTGGGCTGCTCAGCCTGCTATTTCAATTCACGCAAATGATTACACTATTTTTTCTAAAACTGATTTCCGGTCGTTAATAATCTCAAAGAATTGTTCTCAAATCGATTAAGTGAATTTTAACGATCATTACATTGATACAAATCCACTTTTCATTTGTTTATGGATCTGTATAATATGTAACTGGAAAAACAAAATCAAGTAACTAACCACAAGGGACATTTATGATGGGGTTGATTTTATAAACAAAATGTGGTTGAACAAAGAAAAACTGACCAGACGGGACTTGAACCAACGACCTCCGGATTAACCTATCTAGGCCGATGTTGGCGGTCTCCCTACTTTGTCCTTTTTTTTCTTCTTCGGCGTGCCAGTCAGAAGCCACACAAACTTTAACTGCCGTGTAGCCGAGGATCACACCCAAAACGTACACACAAATAAATATACAACCTGTTTACGAAACAACTCGGGAGGTAAACATGTAAACAAAAATCGCAAGGCCGGGATTGGGGTGGGGAGGATTTTCCCCGCTAAGGACCCCCCCCCCCCCCCCCCCCCCGTGTACGTAAATGTACTTAAATGAATTATACAAATCACTGTATTCGGCAGGAATCTGCCGGGGCGAATTTTTTTTCCCTGAACCTTTCAGGCAGTGTACGTGGAGTTTAAGCCAATCAGAGCGAGGAACGTCACATAACACCGCTTTCTGGCCAACGTACATATGTACACTGTACTGCCCGAAAGGTTCAGAAAAAAAATCGCTGCGGGGGGGGGGTGCAAAGTTTTTGAAGCGTAAACGAACGTCGTGTCTTTATTCTAACAAGCTCACGCAACCTATTAACTGGGGGTGATTGAAACGATCTTATTTAAACACAAGCACGATAACAGATGTTATTATTTCCTGAGAAAGGTCAAAATCCAACGCCTAAAAAGAACACCGCTGAACAGATTTACTGGTACCAAAGTCCTTTATAACATCGCGGTAATAGTTTGAAAGGCTTAACAATGAACGTATTGTTATTGTCCTTAGTCTGTAGGTAAATGTATCACATAACTGGATTAACTTATAGCTGTGGTAACCGTTTGAGAAACTGTATAATGTACCATTGTGTGCGGCATTCACTAGCAGTTGGACTGATACAAGACCTAAATCATATAATTGCCCCCTTTGAGGTATGGTGGACACTTTATAATTGCACTGTTTGGTTTGGGTGCATACATTTACCTAAACCCTTAGAGTGCCCAATGCAATGTGTCCACAATAACTAAAAATCGCAGCGTTTTTTTTTTTTTTTTTTTTTTTTCTACACCGTTCGGAGTTTATCATCTTTCAGGTTTTTCTCGGCAAACAAAGAACGCCTGGAGAAATTTGAGAGAAGCCGGGGAATAGTAGATGATAATCATGTCCCTCTCAAATTAATGCACGCATCGACAGCACTACAGCATGTCGATGATAGTTGCACCATTTAAACTAGATTAAGGAACTTTTAATTTGAGTACTTTTGTTGCTTTTAATCGATTAATAAGTCAATTTAATTATGAAATAAAGTCCAAAACAAAAGTTATTAGCATGTGACGTTTCGACACTGGCAGAGTCTTTTCCGAAGGCTAAACAAAATGAAGTGAGAAAAAAAAGGGGCACCATCACGTTCATTTCAAAGTTTCAATTATTATTGGTTAGTATAGCAAATACGTATATTCCTTATTACAAGATGCATCAATTCCACTGTGGCGACCGCTATCGAATCAGCACTCCAAGTGATGAAAAATATATCATAAACGAAGTGTTTCATGAAAGGTATCCAGCCTAGAATTTCAAAGCTCAAAAATACCTTTCTAGTTCGTTTAGTTCTTGCCTTACGGCATTTGCCTGAGTTGAAGTAATGGAATATGTATTGAGTGAAATATGAGAAACGTACTTAATCAAGTATAATTTGTACCATATCAATTCTTCTAGTGATATTTCCTCTAGTATAGACAGAGTTCATTGTAGTTTGTTTGCCTGAACGTTTGCATGAACAATCGAAGTGATGAGTTTGATGCTATTGGAATGCCATGCCATTTAGAATTTCAGAGATTCCCATCACATAAGTAAAACTTTATTTTTCTTGGGCGGGGGGGGGGGGGCTGTTACACCATGCCATACATTGAACACCAAAATGGAACGTTGATACCAAATGGAAATGTTCTTTTTCGTATTGTTCGTATTGTGTTAGTCATTACATATACCACTTGATTAGAACAATGTATATGATAATAAATATATAGGCCTATACATGATAATAATAGTAATGATAATAAATTAAAAAAATAATACAATAATAATAATAGATAATTCACCAGTCACAAACAATTCACCAAGGAAACTCTAAGAGTATTGATATTTATCTAGTATTACAATCTGCATATTAATAAGATAAACAAAAGTTAAATACAATTATTTAAACAGAAAACAAATCAGTACAACAGCAAGAAAACAATGATGGTCACGATTTGCACAATGCAGCTACCAGAGTGACACTTAAACCTCGTTCCTACGTCACGGCCTGTTACCGTTTTCACTTCGCTATGAAAAGATTGTTCCATCCCGAAATAGCCCATTTTTGCCCCATTGAGTGGGTAGCAACAATTGTTGACAAATATGTATGGACCCCGTTCCGCTAGTTGAGTTATCTATAGACAAGTCTGACAAACTATGAACCCCCCAAACTACCGAACTATTGAAATCAGTCTATTTTTGACGTTGGCCATACGCTTCAGTGATTGCCAATGGTACGCTGACCTCGTGCCGTGTAGGGAGTTGGGAACAAAGTACGAAAGGCAATGTAAAGCAGTGGTGTGTTTCTGGGCGCCATTGCTAAACCATTCTATAGACCATGTTAAAAAAAATTGTTCGAAGTGAAACATTCCCATGCATCCTGGTCTTGCTTCTTGCCGTAGAACAATCTTCGGAGGATATGTGTGTTTTTTGCTCGGAGGAACGTTAAGTTCAGAGTTCTGAAGTCCATGATGATGACGAAATGGATGGTGAGTGTTAAACACACCTTCGTAGTTGTAATTATCACGCATATACCATAACAAACTCAATTGTTACAACCGGGATTTTTCATGAGCAATATTACCGGACCTCCAAATCACTCATACACAATAATAATTATATCATAAATATTCGCAGAACATACAGACATAGGTTACAAAGCTTGTATTTATGAGCTTCTGTTTAAATATTTGGAAATAAGAATTAATGAAGTAAGTTTATGGATTAGCCTATATGCAAACTTTACAATATGTGTCCCTTTTAAGTTTGTGTTTGTGTGTTTTGGGTTTTTTTTTTGGTTTTTTGTTTTTACTTTTTTTTGTACTGGTTGTTTATAAAAAATAAAAAAAATATATATACTTATAAATTAAAACTAACATGTTATTAGTTATTTTTTTGTTTGTTTTGCTGTCCCCGTTTTGTTGGAAGTGAAACAATTGGGCAAACAATGTGACTTTATACCTTCCTTCTCTTCGCATTCGGACTTATACCAGAGTGCCCTGACTGTAATAATATAAGAGTTGCAACACCCCAAGCTTTTTTGTGATGCATAGGCCTAATGGTCACACTGCCAAGAACATATACACCCACCTGTTGTTTCAAAACCACCCCCAAAAATATCGCCCGAACCGGTTAATCCCAACAAAGTAGTAGACCCGTCTTTAATGCATGTTTATTATAGTTATTTTGTTCCTACTCAGTCAGTTGATACATGAAATACACACGTTTTATTTAATGTCGTCGTCGTGTATTGATATCTTAATATAGCCGTTCTACCATATTATTTGTCTTCTTCGTAAAGCGATATATGGCTGTTTTATACATGTGTTTCTTCTTCGTGAAGTGATGATTTTAATACAGCCGTTCTATGCATGTGTTGGTATTTTTTCATGAAGTAAAATTGTATTATAACTGTTCTATATACTCTCTGTCTCCTTCGTGAAATGATACTACCTATAGTCGTTTTATAAATTTGTGTCTTCTTCGTGAAGTAATACTTTAATATACCTGGCGTTATGTACTATTTGTCTTCTTCAAGTTCATTTAGTATACCCTTTCTATACTGTTAATGAAGTGATATTCACACTTTGTGAGTTTTTACATTGATATACCCGTTTTTTTACCGGGCCAACTTTTTGTGTGAAATATTGACCCAAATTATATCTGACAATGATTGTAGTGCAAACACATTTAATAAGTTTAACAAAAGTCACAAATTTCATGCATACCATTTGTTTTTGGCATCACTTGAATATAATTTATTTATTTTTATTAAAAAAAATATTAAAAAAAATATATGTTTCAGATGTTACTACCGTAAAACAACAAACACGTACACACTGTGATGGAAAGTTATTGTTTTGCTAGCTTTGGAAGTTTTCGAAGGCATGTTCATAAAATTATTTTGTTATTTGGAACAATCTATGCCCCAGCGGTTTGACTCTCTTCTTGAAGTTAATACGGGAAATTAAATCCTATCCTCTTCAGATTCATCAACTTAATACAAAGTGACGTTGTTTCCTGGCAAATTATTCTATAATTTTGTTACCGTTGGGTACATTGTTCATGGATCAGTTATCCCGAACAGTTGTAGAGAAAGAGTCGTTAGGCTCTTGAATAGCTACACCCCAAGTGCAAAAAAATTGGCAATATGTTCTTCTATAAAACTCCATTATTAGTCCGCGTTTTAGTCTAACAACTACAGCGCGCCTTTGTCATGAGTAGTACTGTAAACCAATAACACAACCAAATAAATCAATAACACACAGCATATTTATTGTTTAAAGATATAAATGAAAAGCATTGCTTTTCTAGATTTGAGTTAAGCTCCAGAACATGACCGACTGTATACATTGTAAACACTTAGAAAGAAAGACGTTCAGACAACCTAAAAAAAAAAGAACAACACAATTCTGAAGACAGTTCAGTACACAAAAAACCCAAGTGGAAATTCAAACAAATTTATACAGACAAGATTATTACCACATACGACAAGTATAGACACTTCTGTTGTACTGAGTAGCTTGAGCAGCCCTTTATTCTCATTGAATACACAGTAAATTACATGATCTTAGAACCATGAACATTTTGTCAAAAATGCAACCATTTAACCAAACTTAATTTTCAAAACTGAAAGCAAAGTATTGGCCTCAAATCGATTATAATTGTTTTATTTATTTTTTTTTTTTACCAAAGAGTATCTTCGCCCCGACGCTAACGGTCTCTACTTTAAATTAACCCGTAAGTTTAACTTTTAATTAGAACTGTAAAACAAACCAAACAAACCATAACAACCCAAACAACAACGACATTGTAATGATGATGCTTTTTAGTTTGTTTTCTAATAGGAAATTATGTGGCGAAGTTGGGAAACGGGGTATTTATTCCCTGAAAATCTGCGAGGATACCAACACAGGGCCGTGACTATAAGCTTACTTGCCGCAAGGTGCTAAACCCATCTTCGATAATAACTTTTCTTGATACCCAAATTCCAGACAAGCCTTTAGTAAAAAATAATCAGTCTGCGTTGACTCCAGACCTTATCCGTGGGCATTTCTGGATGCCTTATTCCCAAGAATCAGTTTGTGTGTGAACCACTTTAAAGGGGCGATATTCTTTGGTAAATACTAAAAATATTACTGACTATTAAAACTTATTTTGATGTTGATAATATAAAACAATGCTGGACTCGACTCCCTTTTGAAATAATGTCGTTTAAGAGAAAGGGGTAAATTTTCACTGCAAAAATTGAATCTAAGAAAGGCTTCAGGCATAAAGCACACACTTCTATGCAGCAAGAGTTGTTTTCCTTTCATTATTTTATTGCAACTTCGATGACCAATTGAGCCCAAATTTAACAGGTTTGTTACTTTATGCATCTGTTCGGATACACCAAGTGAGAATACACGTCCTTTTAATACAACTACCAAAAGTATACACTGCCTTCGATTTTAGACTTTTGTAATTAAAACATGATACAATAAAACAAAAAGCTTTGGTTAAACTTTGTGTGGGGATTGATTGACCCATTTTTGTTTTCTCTTTCAATTGTTTGATGTTCCAGAAATACTGACTGGGTGTCAACCACTGTACAGCTTAAACGTATTCATAGGGTCATTGAAAACTCGACTTGTCCACAATTACCTCAACATACAAAGAGGCACGAAATTAGGCTGACATAATAACAAAAACAGTATTGTTACCACGAAGTGTGTGTTTTTGGTTTTTGTCTTGTGTCTGTCGTTTTTTGAGAAGTCTCTCCCCCCTAAACCGGTCATGACTGACAAAACTTTTGATTTAAAGAAAATAAATTGTCAAAATGTGATTATTCGGAATTTCAAAAAATATTAAAGTAAACAGGAAGAGCTGCCCAAGGCAAGATTATGACATTTACGTGTTTTTTTAACTCCTCGAACGATGAGGGGCAGCCGCTTCAATCGACAAGAACATGTTCAGACGTCTGCTTGGATTACTTAGTCTATCAATTGCTCTTTCCTTTCTGTCTAGTGTGCTTTTATTTGAGTGGGTAAAACGACGTGCCTTCAGGATTGGATATTTCGTAAAAGGATAAATAATGTTGTCATATTGGAGACTGTCTGACCGTAAACAAGATTAAACATTACCTTTTTGCCCCTAACGTTACAAATTATGGTTCGTATGTCATGATAAGTAAAATCAAGACGGACAAGTGAGTGAAGAAATAGTTTGCGAGTGACATGTTAAATTGGTTACTTTTGTATGGGGGGGGGGTACTTTCACAACGTTTTTAAATGAGCCAAAGAAAACAATTGTATGGAACAAAACAACCAGTTTTGTATACATGGATATTGTTTGATTCCATCCTGTTCAATCAATGTGAAAGCACGTGTCTAAGTTGTTGTGGTGTTTTTTTTTTTTTTCAAATACTAGTTTAGCTGGTTTCTTTTTTAAGTTTCAACAATATTTATACTATTTTATCTAGAATAAAAATAATTAGAAGACAAACAAGAACATCAAGAAAAATTGGGTACATGTTGTAAAACTCTGTCAAGGATTAACAATAATTCTAAAAAGATCATAGTTCTTGTGTTAATAATTACTAACACAATTTAACAATAATAAAAAATAAACAATAATGAAATAAATGAAAATTAAACAAAAACTGGAAGACTAACGCAATTAAATAAACAAATAGACGAATACAACTCATTTTAAGATGTACTTTTCAATGATTTATTTCCTTGATAATAAACATGTTGAATGACAGTATAATCATACCAGAACGCTCTTAAATCACTGCCCAAAACCATTACAATGCTCCTTGGTTAGGTCACGGGTTCCTGGACGCGATGCGGTATAAATTAGAACGGTTTAACAAAAGACTTCCCAAAATAGCTTTCCACGTTGAGTTCACAATAGGCTTGGGGCGCTGTTTCTTACATTATTTTTTTTTTATTGCCGGCTGAGTCCACCAAAGCGTACTAATACATCGTGGTAATTTTTGAAGCAAGTTTTGTTTAATAATGGGTAGGTTTTGAAAACATTTACCCGGGTATTGTTGAACCTTACCATGCTTATTTGACTGTACCTGAAGTTGGATTCACGTTCGCATAATGGAACAATGCACTCCTCATACGTTCCTATAGAACCGAATCTATTTATAGGTCCTGTAGCCTGCGGTTGAAGGGTAAAACCAGACATGCGCAATCACCTACTTCAACTTGTGGATACCTTTTATTTGTTAGGATCTGGTTTGGTTAAAGTACACTGCAAAAACATTGGTGTTTAATTGGTTCTTTGGTAACTACGTGACAGCACACGCGCGGTGTTATATCCCCGTTATTGTGTCGCTGGTGAAAGTAACACCGTGACGGTGTTAAATTAACACCGTGTCGGTGTTGTCACATATTGAGGAAGAGAATAAGTTTAACCAGTATAATTATGTAATGGTGGTCCTGCAAGTTATTTTTGTAAACTTACTTTTTTGCTTATTGCTCTCCATCCCCAGTAAGATATAAGGCCAGCATTTTTAATCGTTAAATGCAAGATTGGTCGTTCTATGTTTGTTGTTGGGACAATTTTGTTAACCTCTACCTTGTAAATTCCCCCGCTTTTCTCTTTTTCCTTTGCTACATTTTCCCTTATTTAAGTGAAGTGGCGTTGCCATAACGACGTACCATGGCAACTTGATTGTTCGCCATGTCCAATTATTTGGTTCACCTGTTGATTCGGTATTGGGATGTCTGACATACGTGGTTTTTGTAGTGTGTTTTTTGTTTTCCTTTTCTTTAACATTTGATTTTTTAAAACTTTTATTATTATTCGTTCGTCTTGTTTTACCAGGGTAGAAAAGTTCAAACAAATTCAAGTACTTCTGAATAAAATAAGTTCATTATATGTACACAAAATGCCTTAAACTCATAAATGGCACACGTGTTTTTCAATAAGATTTTTTTACATTTGTTTTGTTTTGTTTTGTTTCACCAGGGTAGTTCATCCCTAAACGGAAAAAAGGGGGAAAAAGACGAAAACACAATCAAAAAGAAAAGAAAAAAAAAAACTAAGAAATAACTACATGTATCGTTTAGAAATCTTGTGAGAATCGAGGAAGTGATCAGAATCCTAGGAGTATCCGATTTGAATCCTGTAGGACTTTATAATAATTTTTCCTAACAAGGAATCGTATTTTTTGGGTTTGATTTCCCAAAGCACTAATATCCATTTTAAGATGAGTTGTCAGTATAACCATAGGATTTCTTTTGTGACATCACACTTTGCTTAGCAGTGAAGATTGATAAACAGTTACGATCTATCTCGACTCTTTGTGAAATCAGCTCTCGGGGCCCTGACTTAAGGTAACAAATATATATATATATAATAAAAATATTAATAAATAAATCAAATATCAAATTAACATAATATGCCCATTATAGTTTAAGTGCACATAGTGCCTTTAAACGAAACTAGAAAAATTACTTTGGTGCGTATTTTGTTTCATTCAAACAAGCGGGAAAGTATGTATTTGTATATTTTCCCCAACACCAGAGTTACGAAATATGTTTAAATACCTTTGGAGCAATCACATAAAGTTGAAAAAATGTCCATATAATTTCCCCCACGCAAATTAAATAATGAATAATTTAGCTAGGCAATTATTTCAAAATGCTGGCGATACACTCTTGCTTTAAAGTTACAGTTGCTGTCATTTATAACACTATTTATTTTGTTGATCCACAATTACGTTATAGTGAGTAAGCATCATGCCTATTTCCTTATATTGTTATTACTTTACCTTTCTGGTAATGAAACCCAGGAACTCTAAGAAGTGCCTGACATTGTCACCTGCGGGCCTGAAGACGTGCGTATAATAAAGATACACGTAAAAAAAAAATAATAATAATACAAGTAAACATGTTTAAGATAATATTTCAATTTGAGATGGTGGAGGAAAACCATAACTGGGGAGAACCCACGCAGTCAGGTAGGGACTGAAATCCCAACCCACCTGCTAGCCTCCAATTCGGGGTGGGATGCCAACTGGGCTCCATAGAACCAAAGGTTTGTAGCAGCTACCTGCGTAAAAAACATTTGGCAGATTATAAAAACCTGGTTTGAGGTTTCGAGCTGGAACGGGGTTTTCTGCTAAACTGGCATGGCTGTGAACACAGAATATCAATGCCATGTACTAATGTTTTTAGATTCAACCAATAATATAATAACAAAATTTTACGGGGAAGCTTCGCACATAACACGTGTGTACAGTACCACAACCCTTGTGAAAAAAAGAAGAATAACTTTTGTGTTTAATTGTGAAAAGGGCGACCTTGGTTTTCTGCGCTACGTGCAGAAATATTGGCAAGCAATGGATGATGTGTCCTCTGAATTTCCATTTGTAATTTCAGATACAAAAGGCATTGTCCATGTTGCAGCAATGTCGCATTTCGTGTAATACATGTACCAGGGCCTCCATGGAAAACAGTGTGTGATAGGAAACATTGCATTAAATGTAATACAAAGATCACGCTGGAAACAAAGACTAAACGGCTTGCACTTCGTGCATGAAGTAAGCATTTGACAATACCCTAGTAGGGATTCGTAATTCCTCAAAGAGGTTCATTTATTGATGCATTTATTGTGGGTTTACGATTGAGGAGTCGTTATGCAATGACTTAGAGTTAGTTCTGAGGGTTGGCTCTAAAGAGGAATGTCTCTACGAAATGTATTTGATTGACAGTTTCCTGGTTAACAAGGAAATGTGCTCGTGTACTGTACGAGCACCGTTTACTGCTTTTTCAAATAGTTATTGTAACGTTCAGCGACAAATTTATGTTTAAGTCCACTCTGCACGAGGAGCTGTTTGTTGCATCCATGTTTTATTCCCCGATCTATACTGTTGTTATAACGCTGTTTATTTACTTCAAAAGTCGCTTGCTATTAAGAAAAGCTGAGTTTTGTTTTCTGGTTTTTTTTTATTATTTAATTTTACACTGTGCCATGAAACTTTACTTTTAATTTGTTGTAGTTTTTCTCTTTGATCTTTTATTTTTCATTTGTTTATTCTATTTCCCCTTTTGTGCAACTTTACTTTGTTATAGGCCTAGTTATCTACATTCACATTTGTAGTGTATATTTGTATGTCCTTATGCTACCCTCACATTTTTATTCACATTATCATAAGTATCATAGATAGGCCCCAAAACAATCAGTTGTGGGTATGGATGACCCTGTATGAAGGTTTTTAAAACCTATTTAATAAAACGATCAAATAAATACAAACATTTTCTGAGAATTAATCGCAAATACAGAAAATTCAGATTAAAAAAGAAGAAAACAAATAAATCAATCAAACTACTGCTAATGTTATCACTCGTACATGCTTTTAAAGAGGGTTGATCAAGTTGTCATAATGCAAATATCGAGGTTATCTGGCAAGAGACTGGCCTGGATACGAGCAGCGGCAATCAAAATGCCGCGTCTGTTGATATACATTCGCCTCAAGGCTTGCATTGTTTTAAGGGATATTCCTATATCCCGTCATGGAGATGTTTGTGTCATGACTTGGAAGACGACCACAAGACGGATCAAGTTAAACAATCTTTGGTCTTGATTAAGCTTTTGATAAGATTTGATTTATACAAGTGAACATCTCCTCACGATTGGTTGATTATTGATTTTCAGTATTACAATTCCATTGAACTTCTGCTGATTTCAAGAGTCGGGCGAGACAACTTGCCTAAGTACAGTGTGAATGATCGCGGTTATATGTACTTTCTGTTTATAAAACATATCATCCGTACATTTGCTTGTTTGACTTACTATATACTCATGTTGCAGCCTGAAAATTTTGAATACTTTACTTTATGCAATATCCGGTGAAGATCAAACTTCACTACAGTGTTGTACCATTGGAACAAATTTCATTTATATTTACATAATAATCATAAAATTATACTCTCTTTTTTTGTTTCTTGTTTTCTTCCGTTTTCTCTCTCTCTCTCTCTCTCTCCTTTTTTTTTTTTTTTTTTTTTTTGGGGGGGGGGGTTGTTCTTGGCAATCACAGTCGTAAAACAGACAGGGGAGAAACACGGAAACATAAACTGATTGGGTTTAAAGTACATCTGGCATATTTTGTCAATGTATGCCAACGATCACCTTGGATAGAGAAGACTAAAATAAACACGATGTGTTCGGTTGAAGCCCGAACTCCAAATTCGAACAATGTGTCAACACGAAGGCTCTAAACAATAACATAGTTTAAATTTTGAATTTCCCCGATTCGTATGGACGAGAAAGAGTGCAATGCTTGTGTTGCACTCTAAATACTCCCAGGTCAGGGAGACTTGGATTCCCGGGTCTCAGGGTCTGGCCTTCCTGACCCAATTATGAGTCAGTCTGACCCGGCAAGTTGTCAGTGACCAGCGCCTTTGAATTATCATCCAGATACTGTGCGCCATTTACATTGTATGTACTAATATATATATATATATAAAATCAAATCAATAATGATATAATACAAAGAAAAGTGATTTTGACCCAGATTTGGCGTCAATCTGATCCAGATATGGGTCATTTCGACACATAATCCAGAATATATTGACCTTTGTGAACCCACATGATTTTGTTGGTCACCTAAATATTAAACCGTAAACAAAAACATTCAACAACATTACCCTTAAATGGGATGCTGTTGTTAACAATCTCCCCCTTCATGCTCGCGTTACCGTAGAACTAGTAAATGAGAAAGGATGGGAAATAGGGTATTGTGTAACGACAATAAAACATCCTTAAAATAGTGACAAATTGAAACCCTGTGGACACTTGGCGTTTTTAATGTATACACTATGGAATTATGTGCGTGTGGAATAGCCTGGAAGAACACCCGGGTTTTTATTATGATAGTTAGCCCCACAGTTATGTTCCCATTTCGTTCCCCATATCTGATATACCGAAGGCAGCGTGAATCAAAGGGTGAACTTACTTGTATGTCAGACTATAGTCACTTTCTCTATGCCTGTCCCAAGACACACAGCCCAGAAACAAAGGCACACTCTACATGCATGTGTAATAGCAAGGAGCAAACCAGCACATGTGTATTAAAGTGTGTATTAACTTTGAGACCTTATAGTCAAAACCTAATAATAGCTATTCAACGAGCAGCAATGAAGGCCTGTCTAGCACGCGGGAGATGACGTGGGACCATATTAAAGGTAAAAACAAATCGTGAATATTCATTTTTAGGGGCGGTTTTCTCCGCAGAGAAATGTCTCAGTTGACAATAATATATAGTAATTAGTGTGACAATGTCTTCATAGGTCTTAGTGAACGGCTAATGATTTGCCCTGGGTTCTTCATGCTCATTTACGTGCTTATTTCAGTTGCAGCTACCGATATAAACTGCTCCGACTCACCAAATGGGTTTTCATCGACATTAACTCCAAATATATTGGGCGATTGGATGAACTAATTAGTGATTTGTTTTTAAATTAAAACTAATCGTTTTATCAATAGTTTGTTTTCTTCGGTAATTGAAATTTGGGTCGACGATTGTTTTTGTCAACATAATGCTGATTAAAGGCAAAATTATAAAGAAATAACTATACAATAAAAGTCACATGTGAACGTTTCAGGTGAATATAGAATGCATACTTGCTGAGGAAACGGCAACAAACCGTCTATGTTCACAAGAAAGTCGAATCCATCAAAGTTTAGCAAGGTGACAGCGGGTACCAGCCACATATCTGGCCTCATCATCATTTGCAAACGGACACCAACCCTCAAAAATCTTGCGGACAATTCATGTTTGAATCGTTTCTCAGAATTTAGGGTGAACAAAAAAGTTGTATCCAAACCATCTTTAGGGAATTCTTTCTCAAAATGGTTTATACTATCAACAGCTGCAGTGCTTCTCATAAAGTAAGTTTTTATAGTCATTAATTGTATGAGTATTTTCAAAGCTATGACCCACCTTTAATTATAAACAGTGATGTATTCGGTGAACTGATGAGAGACATACATCAAGTAATTGTTTCTTTAAAAACAATTATGTCGTTGAGTTTAGTTCGAAGCGCCATTGTAAACGTTTTATTTCACGAATGTATTATCGAAGCGGTAAAAAGGCAGGTCAACCTAATGGGAGAAGAAGGTTGGAGACGTTGTACGGTGTTTACACTCAAAACATGAATCAGGTTATAACCGGGGACCTGGAAAGTTGGATACTTTGAAAATAGAACTTGGGTGGTTGATGAATAACAACTGTCTCTTTTACAAACAACTTTTGCGCCCACATAACACGCAAGACTTCGCACAAGCAATACGAATAGACCAAGCGGGGTTCGTGCCACGCTCTAGGAATAGTGTTGAACGTTCGAAACAGAGGAGGGGAAAAACAGTACAGCAAACTAACTTCACTTCCCTGTGTTGCCTGACGATTGCAGACCTTGTCGAGCCCCCAGACTAAGAGCTGACGGCCCCATTACAAGTCGAGAACAAAAATCGATTTCGTGAAACGCCTCGGAGGAGCCAGGCATGGGGACCCCCCTTTCCGACATTGACCGCCCAGTAGCAATAACGAAATGGTGCCCCCGATGTCTTATTCGTCTTCTAGTGGGTTAGTTTCTTGCATTATCTCAGATGGATGCTACGATATTCTCCCTGCTTGTAGTTTACTCGCGTTTTCCAGCGCACTGATCAAACGCATTAACAACGACAAATTGGAATCGTGCTACGTAAACCTAATCGTGTTTGGTTTTGCGACAGAAGCAGCGCTCTTTTGGGACCACTCTTAACCTGGTGTATTGATGCTTAACTTGGTTGAGGGTGTAAACTGGCAGAGATTGTATATTGGATATGAATATCCATTAACTTGGTCCAGCCGACAAGTCTATATTGAGCAATGTAATAACGCTCTTCGTTAATGTAAAACAATGAAATGTTAATCTTGCGATATCATGTTGATTCTTACGGAGACCTAACCGTCACCATATTCATCCTCATCAGACTGTTGGATGAAACCCCCATAATGCAATTCCCGTTATTATCTCCTTGCTATTCTGGTCCATACACAAACACGTCTGTTTGTATGATTGGATTTCCTATCTCCATCTTCTCTTCTGTCTTCCTCGTCTGATTTTTCCATTTCTACGTCTGCCATTCGGTTAGTCGTTCGGTCAACCTGTTGTTATGTCTTCTTGATAATTGTGGCTTGCCCATCCCAATTAAATTTCCTTTATCTCGTCCAAGATGTCTTTGATCTGATGTTGTTGCTTTTTGGTATGTCTATCTAGGATTGATGCATTTGTTATTGATTGTTTTGTTCTTCTTTTGATGTACACAATTTCCTCGTCACTTTGAATTAAAACAATTTGCATGTAGGAAACCAAGTTCTGTCCCCATCAAACGTGCTAGGCCAACGCATGTACATGGAAATCAGTAACACCTGCTGAATGTGCTGTGCACTTTCCTGCACTTTACAACAACGACCAAAATGACAATTAGTCGCTTTATGCTTCTGTGCCAAACTGCCGAAGGCACAATGATATCACCCATTAGGGCGTGTTATTTCGTGTTTTGTTTTGTTGTAGTTTTTTCGTGTTCCCATTAAAACATGGATGGGACTGTGTGTCGTCGGTCTCTTCAAATTATATCACTTGTACTTTCATTGGGGTTGGGGGGTGAAAATCTCCAAATGAAAACATTTATCTCTTAATCGTTTGCCGCAGCGAACATCTGACCCAATATTTCACTTTGGAAAACAACAAGTGTGAAAAAGTAGACGCCACACATTTGTGACAAGCCGTATAACCAGGTGTTAGTTGAATTGCTTCATGGTGCAGGCCTAGACCAGAGCTTTGATCATTCCATCAGTAACGCAATGGATTTATTCGTATACAATTATATATGCGAGCTGAAAAACTGGATCATAGATTTCACTCCTGCATCGGCAACTGATTGTAAGGTTTTCCTCATACCTCGGAATGCTCGACTAATCAAATTGAGCAAATCTTAACCCAGATGCAAATGCATATTTCAGTAACTTCATCACTGCATTGCAGTGGTCACTCGAAGTTGCATGTGAAATCCAATATCCCACCATATGACTCAAACCAGTTTAAGGGTACCTAAACAAAAATGCAATAACAACGTACAACTTCAAACAAACAAACAAACAAACAAACAAACAAACAAACAAGCAAACAAACATACATCATTTAGACCTAGCACACAGTACATCCTAGAAAAGTAGCGGGCCCTTTACTGGAAATAAACTTGGCTGTTAAAAATGACTCCATGGGTGCCATCACACCCAAAAAGAATCAACATTTACACCATAGGGTGGTAGAAAAACAATTCAAAAACAACTACGTTTTTTTTTTACACCCTAAGGTGTTAATTTTGATTCTCTCTTCGGTATCATAATTAATATTATTATGTTGTTGTTAAGAATAATACTAACTAAATAAATACATCACAAAATAGCATAGCAACAAATACAATTAAGAATAAATAATACATTTGTAAATAACCTTCAGCCTATCTGGTCGAAAGGCTCTCTTCAAAGTATTTCCTTTGCTCCACAATGCTGCATTCTTACCAGTTGATGGCGTGTACACTCGAGGAAGTCGAGGCAGGTGCAACCTGGTGGTTCTTGCAGCCTGCTTTGATACCCCCAAACATACTCAATTTGAGACCCGTGGGCACCGCCGGGGCCTCCATCAAAATTTCAAGAAAGAAGTGTCTAGCTGATTAGCAATGAATATGTCAAGGTTTGGGAATTAACCGAGTCAGCTTGTTAATTAGCTCGCACATCGGACCTGTCTTGTTATTAACCGAAACACCAATAGTAAGACGTCATTTCCGAGTCAATTAAAGTCCACAAAGGTGCCGCTGTTATGTAATCATCGCATGAGTAACAAAATAACAAAAGTATTCGCGAAATTTCGCAAAGAAATGAATAATAATAATTGTAACAGACATAACAAAACTACATGAAAAGGATTCATAAATGACAACTTGCACACGGAAAGGCTAATAATAAACAAATGGACCTCATTGCTGAGGGTGAAACAAGTTGAACCGCATTCAGCATTCTCCTGAAGACGAGCAGAGTATACTGTTCGAAACGTCGAGACCACACCGGCTCTTTTCAGAGCCAACACTCCCTCAAAAGAGATGTTATACATGGTTGTACTATTTAGTATTTATAGTTACTTCTTAAGATAAACAGTTCCCTTAAACCATATGTCTCTCTTACAAAACGCACTGAGAAGTTATAATAATAATAATGTAAAACAAAACAAAAAACACATATCTGATGCAACTGTATTTTGAGTTGGCTGTCTCTCCTTTTTCGACATTCCAAAACGCAGTAGCTCTGCACCTCGAATTGAAGGGCAACATAGATTGCCATCCGAATATGAGAACGTCAATATCCATGATTTAGCTCTCGTGAATTTATGCTAAGTATGTTGGCATTGTGTTTAAATAGCTAATAATCATGCCATAATGGCAGGGTGTACTTGGCAGTCGGATTGCCACGAGGTCACTTTGCAAATAGTAATGACGTGACTTGTTTTTAGCTAAAGGACATTTCCAGTCAACTCAGGACCATTGTGTGCAGGAACCTGCTGTATCCAGGAAAGTGAACAGCATATTGCGAAGAGTAAAACTTTGGCAAAGCACCGCTACTAAAAGAAGAAGAAGAACAGAATATATAAAGCAAAAAACAAAATGGAGGGGGGGGGTACCAAGCAGTGTAGTATTGCCATGCAGTATATAGGAGCAACAAGATATAACTAAAACGTGGTCGTCCTGCCAAAACGTGGATAGACAACAGAAAGAGGACTGTGAACATGCCGTGAGGGCTGCTGTCAGCACTGGCTGACATAGATATTATGTTATTATTTTCATTGTCTTGAATAGTACACACTAGTCAGCTCATTTCCCAAGATATCCTGGGCTGCACCATATCACATGTCCGCACAGGGGGTGTCAATTAACAGCGCTCATTGATTTGGTCAGGAGGGGACAGGGGATCGTCCAGCTTCCTGTATGTAAAACAGTGGTGCGTCAAATGTCAGTGGTAGATATACATATTTTTATCTTGTTTAAACAAATAAGCTTAAATTAGCCACGGCTATACCTAGACATGACGTGATAGATAACAGAAAATAAATTTTAAAAACTGAAGAAAAAAAAACCCAGAAAAAAAACAAATTAAATAAAAATAAATAAATAAGTAAATAAATAGATAAATACATACAATACAAATAAAACTGATAGTAACATTGACGTAAAATAATGAACAAATAAATAAATAAAAAGCAAGCATTAAGTAACAAAACTTAACACAATAAATACAAATTAAAGTGAAAAATACATGGATAAATATAATTAAACAAATAGATACAATTTTGTGTGTGTGGTACAGCTACTTAGTAACACGAATCTTCAAAAACAAAGGTTGGTGGGTTCAGTGCACTATACGACTTTTACTTAGTCTAGACTATCTATATGGGATATGATATGAGTCGGACGTAAAAGTCTCGCGCTTATTCGAGCATTTTGGGAATACGTTGGTCCCACGCACATTGCTTTAAAAGCGTGAAGGAAACAAACTTGCACACTTTAACGCGTCCCAATTCTCGAATACAAGCGAGACTTGAATGCGCTTCTCTCAAATATAAAACTATTGTGATGCCGTAGGCATATTCAACAAGAATTGTGCATTCATCAATAAATGATCAATTCAGCGATATCAATTTTATATGATTGCAGGGAATAAAATTTTAAAAAATGTTATATAGATAAATACAACAATTGTGTCCGTAGTAATAAGAAGTGTAAGAATAAAATAATTAAAAAAGAAAAACAAAATAACAAATGAATACTGAATAATCAGACCTGTCCAGCTCAAGGGACGGAAAAATACAAACTAGCCAACAAATTGTTGCCCTAAATTGTTACTCACGATCGCAGATTGACCCTCCCGCTTGATTAAGATTCTAGTGGAATCGGCTTGCGATTTTAATACGTAATTTAAATTTCATGCACAGTATACGGAACTGAGGCAGCACTTTATGCAATACCTCCGCAGAATACGCCTAATAAATTTGCACAAGGAGGGGCGAGGTTTAACTCATTAAACGTGTTATTGCGATTTAGATACGCGGTTTTCATTCCAGGGCATGCACTTATAACGGCTGACTACTTTTACGTTTCACGTCCTCCATCGCAATCTGGTAAATCTATAATATCAATAATAATATTAATAATAAAGTGCATTTAAAACGCGCCATGTCTGTCATAAATTACACCCCTAGCGCCGAGTTCTCAAAATTGGTGAGGACTTTTAAGAACGATTTTATGAGGCGAAGCATAACCTTGAAACGTTTACAAGGTGAAGGGGTGCTTTGCAGCGAGACCATGCCAGAAACACCAGGGCAAGCCCCTTCTCTTTATACGATAAAGTGTACTGAGTCTTTAACATTCATTGCACAACACACGGGACCTGCAGCTTTCCGTCCCATCCGAAGGTCGAAGAAATAGCGGTGAATGGTCTTGCTCAAGGACACATGTGTCAGTATTGGGACGAGAACCAAGACTCTGCTGATCAGAACACAATTAGGTCCAATGCACTTGAACGTTCGGTCAAGTTCAATAAGTGACACATGGGCCGGGTAAAAGCACAGTACATCTGGCGCGGGTGACGCATATGGGAGTCGCACATCTTTTGCCACATCTGTACCGTCATGTATTTGACGAACGTAACAACAGTATGTTATCTATAACATGTGACATTGATGTCGACTTTTCCTCTGTAAACCCATTTGATTTTGTTCATCCCTTTTCCCCACTTACGATATAATTGAATTGAATACGTGTACAGAACAAAGTAATGTCCACTCCAACACAGAGCTGTGAGTGGACGTGTTAAGTCCACATTGTGTATCAAGTCCCTACACTGATTATATGGACTTCATTTTTCTCAGGCCCACACTTAACGCTTAAACACCATGTCAAGAAGGAAAGTTCATGTTTTTCAACGTTGTAAAAAGCACTGTAAGGACGTCCGTTAGTCCACATAGTGTTTTAAGTCCCTAAGTTATGTGGACCTCTTTTGTTCTCAGGTCCAAACTTTTTGAAAAACGCTTGTTTTGCTTTCTTTCTGTTTTTCATAAGTACACATAACAACATAATGTCCTCAATGTGTATGTAAAATAGAGCTGTGATGGTTGTGTGTGCATGTCCATTGAATCTCTAGTATGTACAATGATAACATGGTATTCTAAAGATAACGTATTAACTAATCGTCGGTCCATCAGTCTTGCATCAAATCTTGGAGGACGTTTGCTCTACGAAATTTAACTCATCTCTTTCTCGGCCTGTCGACCTGGTGTAAAAAAGTCACATCTTCTAAATTAGTTCTTACGTTACGGGCGAGTCTGATTGATTGATTTTTGTTTCTTTCTTAACAATTTTTTAGTATACCCTGATGTTTTGTTTCATCGTTTTAGTACATTGATATCCTAAAGGTAATGTTGTTTTAGTACCTTGATATCCTAAAGGTAATATTGTTTTTAATTAGTACCTTGATATCTTATTGGTAACATTGAAACCAAAGATGCCGTTAAAAAAAGTGAGCATTAGGAACATACGTGTTAGCTATGAACCTAAAACAAATCAAGCATGACATTTCTTAACCATTGGTCTATGTTCGTTTACGTGCACTACCCATGCTCTGGCATGTACGGGAACTTGTGGCAAGAAGTTGGAATACAATGTAGCTGTAACACTGTTATCATCAGATATTTTCAGACACTCATTACTGCTGCAGGTTAAATCGGGATTCGGACCGACCCCCTACTTTCAACAAGAAAACATTAATACACTCAGCGTCTTAGACATCATAAGGCCCTTCCACGGAAAATACAATTTCTGAGCAAGAACGTTGTGGCATGCTCGGCCACGTTTTATTTTAAGTATAACATATGATCGTTTTTCTAAAGCTTTGGTCTTTTCACCTGCAGGTATTGAGTTTAAAAATCACCGGCTAAAAAACATTTCACATTTTACGTGTATAGTCACCTCGATCAGGCAGCTCTGTCATCTGTTTACACACATTTCGTGCGTGGGAATAGTTTAAAACGGTAATGTAAATGCAGTATATTCAAAACCTTGTTCTGATGATGAATATTTCCAGACAATGCAATATTGCTCTGTGCCAGAAGATCTACAGATTAAGGTTTCCAGGCGTTGCTTTATAGGGACATTTCGATTAGGATTTACTGTCAATCAGTTGTGATTTATAGTATGGGTGATTGCGTGGGCAAGCATTACATGAAAAGTGTGGACCTGGGAAAAGTTGTTTGGTGAGGTCTACACAAGGCAGGGTTTCGAAACACTATTAGGACGTACACACTTCCACACAGTGTTTTGTACGGCCGTGAAGAATAGTGTTTGTTTAGGTGTACAGAACAATGAGAATGTCCACAGAGTGTTTGCAGCGCTGTGTGATTCCGTGTGTCGACAGTTGTTCCCGTATTGTTAGCCTTCTTGAACGTTTCCCTGCGTGAGTTCCTGTATTGCGAGGCTTCTTGGATGTCTCCCTGCGTGAGTTCCAGGATTGTAAGCTTTTTGGATGGTTCCCTGTGTGTATTTTCTTATACTTTAAATATTATTGGATCGTTCCATGTGTGTGGTCTAGAATTTTAAGCTATTCGGATGGTTCCCTGTTTAGGTTTCTACATTTACAGCTTTCTTGGATGCTTTCCTGTGTGTGTTCCTGAATTGTAATATTATTTCTTGGATGGTTCCCTGTATTCCCAAAATACATGGACACCGAGGCATAGCGACACTGAAATGAATCGTATTAGTATGTCAGTCTGGATTACCAGCTAAGAACAGCATCCCAGAGCGTCAAAAAGGTTTATATCCAGCTGCTTCTGTTGCCCGCCGACTATGGACAGACTGTTCCGTTTGAAAAAATGTACCATAGCCAGGAAAAGATGTTAAGGTAATATCAAACGTGACTAGTTATCAAAGCAATGGGGTTAAAACGATGAGTGCTGGACAACTTGAATGTGATTTAAGTGTCATTCCGCAAACTCAGGATGACAGGTTTTGATGCAAGTTCCATTTGCAAAGTGCTAAAATGGGAGTTGCTGCGTCAGGGCTTCATATGATTGTCAAAACAGCTGAGACAGTTTGTAGTTAAATAGGAGGCAAGATTTGATTTTATTACGTACCTGATAGGGTCGAGCTTTTGCGGGGCGGATAAAATCAGAAGTACTTGAAAAAAAAAATGCAAAATGTTATTCCAATGACCGATACCAAAAGCGCAGACATTGACTTGCAGAGAGCGCCTCAAAGGGTTAACTTTTGAGTGGCTCAAGGGGTGCACCGTTGTTAGTGTTTTTTTTTTCCGGGGGGGGGGGGGGGCTTCAGGCCAATTAAAAGCGTATATTCCGTTTACATTTCTCCTAAAACAGCACCTTTTAGTGCACTTGTTATGCCATTTGTTCATTTTTTTCTTGGTAATTAAATTATCTGACGTGAGTGTAAAAGCAAAATACAATGTCTGCATAAGAACAGAAAAAAAGCTGTTCTTAAAACCTTGAAATTTTCACATAAAGTAATTAAAAGTAACTTTTATGGTATATAAATATGTTTTGTGTGAAAAGCCAGGATTTCAAATAGGGGACACGGGGCATGGGGGAGAGAGTGGGGGAACGGAAATCAGTACTGCGCACTTACCCCCCCCCCCCGGTGCCACAGTCATTCCCCCCTTCTCAGTTGCGCCACTACCAAGCAGTTTGTGATTCGGTGCTGTTACTTTTAACGTGTAATGTGAAGTTGTATTAAAATTAGAAAAAAACATTTCCGTGTTTCCCTTCTTACTGATCTCCCGTTCTTCAAACAATCCCTACGATGTGAAATTGTTTGCCTTTTGAATCTCTGTTTGTTTTAAGACACTAATTTAGACCACAGCGAGCAGGCTGCTTCCACAAACAGGGATCTCGCAGCTTAAGCCTATCTTAAAATAATAATTAAAGTGGTTGTTTGAGTTGTAAAACTATATCAAAACACACATCATTCGGGTCAAATGATGTGTCACTTTGTCAAAACAAAAAATTAGACAAAGTGTATTTATTTTGGCACTGAACCGTTATATCCTGCTGGATTCGGCACTTCGTGAAAACACAAAGCCGCTCACCGGTCTCGACATTGTGCCGTACAAAACAGTTACGTTTTACGTCACGGACTTTGTTGAAACTGTTAACGACAATGACTGTAACAAGAATATGTACAAAACAGAACCGCAGCTTGTTTTTATTCATTTGATTTCTAAATTGAACTCTTTTTTTTAAATACGCCTGAATCATTGCTTTGTTAAAAAGGTCACGATAAACAGTCCCGTTACTATACTTCAATGTTCCCGAGTAAAATGTAGCTAAACTGTGTACCCCTAAAATTTTGGGTTAAATATGCCTACGTCACTTGGATTGCATTTTAGGCCTGGATTAGTAATGTATGGCTGCTGGCTACATTTAGGCCCGTGGCCTACAAAGGTTTCTTTTACATTTATGTGTTGCTTAAGCTCCGTTACAGGTACGATGAACTTGAATGTAAGGACATTTAACACTGAGTAGATGACAATATACCGGGATTTCACAGGGAACACACTCCAATGGGTCAAGGTGTTCGGTGTTCAGTAAATGATCACACCTAAAGTGTTTGTTGCCTGTGTTGTTTTTCGAATTTATTTCGTTTGGAATTACTGTGTTTGTTTTACTTTCTGAGACAATGGAAGTATAAAAAGACTGTCAACACAAACTACATTGCAGACTTACATAAATTTATCAAAAGCCCCACACCTGAAAAGTCACACATTGAAGGTAAAGCAAGAGATAAAGAGTGTCCCGCCAACAGAAAACTTATGGTTTATACCCATACTGGTGAACATAACCCTGCTTGCTTGAGTACAATATATTAACCTTTCGGCAGACACACGCCTGTAAACCATAGCTCGGTAAAATGTAACTTAATTGCATGACAACCGCAGAAGTAAATAATACAAGACATTACAGACACAAAAACTAATCCCATTAAAAAAACAAATTTAATGGTTTGGAAGGTACATGTATTTAGTAGCGTTTATATTGAAGTGACATGAGGTGATTAACAATGGCCCACTTTTATTTTCGGCCAGGTCACGTGACTCATTTCGAATAGGCCTGTAGTAAATTTGCATACTATGTTATAAAACAAAGCAGGGAAAATACTTTGTCCCATGGGAAATAGCTAGTATTAACTTACATCAATAGAGCTTGTGGCATAACTTGCAAATGGAGGTTGTTACATGTCGTGTTCATTGCTTTCCCATATTGAGTTGATTTATGCTCCAGTACTATTAACTAGAAAACATTACTTTGCCGTCACTATCAAAACACGAGTGGTTAACCAAAGGAAGCCATTTTAGTTCCTCTTTTCCCAATTGCATCTAACAGCCGTTCACTCTCTGAAAGAAATGGGGGGGCGAGGTGACTTTAAGAAAGCACCAGAAGACTCAATTCTCCCAGTGCGAGACCTGTTCAAGAGCATTTATGAGGATTGCTATAAATTAGTGATCGAGGAAATGGCCTCCTCTTGTACAAGTCCGACCTCATTTAATTTATCCTAACTCTTCCGAGTAGCGGGGCACTCTGCGAACATATCCATTTCGGCAGCTTCAGCTCATGCAATAAAATAGACTCCTCCACAAGACGTCTTTGTTGAGTGGGGAATCACGTCCTTCTGTACGGGTTTTTATGAGAGACACTCCGCAGGAGAGATTCAAAACTCATTAACTTTGATGCAATGTGCGCCTCGGGCTAAGACTAGGCGTTACGTTCAAAGTATGTCCTTCAAGTATTCGAAATAATCAAAATGTGGCTGGTAAATAGGAACTTTTCTCTAAAAAAACATATTTGTCAATAAAGATACACCTGTAACACGCAATGTCAACGTACGCCAATTTGTCTTCTTCTTTTTTAGATTGATTGATGTATTATTATGATTTTTTTAAATCTTTACTTTGATATATTTTGTTAATTTGGATATTAAATAAAAAGCAAAATATAATTGTATATTATCTACACGAATCTTCCGCATTTTTTTTTTTTTTTATAAATAAAACATCATCTTAAATAAAACAAAAGTATTACAATTCAGTTATTCACATCCACATTTTTGCATGTGAGGACCCCTGACAATTCATTGTGTGGGCTGTTTCGTCTGCCGCAGTCGAAGCAACCACATAATACAAACGTTCACAAAAATCCAATAAAACCCGAACCACTTTTCCGTTAAACGTTAAACGACCTAGTTTGGAAATCGTTCCTAGGTTAACTGTGTTATGTATCAACTGAAATCTTGAAGATGGAAATGGATTTGCTCTTCCAAAATTCAATGGTGTGATGTAGTTGTAAGTGACGCCCGGTCAGGAGAGCTGTTTCATGAAAAATAAAAACAATAAAATAAATAAATTAAAACACAGAATAAGAATGAAAACTACCCAACTTTAGTAATGTTTACGTTTATTGTATTTTTATTTATCATGTGTTTGTTTGCTTCATTTTCATTTGTGCTACAACATTTCAATAATATTGATGATAATATAAATAAAAGTTATGAAGTAAATTTGAGTTGCAACCAAAGGGAGGAAAACTGTAGCCCCCCCCCCCCTGTAGTGGAGTACCCAAACTGTGTTAAATGTAAGTAAAATATAGTAACCCTATATAAAACAATATAGGGCCTATTATGAAGAAAGACGAATGAAAAAACAAACAAAAAAACACCAACAACAACAACGACAATAACGACAGCAATAGCAACAGCAGCAGCAACAACAGCAGCAGCATGAACAGCAGCAGCCAGCAGCAGCAGCAGCAGCAGCAGTAGCAGCAGCAGTAGCAGCAGCAGCACCACCACCACCACCCACCACACCAACAGCAACAGCAACAGCAACAGCTGCGCAACAGCAACAAAAACAACGACTTAATAAAATAAAACAATGAATAAACTGAAACGTACAGAATCTAGTCTGTCGTCGATTCGTTTAGCTCAGTGGACTGACTAGAATTAGGGGAACCGTCAAGCGTTTAATCCAGTGCTCTTAGATGTGAGCGGTGTGTTTGTCATTCTCCTTGAGTTGCAGCGAGTCGCGCCGAGGCTAATGGTGAGTAAACAACGTTATCCTTGACTGGGGGATGCCGTGTTGATGCAGGGGATGCCACCCAAAACAGCTCGGTCACGTCAAAATGTCTGTCCCATTTTAATGATGCTTCTGGCCACGAAACTCAAGATGACATCGGCATCACATGCTCCGACCCCAACTCCCAATTAACAAATTTAAAATAAAATACGGTAATTGTGATAGTCGACGTGGGCTGCGAAACGGGAAAAAGGGAACAAGCGATCCTTTAACAACTGTTGTCATGATTAAAATTGTTTACTAAACATACTGCGTTAACAGCGGCTAAAACCGAAATGTACAATTTAAATAACAGATTAAAAAATCCCAAACAAACAACATTACATCACCCAAAGTGTTGCATAAACAAGTTTTTCAGGAATATGAGGGAAAACTTCTCAACATATCTTTGATAGCACAATACTCACTATGTTTGGATTAGGTTAGAATGTACCGTTGCTCAAGATCCGTAGCGCCTCTCTTCAACACAAAAATATGGCAACATGAAGTGGCAGACTAAAGTCCATCATGTTGTAACCCAATAATGATATCTGTCTAAATTTCGGCCGTTAATGATTCTTCTTCATTTTGTGAAAAAATAAAATAAGCAAATACAAAGAGAGAGTAAATCTCGTCGGACCTAGAATCTATGCAGAGCAGAATTCATATACATTTGCCGTGTAGTTCGTGTCATTTTATCGGATAAAGCTCCAGAGTTTAACGTGAAGTCTCGCTTGCTTCTCTATCAATATGTATCACATTGTTTACCTGAATGTTCTGGTATGGGGCATTTTTCAACGGAAACGAAACTTAAAGCCGTGAAAACAGGGGGGGGGGGTTGGATTTTTCTCTAGAAGGTTCTCTCTGAGTACTAGGCGACCGAGCGAGGTTATACATCTCCTTTTACGGCGAGTGCCATGGTCAAGTGTTGTCCATTTTAACGCTAAAACCACTCTCTGCGTGGTAATGAATTTAAACCACTCGCACAGTCAAGGGCATTCATATAGCTGTCAGTGTAGTCACGCGTTATTGATGAATACGTCCAATTAGTGGCGGAGATTAACTGCAGTAATTGCTGCTGACGCTTCTTGTTTTGTTTCGCTTTCATTATTAATCGACCTACATTATTATTGGCATGCTTATTTACATAAGTATAGTGCACATGTTATTTCCTTTTAAAACTTGGTTAACCCATGACCTAATTGTTCCCATGAGTACATTTAATACACACAGCGTGTTCTGCTTATTTGGATATTTGGGTGAATGATATATAGACTGGCCCCTGTGACGTATTGATCAAAGCCAGGTAAACCCAAACCTTGCCTTCGGGGAACCGCTCGAATAACTGACTTGTAATGTATGGTTACTTGTCGCCCACGAAGTCTCCATACCTCGCTTGGTTTTGTAGTAAACGTTGGTCACACCCGAGGACGAGATCATGTTCTTACGTAGATACCCCCAACCAATTGCCAAGCGGGTACCGGCCAGGGTACCTTCTAGATATAGCGTCGCCGAAAGAGGCGGAGTAGGCACTCGACTGCAATACGAGGAAACACTATGCAAATTAACGGCAACCCGAACCACGAGCGGATACTCCAGAGCTACATCGGTTGACTCGTTGGCTAGCTCCTGGTCTCTCACCAGACGAGAAGGACGAGATATTGCCCGACAAGTAACGAGCAAACCACATTATGTTTCTTTGAATGGCGGGTCACTATATATCCTGACTAAACACCCCAAAAAAATCTTGGCCAGCGTAACTGCGGTCATAAGTGCCCGTATTAGAAATGAGCATGTCAATGTAATCAAAACGTAACTTTACCTAATGGCTGAGCGGATATTCAACTGTATCTCTTTTTCAATTCTACTCTGTGTCATTTTTATTGTGCACGTTTCTGAATGGGCCGTCTACAAATGCACAATAATTACTCTACGTCAAGGGAGACAAATGATTAAATAAGAAAACGAATCGATCAAAAGAATGGTGTCTTAATAATTCGTGATTGAATGATAACAACAAACATTATAATATAAACTATTAACTCAAGTCATTTAATTGACAAATTTAATTGATCGAGTAAACACAATCTAAAATAACAAACTAATACAATATTATTTACTGGTTATTGTCTTTCCTTTTGTTTGTTGGTTTAAATGTAACCTGTGATACCATGACGTTTACAAAAAAAGCAGAGCCTGGACTTCCTGTTGGCACGATTTGTACACAGTTCATTGGAAGACAAAATTAAATCCTACATTTTGTACAGATTGCACTCATTATGGGAAAGCTCCAGGAAAGAGGCTCGAATGAAACATCTTTTTCGTCTGACAGCTCACACATGTTATCTCCCTGTAATTCATTTTCCAAACAGTGGACATAATTGGATCATGCACAAACCAGTAGGGCTGCTGACTGCCCACAGCAGATTAAATGCTCATCCGTTAAGTTTAATGACCAAAGTATAATTCAATGTGAACACACACAATAGGTGAATAGGATGAATAGTTTCCAAGTTTTGTGGCCGAGTTTTGTGGAGTACGTTCCCGTAATGCTACTTGATGTTGTCAACGTTTGATACGAAGTAATAGGGAATCTCAAAACTTGTTTTGCTGCTATTTATACAAATCTTGTATTGATGCGGAACATATAACACATAATTGTAAAACTTCCCCAAACTTGCCTGCCAGGAATGCCCATGGAGAGTACAAGGTCACTGTTTTGTTAAACGAAGGTTACATGGTCTGTAATATGTATGCCAAGCGAGGTAGAATGTATGTGAACAAATTCTGGATACTTAGGCATAGTGCAAGTTCAATAACGATCATTCTTGTAATTCATATGACATCGGAATTTCAAACAAAACGTAACATGCTGTGTTGTTTCGGAGCTAAGTTACACGAAACAAACTGACGACGATACTGCCATTGGACCCTATCTTCAACCTAATTGGAAAGAGCTTCACTGTGCTGACAAGCAAACAGAACTCACCCTCAAGCCCTTGTCTTCTTATTTATTTGATAGTTCTAGCTGCCGTTTGCTCTTGTAACCACGCAAGACTGCAGATCTATCATCTACTGGTGGTGACGAAGACTAGCCCGCCCGTCGCATAGGATAGCACTCGATCGGCCCCTTTGTTTGCTTTTGAATCGCTTACGCAAATAAAGAACCTCGCCGTGACAAAAAGCAATATCTCCACAGCTTCCAGACTCATCCACTCTTCTGGCCGTTCTGTTTGCTTTCGGGTTGCATTGCTCATACAAAAACGAATAGGCAGCATCCATTTTCCAATCAGTATCATCATCACGGTGTATCTATTGGACTTGTGTCGATGACAATGAGAAAGATCGGGGAAGAAGTTCAGAGCTAAGCTAAAGTTATAATGCACACGAAATGTTTGGTGAAGAACCGCCCATCATCTAAAATGTACTTGGAAAGGGACAACGGAATTAAGTAGCTAGAACATTTAGGATGTCGCTAGGTGAAACGATAAACATCCGATTTTAATGATTTAGAAATAATGCGAGAAAACTTAAACAAAATAAAAATACAATAAAATAAAATACAAAAAATACAAAATACAAATCATCAATCAATCTTAAAGGCAAGGGGCATTAACGCATGAAAGAAAAAATGGAATTTATAACGAATACGTTTGCGTAGCCCTTAAATAAACCCCAAAACCTAAATGTAGACCATACATAAATGTAGGTCCTACTCTGACCCTGAATGTAGCCCCGACGTGAAAGTATTTCCGAGGTGAATGTATTCCCACCCCGTACCTAAATGTATCCTGAGCCTCAGTGTAGCCCCGAATGTGCATCTAAATGTAGCCCTTGCATAAATATAACCCGAGCCTCAATGCAGCACAGACCTCAATGTAACCCCGACTGTGCACCTAAATGTAGCCCAATCCTAACCGTAGGCCTAGCCCAAACTTTACATTTTAATGCAGCCCCAGTTTTGTACCTGAAATAATACTCACATGTGCCACAAATTCGACTGTTGTCATTGCGCGCTTCCCAAATGTCACTTATGTTTCTACATTCAAATCTAACTTGAAATATGTTTGGTTAGCACAAATCCCTTCGGACTACGGTGTTAATTTCACACTAACATGTGTTACTTAACAATGCACGGTATATTGTTAGCACATGAACTAGACATTGTTAAGTTTGTGACATTAACACGGTATTAAGGCTAACTCCAATGCGAACGTGGCTTAGTCTCCCGAATTGCAAGTTAGCAAAGAATACGTTAACTTAATCTTCCGAAGTCCAATGCGACAGCAGCGTTTACTAAAAAGTCGTCGACTTGAAACGCATGTCTCGGTAGTAATTACGAATTGTTGGATAAGAACGTACACTTTTGTTTTTTCTCTCCACTCCTTTCCTTTTTAATGTTAAGTCAGAATGTGTATTGGCTCACCGGTACCCAGAGATCGAGGGACTCTCGAGCAATCCTTATTTACTTGCCATTTGAGATATCGGTCATGTGAAGTCAATTTAAAACGTCAGCCTCCAGCTCCACCCCCGCCATCTTGCCTCCAAGATGATTACATCAGTTTGAGTGCTTTTGTACCACAGGCCTTGTTTTCACTAAAACAATAAGTATACTTGTGATTATCAACTTCAATGAATTTGAGAAATGAAGATATAGCCTACTTAGAACAAAGCAAGAAATACTCAAATGAAGAATAGAAAGAAGAAGAAAAAACATTTACTAAAGGTCTATCACAACACTGGTTTTGATAGAAACAAATAATTCCGTCATAGTTGTCACACCATCAAGTCATATTGTCTACTTTTTAAGTTTCAAATGAGATCAAGGACAACGTATGTGTTTGTTTGTTTGTTTGTTGGGGTGTTGGGGTGTTTGTTTGTCTGTTTGTTTGTTGGGATGTTTGTTGGGGTGTTTGTTTGTGTGTTTTTTTTTTTTTTTTTTTTTTTTTTGTGTTGTTCTTTTCTTTCTTTTTTTACAGTTTTTCCCTAAACTTCTTTGGAAAATCGGCACGTTGTTGTTCTATTCCTTGAGCTTTAGGATGGAACTAGTTTTTTTTTTCTCGAGAACCACCAAACTCAACGTTCTTGATATAATTATAATTCTTTCGAGAAGAATCAATTTTTAGCAAAAAAAAAGTCAATTATTGTGAATTATTTTAAAGTATATATTAAAGCAACACGTTACCTTCAGATTGGGTACTTTGGGCTATCGAAGCGTTTGTCATAAAATTAAGATAATTGGAAATATGTTAAAAAACATTTTTTTTTTTTTTTAAATCACACTACTACCTCAATTTTTTGTAATGTTCATGTTACCTTGTGAAATAACACAGCCCGTCATTTTGTAGAACCCAAGTTTTTGATTCCACGAAATGCTGGACCGTCCTAGTTCAGGGAGAGAGAGAAAAAAAATACAGACAAAAACCACTGTGAATCATTATGATTCACAGTGGTTTTTTGATACTTTTAAAACATCTTAAAACAAACAATTTAGTTTCACATCAAACGCTGTTTATAACCCAAAGCGCCCGACCCGAAAGCGACGTATCCCATAAACATCCCGGAACTCGTGAATAGTGAAAACGTATCAGGCACTATGTTTTTATGCCATTTTTTTCGTATACAAGAAATTTGAAGCTTTGGCGCTCGAAGTGAAGGGATTATTTATCCAAGGGTAGCCGGCGTACAGAGGCCCCTTCGCAAGATTCGAGTGCTCCCTGGAAAATAGTTGTCTTTTTATTTATGATTGTCACGAATTCTGAGCAGTCCAAGAGCTGGACCAAAAGAAAGTAGGTTATACTCGAAGGACCTAAAGTAAAGATCCATAGCTGAATGTGACCTTTTGATTTGGACAATACTTTGAAATTTCATTTGGATTGCTGAACTTTGAATCAGCTGATTACCGTAAGACTTATTCGCATTTCTTCTTATTGGTAATTACAGTAGCCCCGCTTGACCAACTGCGGTCTTCATTTCCCATTTCAATGAGCTAAAACGCTCCCCTGTTAGCCAGAAATTTAATCACATACACTGCCTCCAAGATTGAGAATAACGGTTTTCTTTCTCATGTTGTTTGTTTGTCTATTGTTGCTGTTAATGTTGTTGTTCTTTTGTTGTTGTTACTGTTGGTGTTGTTGTTTTGTTGTTGTTGTTGTTGTTGTTGTTGTTGTTGTTGTTGTTGCTGTTGTTGTCGTCGTCGTCGTCGTCGTCGTCGTCGCCGTCGTCGTCGTCGTCGTCGTCGTCGTCGTCGTTGTCGTTGTCGTTGTCGTTGCTGTTGCTGTTGCTGTTGCTGCTGCTGCTGCTGCATCTGCTGCTGCTGCTGCTGCTGTTGCTGTTGCTGTTGCTGTTGCTGCTGTTGTTGCTGTTGCTGTTGCTGTTGCTGCTGCTGCTGCTGCGGCTGCTGTTGCTGTTGCCGTTGCTGCTGCTGCTGTTGCTGTTGCTGTTGCTGTTGCTGTTGCTGTTGCTGTTGCTGTTGCTGTTGCTGTTGTCGTTGTCGTTGTCGTTGCTGTTGCTGTTGCTGTTGCTGCTGCTGCTGCTGCATCTGCTGCTGCTGCTGCTGCTGTTGCTGTTGCTGTTGCTGTTGCTGCTGTTGTTGCTGTTGCTGTTGCTGTTGCTGCTGCTGCTGCTGCGGCTGCTGTTGCTGTTGCCGTTGCTGCTGCTGCTGTTGATGTTGCTGTTGCTGTTGCTGTTGCTGTTGCTGTTGCTGTTGCTGTTGCTGTTGCTGTTGCTGTTGCTGTTGCTGTTGCTGTTGCTGTTGCTGTTGCTGTTGCTGTTGCTGTTGCTGTTGCTGTTGCTGTTGCTGTTGCTGTTGCTGTTGTTACAAGTCTCTAAACTAACATTGAAACGGTGTGAAATGTCAGGTTATTTTTAATAATATACTCTTTCTTATAAACATTTTAAACGAGACGTCATCGAACATAAACGACTTATTGTATTTATACAAAACGCGGAGACATATTTGAAATGTGACGTCGAAAGCTTTTGGATTGTGACAAAATTTGCGTGTGAAGGGTGTCAGACTCAGTGGTATTTTACATCGTATTAGCGTGAGGTTAGAAACTTCATAGTTTTCCCTATTTTCATAAAAAAAACCTATTTATTGGGAAATGAGTGGACCACAAAACTGAATTGCGTCAAGTGCTAAACCTCTTACCCCTTTGTACGTTAAGTTTTCAAACCAGAAGCTGTTGAAGGAGCGCCATTGCCACCAAATGAAATGCGGTTAATTGTTCGAATAATTCTTATTGAGATAAATGAAAACCGTTCTGGAATCGGTCAGGAAAATGGCAGGGACATTATATCTTTCGCATTGAATAATAATAAATGTGATGAGTTTTGGTTTTTTTTTTCTGGTAGAGTTTGCTCATTCATCTTGTTCTTGCGTAACTCTTCACTCAGAAAAAAAGTTGCAATTATTAAGGATTAATAAAAATAAATAAAAAACTCGAGGGGCCTTCCTGTATGGCAGCACATCAAACCTGTTATCGGGTGTCTCAGGAGTAGGACTTAACTTTGAAACCGATTCAACAACCTCAGTCAAAGCTATTCTTATTATTTTTGAAATTGCATTTCTGCATGTGTGATTTTGTTTGATGTTTTGATATTTCTTCGTGGAGTGTTTGTACTGCGTTGAATGAAATATTTGGTGTTCAAGCTATGTACATATACGTTAGTTTATTCTATAAGATAGCGGTTCTATATGCGGTTGCAATTTTCTCAGCGTTTGTGTGTTTAACGGAATTTGTCACATTCGCGTTGCCAGTTTTATCGATTTTCCAAACGGTGTTGTTTGAGGTTCCTTCTTTTCTAAACATGGTGGCATTCAGTATAATGGAAATTGATTTGTGTTATTCGTTCTATGAAAATATTTATGGCCAGGATAGCTCTAAGAAGTCTTGAAGTCATTACCGCAACAGTTTCGTGGTAGATGTATTATTAGTAAACACTGTGTGCTGTTGTGTTTAATGTGAATAGTTATAACTGTATACAAGTTTTGAGTCTTATATTGATTTTTGGAAATTCGCAATCGCCTATTTAATTTAAATAATAAGTTTGAATTAATATAATTTAATCAACCTTATGCGAAAGCATATTCTGCATCAAAGGGAGAAGGCGGAAAAAGGTTGATACAAATGTATTATTTTACACTGTAATACAAATCTATAATAGTACTTTACAAAGTAATATATTACAGAGCCTCAAATCGATGATGTTCAAAGTCAACAAAAATACCACAATGGTAATACACAACTATTCAAAAAGTGAAAGGCGGGAAACGGGTAATACAAATTATTAATTTGTAAAGTAATATATTTACAAAGCCTCAAAATACTTACGTCAAATGTACACAACAAATTAATATACAATTATAATTGAAAATTACAAGGGTTATTAAAACGGCAGTTAGGGAGGACCGTAAATCCTACCCTAAGATGGGGTTGTACGCAAAGTAAAAGATAAAACAAACTTTGAAAAAGGGGGGAAAAGAAGAATAGGAATAAGAAGAAGACTAAGAAGAAGATTGAGTCACGTATTGTGAAACAGTATCATACCAAAGCCACAGCGGCCTAGGGTTCAGTGTCACCACCCGTAGGACAAAACAAACAAACTCACCAGGGCGCATTGTAGTCCTGCAGCCTTCATCAGTCACATCTGCTATCTACTGTAGACGTTTAACAGCTCGCCAGCTTGCTTTTTTAAGTAGGCCCCTACCCTCATTATTTTAAACATGGCATGGGGTGACTAATGAGGAAAGGTGATAATGGTGGTTGCACCACGTTTCTTCAAGAGAACTGCCGAAGGGCATCTCGATCATGCTAAATAGACTGGGGGACCGATCGCTAAACTGATTTGTTTAATACTGCGATTTGCCGCACTTTTCAAAACCACTCGGTAATGCATAATTGTATTAATGGAAATTTTATCACGAAATATACATTTTTAACCGACGTACAGAAATAGGAATAAGAAAATACAAATAATCAAACACAGAAATGAAACATAGTCTAATAAATAATATTTGTCTGTTGAGTTAACTGTAAGAAACGAATCAGACATATTGAATAAGAGAATTTTCTATTCAACTGGTCTTGGAACATATATTTTATCCCAGCGAGTGGTTGAAGATAACACGGTAAAAGGGGAAATTATACGAGAAGTATACATGGTCAGCATGATGTATTTGTATAACTGATGATATTTGCAATCGATAATGCGGACAGATCTTCTTACAACATTCTGCTATTAACTGTATCGGGTCATCATAGGATTGGGTTCCGCCCGGATTCATTTCTTTCTTCATACATTCACCCTCTGAATCTCATCCCGGATTACAGTCAACCATAGAGTATCGAAACTTTTTGAATCGCGTTTCAAAATATTTTTGGGGGGATATGGCGTTTTCTACAAATGTTTCACGTTTGTTGAACTCTTCTCTAAATATTATAGGTTCAAGTACTATTAGTACTATTACAGCGCTGTGGTCTTAATGGAATGGCGCTATATAAAAGCCCAGTGTATGTGTATGTATATATGAACTCAATTCAAAATGCTGACGACTAAACTGTAATCTCACTCAGTGTAAGTGCACTGCTTGTCAATTCTGGAGTTTATGTGTATGTAACACTCTCAAAAAACACTCCCGGTTAAAAATTGTCCTAATTCTAAATACTCTGGGGTCTGACCTATTTTCTGGGTCATTATGGCCCGAATCTGTGTCAAATTTACGCAAAATCCCGTTCAAAATCCCATTTTGTGACTAGTTTATGTGTTAACCTGACACATAAAATGGGTCAGGCCCCTTTGTACTGGAATCGTTGGCAATTCTGACTCGGGATTTTTTAGAGTGTCAGTCGAAGAACGATCAAAACTATGAAAGATAGCCTAAATTAAGCGTGTCCACTAAATGAATGTAGTAATTCCTAGGAAACTTGTGCTGTAAGTTCATGTAGGCCTATCTAATGGTTTTTACAGTATTTTGTCCAAGTTACATGTCCTATAATTAAACAAATATATTGTCTGCATTTGCACGCATGGGTCGCAGAATTCAATCATGAGGTAAAGCCGAGTGAAAAGGAAAAGCGAGATTTCATAGCTTTATTCTACGCCACTCCACGAACAAATTGCATTCAATAGTGTGTCATATAGGACTCCCTAGATAGATGTTACATGGAACAAAACAATGGAAAATGCACGTGACGACTATCAGCCAATGATAGCCTTTCATGCGTGCATGTTTCAACAAAGATGGTGGCCATTGCAAGGGTTCTGTTAAATATATGTAGGAGCTTCACGGCCGTACACGTGATAAAATAAATTATCACATAATAACGAATGTTTCACCAATCAATTGACAATAATCCGTGTGTGCATTGAAGCCTGTTACATTGTTGTTGGAAAAAAATTAAAGTAAGGGAACTTCATGGTACGAAATCGTCAGAGATGTTTTAGTTTTAATCTGTGGAAAGTCGCTTTTAATCAAGTACCAATCCTCCAGATAATTTATTCATTCTGACAAACTACTATAGTCAAGGGAAAAACAATATTTGGACACCTCAATGACTTTTTTTTCGCTCTCTCTCTCTCTCTGTTGCCGCAGTCGTAGTGAGCTTCCTAAAACAAGTATAATACTCCCGCCCAATGTTTTCACTCAAATACGACCACCTAAGTTGATGATTTTTTTTTTATATTTGTTGGTGTTTTTATTGGAAGTTGATTATTAATATATATGTAATTGTATACATTAATAAAATAGGACTAATGTCAATGCAAAATATGTAAACAAAACTCTTTCTTTACGTTTCGCGTAAGGAGGGACGTTAGGCTAAATTGTTTTAATTACTTTTTAATATCAGCCGCTCTCATTCCGGCGTAATTATTTTAGATTTCGCATTTTCCTCCGCTCCGTCAACTAGCATCTCCTCACCGGACAGTGGGCCGGCAAACACCCTCGGGCCGCAGTGCGCGTAGGAAACGAACAGAGCAGTAGTCCACCTGCTACGGCATACAGTGGACTTGAGTAACCTTGCATGGGAGACGGAGGAGTGAGATGAGAATCGCATGGTGGCCATTAAAGGACGTGTGTGCATACGTTTGCGATCTGGTGTCGTCATTTCTTGCGCGAATATCTGCGCTTACGTAATGCGATGGCGTGCATTTTCGCGAAGTCGTGTGCATTGCTTCAGGAATGTCGTGATTTATATGTTTATATATTTATCTTTCATAATTGTATTAGCATTATTATTTTTGGAGGAGAAAATATACGCATAATAGAGCGAATACACGTGCAATGTGCTTTTATATTTATCACATTTGTATTTATATTTGTTTTGCATACTTGGTTGCACACCTTTCAATGCAACTTCTACTGATCCACAGCTCATTGTAGAGAGACGAAAGCGAGGCAAAAGCGAGGCGAGTGGTCTTCTGAATGGCGAGACTAGCCTGGTACCAGTTTCCTGGGTACACATATCGTCTAGTCATGCTTACAGGGTCCTGACTACTTCCATGCCGTGTGCGCCACGTACGCCCTAGGTTAATAACACGTTGTCTGCAGCTTGTCTTCAAAGGCATGCGACAATGTATGCAACAACACTCGCGTCACTGCAAATTATTATGTTTGCATCCGTATTCACACATGCCACGACATCGCGTACAGTTTTGCACACTTTCGCAAACTACGTCACTCGCAAACACGTAGTGCGCACAAATTTACGATATGTGATGTCCATTCGGGGCCACCGTATAAATACCTGTGATGAAAGTTTAGTGATTGCGTTTCGAAGATGATGCACCTTCACTACAGACACGCGAGCCATTTGTTTGTGTAGCATTTTAATTTTGTCCGTCACCACACGATGATGACTCGACGGTGATCACCGCAAGACTTGATTGGCTAACGATACTCTGGCAGTTTGAGAATGGCAACGTCTCGAGCTCAAAGTAAAACTCTCATACAAATGTGCACCAACTAGACGAGTCGTGCTTGTCGCTGGCAATTTCACAATCAAGTCCGGGATAACATATTCAGAGCTTCGAGCTTGATCCCGATTTGCAGAAAAACAAACTTGTTTGAAGGTTTGCGAGTCACCTACTTGTGTTAGGCCTATTCCTCTCTGACGTCAGTGTATTTTATCCAGATTTGATATAGGTTATATATACAAATAACACATCGATATTGTTTGTTTTTCTGATGCATAGGTGCTGATTTTGCTGTTGGCAAGTTTATCGTACACTTACGGTCAGGTCAACAATACAACTACTGCGATCCCAACCAATACAACAGACTCGCCACCAGTAAGCTCAACCGCAGATACCAACATGTCTTACACATTCTTCGCCCGTACCAACGCTTCGGCGTCCCCGGCCCTGCCACATGAACCTCAGCCGTACTGCAATTCCTCTATAGTGGACGGATATCAGCAGCAGTACAAACAAGCTTATATGGATTTGTACAAGCTGACGGAACTTTCGGAGGGCGACAACTGCAACCTGAGAAAAACGGTCGACATGAACCTTGTGGATTATTGTTCACCAGCTAGTGGTAAGTAAAACAATAACAAAACTGCAACTCTCTCCAGGATTGTCTCAAAACCATAGTAGGTTGTCCAATTATTATTGCTGAAATAGCAATGCACGAAACCAGATCAAAGTAGCCAACTGGGGAGCTTTCACATTCTCTCCGTTGTATTCCAATGATAAAATCAACCGCCTTATCAGATGCTTCAACAGAGAGACCCCAAAGTCAAATTCAGTTTTGAGATGCCCCGATTTTTCCAATTGACAGCGTCCACTTGAGACTGGGGGAGAGATTTAAGGTCTCTAACCTCGGGTTAAGATGATACAAAATGTCATTTAATTTGGAACTCTTTCGAAACAGACGTCATCGGGCAGAAAAAAATGAACGGGTTTGTTTCAAAGATTAAATTTAAGCTGGAGGTATCCCAAAGCCAGAGTTGCACCGTTCATTTGGTGGCTAGAGTTGCTTACACTTATTTAAATCGTGGCATAATTAGTGAAACTGTACAATATTGGGTAAATCCATCACTTGATTTACATGATGGAACCTTTTAGATTACTAAACCAGGCAATGATTTAGAATTAGTTTTGTTTTGTGTTAGGCCTTTTTTTAATGCTTCAGTGACGCTTTACCATCTCTGCACGATGAAAGAATGTTAAGATTTAGAATTATGTAGTACATGTTTTTAGCTTAAGTTACAGTAGGGGAAACATAACGTGTCTTCCGATTAACGATACCGAGTCTCGAGTACGGGTCATGGTAATCGATTCTGATTTTTTTTTCTGATGTTACTTTACTGTTCGAATTACCCAAAACATGACTCGAGTCGGATTCAAGTACGAGTCATGGACTTGACTAATACAACACCCGACTTTTTACTTTCTGATGGACTTCCATAGAACGTCGCATGTTTGGCGTTAATAATGAGTATACAATAACCTAGTCGCGCCGTGGCGCCGCGTTGTCACGTCGCGTGCTGTCGCGTCGTGCCGTCGCAATGTTTTGTACTGCTTGCAAAGTGCCTTGTCGCCCGTCATGATTATTGGTCTTCGCCATATGCGCCGTCAACTGTCAATTTTTGACAGTCCAACAATGCGACGGCACGACACAACAATGCGACGGTCTCATATCATCAGCAGAAAACAAGGCAACGGCACGACACGACGTGACGGTTCGACACAACCATGCGAGTGCCATACAAGCGGTACAAGACCATGCGACGGCAGGACTGGACGCAACTGCACGATGCGACAATGCGATGGCAAGACACGACAATGCGACGGCCCAAGTATATGTAGTTCAAAGTATGCGCTGGCAGGACGCGAAACCACATTGCGACTATGCGGTAACACGACGCGAAAGTGCAACGGCACGACGCAGGAATGCGCAAACGGCTACATGGACTCAATAAATAATGCCATGCATGCGACGTTAAAATGACAAGATATAGTTCAGTAATCTCTAAATCTCCTAAGCAAATGGTGCATTTCTTTCTTTCTTTCAAAATATAACGCTGAGCCAGATTAAATTAAAATACCAACTACCAGTCCCTTTCTGAATTGTAGCCACACAACACATTTTAGACAAACCTTTAATTACATGATCTGAGTTCAAACTTACATGTTTGTGTCCCCACCCTCAAAAGTTACAAATCCAACTGATATTTGTCACTCTTTCTTTTTCTCGCACTCTCTATCTCCTTTTTTCTCCTTTTTCTTTCGTCTTTTCTTTCGTCTTTTCTAGCCTGGTAATACTCGATTGAGCAGGTATATATTTCATTCATCGTTTGATTTTTTTCGAGACGATGTGCTTCCTTTGTTAACCCACGCAAACGTTGAAGACAAAAAAGCAACGCATGAGGGATAAGTGTAATGAAGCGAAGGAACACTGTGTGATTAGGCCCCAGGAGATTATGTTTTGATGAAGTTGCTATAGAAATGATCGTTGTGTATATTATGTTCATAATGGTAGTCTCGACCTCTCTGGGAAACGAGTGTCTGCCCCTGTGCGTGTGTCTGCATTGTCTAATACATATGAAAGTACATACTTTCCGTGTTGGGATAAGGAGCAACTGTTGCACACAGCCATATTATCTAACATTTTACTTGCGGAAAGTACACTCTTGTACTTTTACAAACTGACAGGGGAATTTTTGTATAATACAATGTCTAAACTGTCGGCAGGATATTGTACATCACTAAAGGACAAAACTAAGACATACAAATTGTTTTTGTTTTATATACCAACGCATTTCATGAGCCCACTTTGTTACAAAGTACCTTGATGTCCCATCGAAAAGATAAATCAGTTCTAGTCACCCTTCGGGACACAAACGCCCTGATCGGCCAAGTTGAGATCCAAGCCTAGAAAATGCAAAACAATTTCAACGAGGTGCTCGGCCACATTACTCTTCAAAAGAGAAATGTGTGTTAAATATTATCCAGAGGGGAGGAGGAGACCCCCCCCCCTCCTTGTCCCCGAAATAACAATAGGCTATTTGGTTACGCCGTAGTGTATTTATAAACACATCTTTGTACGCGTGGCACCCTGAATTGGATCATAAGCAGCCATCTTGTTTTGCCTCTATCCGAGGGCGCCCTATATGACATCATGTGCAAGGTCTATCATACAACACACAATGCCCTATCTGAAAAAAAAAAAGAAAAAAGAAAAGAAAAAAAGCGCACAATCAGGAACGGAAAAGGTCATGGTTTGTTGGGGTCAGAAGCATTTCTGTTTCGGCACAACCTTGTTTCACGGGTGAACATGATCCGGTACTCGAGCCAGCAATAAATTTATGACCAGCGATTCCGGTCACTAGCCACCAAAATCGTGCCGCGTTGACCATGCCAACTGTCCCACCCACCCCCCATTTCTTATCCGAGATATTTAAAAGAGTGCCGGTGTTTGTTTTGATATTGCTAGCAATTAATTTAAGTAACTTTGGATGGGATATGCACATCACATTCATTTGCCACAAAGAGGCATTTAGCGGATGGAGACGAAGAAATAGGTCGATCGACAAACAAGTGTGTATGTGTCGCAGTCTGTCCCCATTAGAGGAAACAGTTGCAAAAGAAGAAGAAGAAAAACACACACACATAAATTATGTATTTTGCCCTTATATGGCGGCAAAAATTGATCTGACACAGTTGCCAAATTATGATAAAATATGAACTACGAACATCTGGATATTTTATAAAGTGGCAATAGGGCAGACCTAGAAACAACCACCATAAGTGTTGCTGAACGGAGAATCTTGAGCGTGACGTGTGACCGTCAAATGCTTTTTTTCTGTAATGGAATATTTTGTTCTTCTTCTTTGTTCATCCTCGTCTTCTTGTTTCCAATTGATTTACGCATTACATCGATCATATGTATTTGTGCCAGAGTTAAATTGACAATTTTTGCCACATTTAATACTGTAATAACTTATAGCCATAACCCTTTTTAAGCCTAAAGCAATTAGGTGATAAATCAATGATTTGGGTTGCTTCCCTATCCTACAGCCGCCACCAACCCTAGAAAATGTGACAGACTGGATTCGTACTTTACATCACTGTATTGTGTTATTGCTTTATAACAAACTTTGCAGAATATACATAATTACTTATCAAATTGTTTTGTTAATATTCTCAGCTGTGTACTGTGATAGCTACTTTGATACAATCATGTGCTGGCCGCCTAGCCCAGTTGGCTTGAATAACCGACCCTGCCCAGCCGAGCTCAACGGTGTTTTCTACGATACATCAAGTGAGTATGTGCATTCGTTTAACATCAAGCACATAAGTTGTAGAAAATTACAATGTCACTTCATGGTCTCCGTAGTCTTTTATAAGATAGCAGTTTTTGTAGATCTGTTCTCAGGTGATTTGCCGTATTATTTTAATCTTCACACTAAAATCTCCTACTAGGTCAACATTTACCCGGATTCCAGGCTCCCCGGGGGCCTGACGCTGGAAGTTTGAAAAGTGGACTTTTAACTATGATTATGCGTTAGTTTAACCCTTTTGGGGTAATTTTGACACATATTCTGGGTCATACTGACCAAGAGTGTGGTCAGGCCCCACGAAACCTGGCCCGAATCCAGGTCAAATATCACCCGGAAGTTTGTAGAGTTTACCTGGTTTCTTTAAAGTAAAACAAAAAACATTGACAACAACTGTGCGACACCCCAAAAAAAAACAAAAAAAAAAACAAACAAACAAACAAACACCCCAACACCCCAACAAACAAACAAACAAACACCCCAACACCCAACAAACAAACAAACAAACAAATAAACAAACAAACAAACATATAAAACATCAACCATAAAGTGATAAAACAAACAAATTATTCAATAAATTATCTGACCAGATACATATTATTTATCAAAACAAACTAGCGGAGCAAGGGGTGGCACGTGCCCCCCCCCTCCCGCTTGAGATTCGGTCCCTTACATTGGTGTTACCTAAGAAAATAAAATTAAAATAATTGTTATTATAACTCAATGTGTTAAACTATATTGGTGTTTGCACAGAGTCAATGCATGTGTGTTGTACCTCTACAACATTATAGATAGTGTTTGTTTGATCAAAGTATCCAGTACGTAGATAAGTGTATGGCAACCTCTATCCCGCGCGGGCTGCATGACATGATTGCTGGGAAGGGGTTATAAACATAAATGCAACTTCCCTTTGGTTTTAATTGAGATAGTTCTTTGGAAACAGTCATTAAGTCATGTTTACCACACTTATTTTCCCGGAGTTTCCCTAGAAAAGAGTTCACTCCCTGTGCCCCTCTCACTACTTCATTGACGAGCCGCTGGTTGTAGTAACAGCCGTTGGTAACAATACTCTTCAAGAAGAACAATGTTACGGTATCGTGTCCAAAAAATAAACAGCATTGTTATCCTTTGCCATGAGGCATACTTACACCTTTCCTCCAACCTTCTCAACTGTCTTAGGATCGAGCCCACAGCCTAAAGTTGTCTGTATGGGCGCATACTGGACAATCTTACACAAACTCATCTCAACTATCGTTTGTTCAATACCTCGGTGAAGAGAAGCACTATTTTATGTTTTTTGTTTCTCACGCAATGACAGAAAGCATCGACGCCGGTCAGGACAAGATTCGCATTTCGACCAAAAGTGAGGCATTCTTACACCTTTCCTCAAACCTTTTCAACTCTCTTAGGATCGAGCCCACAGCCTAAAGCTGCATGTATTAGCGCTTACATGATAATCTAATACAAACCCATCTCAACTATCGTTTATTCAATACCTGTGTGATAAGAAGCAATTATGGTTACATCGTCGCCGGTTAGGACAAGGTTAGATTTTGCATTTTGACAAAAAAGAAGCTCGCTAGTCCGTTATGTCATGACACTCAACGTCAAGGTCGTGTTGCTTAAGAGTCGCCATGACGAGGCTTGATTTTTAAATTCAATTTATTTGACAATGACAAGCATTTACAAGACCGTGACCCACTTATCTGCACGAATAAAATGGACAGGGTCCACGTAACGTAACACCGGAGATGTTTTAGAATCTAAGCTAACGGCACGCGTGTTCACTATACTTAGTTATTTAGTCGTCTCCCTGATGTAGAATGACGTGATTTACTCAAGGTTACACGCAAATCCGTGCTATTTCGGCTGCCGGCTTTGAACCTCATTAAAAGAAAATCATGTAAAACGTCAAGTAGGTCCGATCTGCGGAAAGTTGTAAGGAAGACCTATTTTCCCCGTCTTGGCCTTGGAGTTGATTGAGGTCTCCTACTGAATTTCAGCCCGTGCCCACGCCCCCGGGGGACTCGATCAAAAACCACCGGCCGTTTGCCGCCAATGCTCCAGGAAAAGTCATAAGGATAAGGTGTTGAATGTCGTTGACGATTTAATACATGTTTTATTTAGGTTATGAAAGTGCGAGCAATATTCATTTGCGTCTGTTACGTGTGTCGGTGGAGACAGCAAATGCGTCATCGGGAGTTGCTGGATAATTCTTCAGTAGACCCAATCGGGTACAACGGGGTAGAACTAGGACATGGTCATTTCAATCTAGCTAGGACATATCTCCATCGATACCTTCATTTTGTTGACCCTGGTTCAAACACAATTTCCACACGGTTCCCTGCTTGCGGAGTAGGTTTTTAATTCGCCATCTTTCAGTTGACTTACCTTGTTTTGAGACTGCCCTTCCACGTATTAGTTATTGAACGTGTCTCCACGGCTATATCCAGGTCACTGAGTGCAATTACACTGCAACAAATGGGATTTTAATTTGACACCATGGGTGTTGTCACATAAAGACACCCAAGAGATCCCCACTTGGTGTTAAAAAAAAGGACGTATTTTAATAGCAGAAGTAAATAGTAAGTGTTGTTATACTTCCCATGGTTGTACATTGTTATTCTTTGTTTTGTGTGACAACACCCTTGGTGTCAATTTTAACACCCAAGGTTGTTGTTGTTTCTTTTTTCAGCATTAGTTTAAAATTAAATGTCAGAAATCGGTGATAATTTTATCTGGCATGTCTGGTGTCAAACATGATATTTCAGATTTGAGTACGCTTCGTGTGTGGGAAGAATAAGCCAACATTTTGGGCTCTTATTAATTGATACCAGTCAGTGTTTTATAGGTGTCTGAAAAGGTGCCTATAAGTGAACTGGCGTTTGTTCCATAGAGGTCAATGGCCTGTTCAGCCATTGTAAAAGCAAACCGCGCCTTTTAATGGTTTTGTCTTTGGGTGGACCATTGCAAGTCGAGGATCGGAAATAAACAAATAAATGAATAAATAAATGCAACAACAGGGACAACAGAATGGGGGAGACAATGATCATATAGACCTTTCCATTGTTGATAAACAAACCGCGCTGGTTGGCATGGACCGCCGAATGTTATTAAAACATTCAATCGTGTTAACAGATGTTTTAACAAAATTCAACATTTTCGGCAAACTTCTAATTAAATAAAATACCTCCCATGATCAGTTGCTTTGTTTCCAATAAATTCAACACTATTTTTGAATATTTGTGTAACATTGTTACAAACTGTAGCTATCTGTTTTTGTTTTGCATTTATGGCTTTTTATAGTTTTCCAGCCTGGGTTGGCAAAATCTTGGGCTGTGACGTTGCAAAAGAAAGGTCTATAAAGCTTGAGCTTGAAAAAAACATTTGACAAAAATACAGTACAGCCAAAGGAGCAGTGACTTTTAAGGATTTTTTTTAAATGCATTTTTGCTCCAGTGTAACTGCGAGGTGTTTTGACAGTTTTGTGTTCTTCCTTTTTTTTTTCCCTTCTTCTTTTCCCACTTTCTTTTATTAACTCTTTACCGCAATGAAGACTGAATTTCCTACACATGGTCATGGAAGGGTCCTGCCCCAGTGTTAAATTCCTAACATTGTGTACCTGATGAGGGAAAAGTCAATTTCCAGTCGTTTTAAGAAATCTGCTACAGTTCCGCCTCCAAAACTCGCCTTCAGCAAAATTAGAAGAAGAACAATATATAGTGCTTTACCGTGTAGCACTACTATTGGGTTAGGTTTGATCCGGGAAGGTCGCCAACTTGAAACTTGACACTCTTCCTCTCGTGTTACAACCCGGTGTTTCACTGATATTTTTGAGCAATGACCGTCTGTTTGATAAGGGGCCAGATGAAGATAATTGCAGCAATACCCTGCAGTGTGCAATTTGATGATGCAGCACTGCTAGTTAAAGAGTTAAATTCTATACTCTTACGATCATCATTTCCGAAAGCTTGACCAGTGACGAATTCCGATCGTAACAAAAAACGTGCTTAGTAACGTGCATTACGTGCGGACACTAGCGCTGATTTCCGTTTACGTCAGCGTTAGGTTTTCTACTACCAAGACGTTTCCGCAAAACGTAATAAACGAGTCGCTCAACGGTATTGGGCAAAAATTGGGTGAACTATACTGAACGTAAAACCGTAGTAGGCTCGTGTATGTAATTTATGTTGTAGAACCAAGTGCACTTATCGTTAAGAAAATGGGTTTGTCTTGTCAGTTCTGCCATGGCTGCCGACAGACTGTGACTCATCATCTTATGTACGTTTACCTTTAAAATGGGCTATTTAATTGTGTCTTGAAAATAATATAAAAAATAATAATATAAAGGTAGAAAAACAAAACTTATACAACAAGTGCCGTTGATAAACGCTTCGAGACGCTCGTTTGATAAAGAGCTGTATATAAATCGTAAATCGGATGGGACGTTAAGCCGTTGGTCTCATGTGTTATGTAACGCATGTAAAAGAACCCAGTGCACTTATCGAAAAGAGAAGGGGTCCGCCCCGGTGTTTCCTGGTCCGATCGGCAGCAAATTGCGCCACAGCACCTTGTAAAACATTACATGGTGCTATCAGAATTAGGTCTCATAATTCAAAACGTAGTCCCAAATCTTGCAGGAAATACTGTTTGTTACAGCGCCAGGAGCGTCACTGAGTGACGGACATGTGCGCTATATTTCTTATTATTATGTATTATTATTATCATGCCGCGGTGTCTGAAGATTTGCATGGATGGAAAGTAAGAAGTAACTATAACTAGTAAACCTGCTGGTACAACCAAGTGTAAATCTATTTTGCGGGGAGTGTTGTAGCTAAAATAGAGATTCAGCTCTTTTACAGACCCAACACTCCTCCCAAAAGAGATCCACACATGGTTCCCGGCAAGTTTACTAGTTATAGTTACTTGAATAAATAACCGATACTCATAACCGATATAAATGTTACCTGAGATGGCTTACCAACGAGCGGTCTCATTACAGGTTTACATCAAAATGGGTACATTTTGCGTAGATGCAATCTTTAATTTTAATGAACGACTGAAATTTATTACACTCAAAGGGATACGTTTAAATATGACGAACAAAACTTATAACTGGTGGTCTAATGCCGTAACTAGAGGGACTGCTTGTAATTGTGATGAGGAAAATACACTCTACGAACAGGCATTTTTATTTATTTATTTATTTTTATTTATTTATTTATTATTATTTATTTTTATTTTTATTTTTTTTTATTTTTTTATTTATTTATTTATTTATTTATTTATTTATTTATTTATTTATTTATTTATTTATTTATTTATTTATTTATTTATTTATTTATTTATTTATTTATTTATTTTATTTTATTTATTTTATTATTATTATTTTTTTTTGGGGGGGGGGCACTTGCCCCCATGTCCGTGCCCGCTCAGCCCCCTCCCGTGCCCCTCCATTTGAAGTTTTTATTAATGTGGTCGATGTTTTTAACATTCGTTTTTCCATCTGCACGCAGACAACTTGTATTTTTTATTTATGTAATTATTATTATTTTTTTACCAGATTTTCTAATAAAAAATGATAAAATACTTAAAAACGACGCAAAAATGTTACCTTAGTTACGGCTCTGGGCTCTCCTAGTTCAGTTATTGAATGTGGTGCATACGATGCAAGCAACTTTTCCAGGAAGACCGAAACTGCGTTCTCCGAGTTCGCACTAGGCCTATCTCTGCAAATGGGCAACTGCACTTTAAACAAAGTTTGTTTCTCCAGGTACTTAACAGAAATCGCAGCTCAGAACTTCCTACACGTTTGTTATTTTTTAATCACATCAGGGTTCGAGCAATGCATCAAGCTTGAATAAGTAAGAGATTTCCCTAGTGTTAGTTTAAAGAATCCACGCACAAACGTGTGGCGCTGACGATGACCCGGCGCACTGCCAGAGGACAGCTCCAAGCCCGACCCGCCTCTCGCACTTGTTTTCACATGGACTACCCTTTTGGCAATCGCGCTGATCACGTCACCATAGCACTTAACAAGCCATCGACGTGTCGTTATCACAAGTTTATTTGATAATCCTGTATTCAAAGGCGCCATTGGAGAAGCTGGAGCCGGTACTGTCCCCATTATCGCCCCCATCATCCATCGATGTTTACCCATTGCCGTAAAAGAAAATATAACAAAATTATAAAAAGAAAAAGAAAAATAGACTTCCTCCAAAACAGTATAGTTCTTATTCACGCATTATGAATTATTACCCCCTTCACATTGAACGACTAACATCCTCACAAACGGATGATAAGCATCTAAAAAGCTTTTATTTGTTTGCGACTGTTGTCCCCTTTGTGTAAATACTTTAGATCATTTACGCATCTTCAGTTACCCCCCCCCCCCTCCCCTTCCCGTTTTCAGTCTCATACGCCTAAAGCTTATGACGGCACTGTGTGCCTTGCTCTTTTCTTCCTGTATCACAGACAACGTGACGAGATACTGCAACTTGGATGGCACGTGGGCCAACGGGAACAAGTCGAACTACTCCTTGTGTTCACCTCGCAATCTCCCGGTATTTATCTTAATTTTCCCCCGTCCATTTGTGGCTGTGGCATTTATTTTTGTATAGATGTTTATTTATTTATTTATTTATTTAATGTTTTTTTTTTTTTTCGTTGTTGTTTTTTTTTTTTTCGAATATGACTTAATTTCAGAGAGAAATCTTTCAAGAAAATACGGGGTTCCAGCATAAACGTCATTAAAAAGGAAGCTTTCAAATAAAACAATTATGTTTTTTTCCGTCCGTACCAACTGCCTTTAAGTAGTCTAGTGCCCAGGGACACAGTGTTGAACTATGAAGCTAATCCCTACTCCAAGATCGTAAACAAGACTAAAGACGCTCTTCAAGTTGTTATCCGGCATTCTATCGATGAAGACTTGATAATATTGGTCGAAACGTTGATTTAACATACATTGCTTTTCCAGACCACACACACGCTCACTATAGAAAGCATTCACATGACTTCACCGCAAAGCTGCATCCCAAACTGAAACTCTGGTCCATCAAATCATTTTATAGAGCATGTCTTATTTATTTACTTATTTGTTATTGCTATTAATAATTTTTCTTTGTTTACTGTATTAGGAAATGACTGGACATGATGCTGTACTGAAAATCATGGTGTATATTGGCTACAGTCTTTCTATGACTGCCCTCCTTGGAGCTTTCTGCATATTCCTGTTTTTTAGGTGAGTCGATCGTTTGTTGTTGCTGTTTTTGTTGCTGTTGTTGTAGTTGTTGTTTTGTTTTTTCCTCCTTTTTCAATCGAACTTTACTACTGAAATTGATACATTTTAACTGGTCTGTTTTGAAGTGTGCTACGTTAAAGACGAAAAGGGTTAACAATTGAATGCAATGCTCTTCTCATATTTTTTTTTTCCATTTACGGATGATACAAATTTCAGACATTTCATATTTTAAACAATATATAAGGCTTGCTTCAAGCAGGACTGATAACCGCCGTTCCAATGGCAAATACGGACATTTCACCTGCTTTTGAAAGGAATATTTTAACAACTATAAATTAATAACAAAATTGTCAAAATTGTTGAAATGTTGTATTTACGGCATCCAGCCACCATCTTAGACGTTAACCGATGAAGAAAGAATGGAAACGCATATAACTTGAGCTAGCTCCTTTTGATACGAGGCAAGGGCGCTCTATTCCAATGACGTCATGTGCAAGAGGTATTCGTAACGAGTGCTATTGTGGTTCTTTTATCTTCCCCCTTGATGACAGATCCCTCAGATGCGTTCGTAATTACATCCACTGGAATCTCGTGAGCTCGTTTATATTGTTGTACATTTGCTTTTTCACTACGACAGCAGCGACGAGCACCTTCTTGGAGAAACCCTGGCTTCATGTAAGTAGCGTTATGTGGAGCGTTCATCCCAATACATACATTCAATACTTGTGCTTTTGTAATTGCAATTGTACAATACACTATAAGGAGAAGAACAACAAAATAGAAGAACACATAGAAGAAGACAAAAACTAAAATATGATTATTAAATAAAATATGATTGACTTTCAATGATTGACTTTTAGTTGTTGGTTGTGTGTTGTGGACTGGGTGGGCCAGTTGGTTGAATTGGTGCTGCTGGATATCAAGTATGAAAAGCTGAGGAAAAAGCAAAGAACTGAAGTAGGCGGCAAATAAATTGGGACTCTGATTCTTTTACGGTTAATCATCTTGTTTTTCGAGAGCGAGTGGTCGTTTAATGTAGGCCTATCTAAAGCCATTGCCAAAACAACAACCAACAAGCGCATCAATGTATCTAAGCAATTTTGCAAAGATCCAATCTGTAATACCTTACCTAGTCGACAGCGATAATGCGAAATTTAATCTTTCTTAAATCTGCGCATTATTCAAGAAGATTGCTGCGATTAAGCGCGCATTTTAAACATCAATCAAATAGTTCCTTGGTACAAAAGATAAACCCTTTTGATCACACATTGAAAGGAAAGGAAAAACACAGAGACAAACAAATCTCATGAATTTTATGACGTTACAACATGACAAAATGTGCGTCAACCATTAGAATTAAATTGCTATTGTAACACAACATTCATAGTAATATCATCCGTCAGTCTGAGTGGTAACTTTAATAAAACACTAGCTTCAGTATCAGTCCAACCAAGAAAAATATACATTTGTATTTTCAAAGTTGAGGATGTTGTGTTTGTACACCCTGCAAGTCGCATCTGTTTATTTGGATATCCGCGCTCGTTTTAAGCCACGATGGACGAGTACACAATGTTTTATTGCACAGTTTCTGGTAATGAAACCAATGATGCTTCATAGGTGAACTTAATCATTGTTGCTCGTAAGCCTGAGGAAACCTGTAAACAAGGGTGCTTGCTATGTGAACCAGAAACACCGGGTTAACCCACTCATCTTCCATTATGGGCCGAATTCACAAAGCACTAAGATTCATCTTAAGATGAGTTGTCAAATACTAGTTACACTGCACCTACGGTTTTATTTCCAAGCTAAAGGAGAGCACAGTATTATGGTGAAGTATCTTGCTCACAGACACAAATGCCACGACCGGGACTCGAACCCACACTCTGCTGATCAGAAACACCAGAGCTTGAGAAACGCTCGCCCTTGACACGCCAAACAAACGAAAAAACAATAAGGGTGGTACACATGATTGGGGCGCTTACAAAATAGTCGCAGACAGTGCTCATGTTTTGTGTGATCAATCATAAATGAAACAAAAATTCTGTGAAAATGTTGACGTAATCTATTGTCTGAGTCAGGAGAAAATAGTCAAAGTACAAAACATGCGCAATGTCATCATGTAAAAATGTTGACCTATATTGTAGCAACCAAAATGGTGCGTTGCTATTTTTTTTTTTTTTTTTCAAATGCAGTTTTGCTCGAATATGTCTTCAATTCAATGGGAAATATTGCAGTACGACTTTCATAATCAGTAAGCTTTCAGACTAAAATTAACCAATGATGTATTTTAATAACTTTACCAATCCTGTATAATACCTAGGAAACAAAATGTGTTTTCAACGTGCGCAATCTTCGGGATTTAGTCCGTGATTGTGTTTAGAATAGTGAAAGCTCACAACCTTAACAAATAAGGCCATCAGAGGTTATCAAAAGAACGCGTGATTATGCATTAGCATCAACTCATGCTATCGTCAGTTGCCATTCGCTTTGTTTATTTTATCGTTAGTCCAAAACCTCACGTCGTGAAAAAAAAAACATCCTGTGCAACGACTCGCATTGGATTAAACTGCGAGTTTTAATGAAAAATTCCGTGGCGGGGATACGTTGGATTTTCCGTGCCAGTGCGTCCCATCATCCGGTTTGGTACAGAGAACAAAAGTAGCGCACAAAATTGCATTTTTTTGCCGGTCACTGAAACACAACTCAGGTGTTTGTGTGTTGTTAATCCCTTTTCACCCCTTCTGCTTTGCCCCCCCCCCCCCCCGAAGCTCCAGCATACCGATATTGTCAATTTTGAGAGACGAGATGACCGGAAACGTTGATTTCCCATTGGCCTATTATCAATGACAACTTTACATGAACCATGACTCGTCAATTATTTGACCGGCCCTTACCCTTCCCCAAAACAAGCAACACCGACTTCGACAGCTTTGTGTTATTTGCACTCCCATCGTTGTTAGCACTCCCATCCATGATGTAAGACCAATCCGTAAAATATGCAATACATGTCTAGTTTCTTCAACGTGTCTATGTTTCATTACTGTTTACAATTTCCTCAGGAAATGTATCATTAAAGTTTCTTGGAAAATGTATCGATTTCAAAAGTACATTAAATATATTATAATTACATAATAGACCATTCGTTGATATTCCTAATAACATGGTAACAGAATGGTATAGATTAGCACATACTCCTTAACTTATACCATAACATATTAAGGACATTTCAAAAGAAGGCAGAGAAGAAAATGATTCGAGACCCCCCCAAAAAAAAAAAAAAAAAATAAAAAAAAAAAAAAAAAAAAAAATAAAAATAGTAATACTAATAATAATAAAAATAAAAACAAATAATAATTATCATGATAATCGAAAAATAAAAATAATGATTAATTCAAAGAAAAATAAGCAAATAAATTGCCAGCGTTTTAAGCTGGCCCAAATAACAGCTGTCTTTCGTCTCCTCGTGAGTTTGAAATCAAAAAGGGAAACAAGGTTACCGCAACCCGGCAGTCGGCACGTACTAAAAAAAGTGCATATACAGTTGAATTAGTTAGCTGTGCGTCCGAATCGATTCCCCGAATTGCTCATGCACTCTAACCGTGCAATCAACAATCTCATTTGCCGTTTATTTTTACCCTAATTTTATCTTGATCTGTGGTGATCAATGGTCGAACTGGGCTAATGATCAATACAGGGTCTGGCCAGTGCACTATTATTGTGCAAAGCAAAATAATGCTACACGTTAATACTTTTCGTATTGTAGCCAAGTCATAACTAATTCTCGTGGGAAAGTAAAGAAGTTTGTCCTTGAATTGTGTTTCGAATCGAGAAACAGTTGCGCAGAAAAGCTCATCGCGACAATTTATTTCTTTATTGCTGCATTTTCCCAAAAACAAAAAGTGATCTGGAAAACCACATACGGAAATACATCTTCCATTGAAAAAATACACAACAGCTTCCATGAACAACCTTATAATACATTGACTGACGAAAGTGTCTACCTCATTCTCTCGCGTATAAACTCTGTTTTCGTTTGGATAAATTCCCAACGTCCCTGGAGGTTTAGAGCAAGCCTCGCACGACCGACCGAACAAGAAGTGTAAACTTTAACAACCTCACTTAGATATGTATTAATGCTGATTTATTCGAGAAACCGCAACAAGGAATTCGTGACTTATAAGTAAATCACCACCTCACCATTTACAAATGATTACTTCTTCCATAACGTCAAAATGTTCTTACAGTTATCAAACGTATCTCCATGTTTTTTTCACTGTCCATGTATGTCATAATGACGTATATGCAAATAACGTTTGACAAACGCACGTACAAAAACAACTCGTATAATTAGCAACTATAATAAATCGTAAGCTATATATTGCTATTGTTGACTTTGAATAATGTTGATATTAGTTATACCGTCTTAAAGTTTAGTTGTTCACTTTATTACAGTGGCTGTGCAGGCTTTCTTTCACCATGATGATGTACTTCATGATGACGAACTTTTTCTGGATGTTCGTAGAGGGCGTCTATCTGTACACGCTGGTTGTCAGAGCATTGACCGTGCGTAGAAACCGCTTTTGGATTTATTGCCTGTTTGGCTGGGGTGAGTAATTTTATGTACAGTAATAGGACTGCTTTGATCATGATGACAAAGCCCCTTAATAGGATAAATTTAAAAGAACCGCGATAGATTTTTTGGAGAATTCTTTTTACGGACTCTCGCGTTAGTACTCATAATTCACCTGTTTGTAACCGTCCCAATTGGTCGGTTGTTGCGATACGTTAGTAACATCCGACCAATAAGGAAACGCGTCTTTTTTGCACTACACTTTAGGCGCCAGATTATAGGCAGACAGACGTCATCAGCAAATAGTGTGCAAATATTGACTGTTTCGAGTTGTATGGGTAAAACTACAAGTCCCGAAGCGATCTGCGAAGTGCTCCATTTTCCCGAGGCGAAGCCGAGGGAAAGTTGACGGCTCCTGGAACGAGGAGTGTGTCGTTGTTTTGACCGTAGCAAGACTAAGAACAGTCAGTGTTTGTTTTGCAACACCCTATGGATACTGTCTTTAAGTTTGTAGGTACCGAGAAGGTGCCGTTGCGATGGTTATAGTGCATTTGTTGCTAAGGGTAATCTACGTTGATTGCTACGGTGTAATGCGTTGCGTCCACTCCACGTGGCGTTCTTATAAAAAATAAGGCTTTTCATGTGATGCACTCTAAATCAATCACAGGGCAGAGTCTATGGATGTGATTTTATAATTACCGTTCATTGAACTCTAAACTGTGTGGTTACTTTTTTATATTTTTTTTATTTTTTATTATTATTTTTTTTTTTATCGCGCTTCAAGTTGTTTTGGGTCACCATGAGCCAAACATCATGGGTCACCTTAATGTTGGATCGTACCGTAACACATAATTATGGTACTCCAGATCATTCTTACTGGACGGCAGTTTCATGTATGAATAATGAGTGACATAATAATGCCAAACAATCCAAAATCTTAATTTGTAATTTTGTAAGATACGCTTATGTTTATGAACCCTAGAACTTGTTCTTTCTGAATACGAAAAAAAAAACTTACAATACAAATGCGCCCTTTAACATGTTTTTGGTTCTGTCGTGGAAAGTGCAGCAAATTTATGCAAGTATAATTGATAAGTAATAGTAAAATAACAATACTAATAACGAACACTAAAAAATAATAACAGTTTTTGTAATTGTTGTAAAGCTTATTTTCATACGTCTAGAGGCCCACAGCTGTGTTCAATGTTTTACGTGACACTGTTATTCATGTCAGCATACAAACCTTTCTGATGTCATTATTTCATCTTATGAACTCTCCACCTCATTTTAAGGAACACGTTTTTCAGTTCCGTGTAAAATAATGTTCTCTCTGATTTAATAATACTAACAAAAACCAACAACTGAGGTCCAGTTTTATTCAATTGCCTTTTTAAATGCACCCGTAAAGGTTAATTCAATTTTCACGATCAATCACGCAATGCTGTTTGTTACCTGTCCCTTCTGTGAGGGATGCACATTTTATAGGGGTCCAAATAAAGTCCACTTCTCTATCTATCTGTCTGTCTCTCTCTCTCTCTCTCTCTCTCATCTCTCTCTCTCTCTCTCTCTCTCTCTCTCTCTCTCTCTCTCTCTCTCTCTCTCTCTCCTCTCTCTCTCTCTCTCTCTCTCTCTCTCTCTCTCTCTCCTCTCTCTCTCTCTCTCTCTCTCTCTCTATCTTCTTTTTTTTTCTTTTCTTTTTTCCCCTTCAACCCATCAAATAAAGCAGTATATATTGTGTCTGCACTGTACATGCACAATAACTGTTTATGGGGTGTGTGTGGGGGGGGGGGGGACTTAGACCATTCATGAATCTCAAACTTGATTTACCTCAATTTTCTTATTTGTTTATTCGTTGTTGTTTTTTTTTTTTTTCTAATGCCAGGCCTGTCTACATCAAGAAAGAAATGCATTTTGCTTGTAGATACTTTTTGGACTGAGATTAAACAAACTCGGTCATTTATGCATTCATCCCCTTCTCTTTGGAACTCTCTTCCACACCACATGTAAACTGCAAGAACTCAAATTGTATTTAACTCGCTCCTTAAAAGTTACCTTCTTGTTTACTTGCCTGTATGCTAGTTTGCTTATATTGTTGTAAAGCGCATTGAAACTTTTGTGTGGTGCGCTATAAGTACTGTGTTATTATCATTATTATTATAGTACTAACACTATTGGCTTAACATTTTGGTCACACCTCTACCCATTACATAAATCAGCATCCCGTCACACTATTAACATGGCATCTATTGCATAATAAAGTCACTAGCACAAAGTGGGTTCAATTCCAATCCAGGCCGATCGCAAAGTTTGTGTCATTGAAAAATATGTTGTTATTCTACTCTCAGGGTAAACTGGGTACGCACTGCCCGAAATTGTGTATCCGTGAAGCTTCAGAAGCAACCATGCATTCACTCTCAGCTTTAAAACAAATATTTATCTTGTTAAAAGTGATACAAACAATTACAAAAACATGATGCAAAAGTACTAAAATAAAAATCAAATAGGCCTAGATTGTTTTAGATTGTTTTATTAATATTTATTATAATATTTTATTATTTGATGTAATTAACAGGTGGTCCTGTGCCGTTTGTCGTCGCATTTATTATCACGAAGCTATTCAATTCAAAGGAGTAAGTATGCAGGGAGATTTCTTAGATGTCTGTTTTAATTCCATATCTTTGTTTTTTTAGTAAAAAAAGCTAAAAGTAAAGCTCTTCACGCTTTGACACGTCATGGAACTGTAGGCATTGTTGTTCAAAGTTCATTGTTGTTGCTGTCGGTTCATGGCGTCAGTGACGAATTTTTATAACTACTACAATGGCTCTAATTTTGAGAAAACTTTAAAGTTAGCTCATTTGTGGAAGGTTTGGATAATCTGTTGCCTGTTCAAACCATTTGTAGGTGTTTAGTATATTGACAGGACAACAACGTGAGATATAATGTAAGCGAGCCACGAGTATTCTCGACAGTATTTTAGAGTTACACAGTTGTACTAATAAGTTTCCTTTTTGTCCGTGCAGTTGTTGGGTTGATGAGGCCAATGATGTCTTCCTGATAGTTGCCCCGATAATCTGCGTGATTTTAGTCAATCTCTATTTCTTGATCCACATCATGGGGATTTTATTCACCAAGCTACGAGCCTCGCATTCCCTAGAAACGCAGCAGTACAGGTATGTTCTATTGTCTAGCAGTATTCCTTCCGGGTCAGAACAGAACCTCTAGGGGGCTCTGTCGTCATGATCAATGCAGGCCTACCATATCGCTCTAAAACTGGGTGAGAGTTAGTAATTTTGGTCGCATGTCTTGGCCGAGCGGTTTAGAGCACCGGACTCAAGCTCTTGCTGATCAGCCGATTGTGGATTCGAGTCCTGGTCGGGGCACTTGTGCTCCTTGAGCAATATACTTTACCATAGCTTCGTTGTCCTTTGGATGGTATATTAATCCATAAGTCCCGTGTACTACGATTGGAAGTGCACGTAAAAGAACCAATAACACCGTTGAGGAGTAGGTGTTAACCCCGGTGTTTCTGGTTCACACCAAGCACCTCTATTACAGGTTTCCTCAGGCTTGCGAGCTACTGTGATTAAAATCACTTATGAGGCATCCTTATCTTCAGTACGACAAATGTATTATGATTAATAAATTTTAAATTGTATTATTTTCTCTAACAGGAAAGGAGTGAAGGGAACCTTATTCCTCTTGCCTCTACTCGGGGTGACCTATCTCCTCTTCCTATTGGGACCAATCAATGTAGAGTTGCCCCAGCGGCCGCCGTCATTCTACGTGTACCAGTACCTGAACACAGTACTCAGCTCCCTACAGGGTTTCTTTGTGGCCGTTATATACGTATTCCTGAACCAAGAAGTAAGTTTTGATGGCAATGGTCTTTCTTGAGTAGGGAGTAGTTACACACACTTATCCAGAGAAATTATGCCACAAATATGTCGAGTTATGGTAAATTTCGACATGGAGTAAATATAAATGGTGTCAAGTCCACTTGTGGTTAAGTCGACTTGACCACAAGTCGACTTGTTGCCAAGTCGACATGTGGTCAAGTCGGCTTGTGGTAAAGTCGAATTGTGGTTAAGTCGACATGGGATAAGTCAATTTGTGGTGATGCCTAATGTCATCAAGATCACTCGATCACTCGCGCAATCGACTTCTCGAGATACTTCATGACGCCAAGACGTCCCTTTTTGAAATTAAGAAGTCGACGAACCTTCTATGATTAGGAACTCGTCCTAGCTAGATATGTTATCACGTGACAACTCGACATTTTGATGTTAGGTATTACGTTTGGAGATATTACGATACGTCGACATCTTTAGTTCGATTAGTCGACTTGTCGAAATCTCTTCTTCTGGATAACTGGTATTGCTGAAACTCACTTGTGTTTAAGTATTCTGCATATACATCAAAGAGCACCAATGTTCCTGAGGTTCGGACTATTAGATCGTAGCTCAATCCTCATTGAAATGTGTATTTTACCTTTTTCGAAATCCTCTCGGAATTCCCCGAAATTGACAACGTGTGATGTCTAACTTGATATTTACTAGTGTTTCTCAGAAAAAATTATTATCCGTTTGTATACAAAAGCTACATACTTGGTGTAAGGTTGAAACTGAAAAAGAGCTTTTAAAAAAATTCAAGCTGTAATTATTACATTTCAAGGATAGGACGAAATACAAAAGTTATGACAAATTTGAATAGAGCAAGGGATGAAACTGCCGCCAAAAAAATAAAATATGGTGTACCTAGCAAAGGTTCTCTCGATAAGTAAGACTGACTAGAAAATAAATATGGATTATTGATGCGTCTGGAATAGTTTGTATTTGATACACCCTGTTGTTGTTACCTCTAAACAAATGGTTTGTGCCCCCTCTTTTTTTTAAAGGTACAAAATGTGATCAAAAGGAAAATACGGCGATGGCGAGAAGAGAACACACTACCAACGCGGATCGTTTCCCGGCGGGGATCCAATCAGCGCAACAGCATTGGAAACATTTTCGTGGGACGTCGGAGCGTCAACTGTGGTACGATGGCCGAGGAAGAATCCAACGTTTCGGCTTTTAAACTCCCCGCTGGTAACCGCTCGCCGGATGTCTTTTCTAATGGATCCAAGGTGCCGCCTTTTATTCGACTAGACGAGATGCAACCTCTCACACCAGTCTCAGAGACGCACGCGTCACCACAGACGCTGTACTCGTCACTGGGGTCAGCCAATGGTGCTGACATCGGAGACATGCAACAGGTCAACTTGGAGGACAAGGAGGCAGATGCATCGTGCAATGGGACAAACGGATCGACAGACACCGAGTGCAACGAGTTGCCACTGCTAGCGGTTAACGCGTGCGGGGCACAGTCGACCAACAGGTCCCCAGATCTGGCGTCGAGCGAAGAGCTCGATCAGCAAGGGAATGGCAAAGGAACTCCGATTACACCCGAAAAGGATCAGGACTTCGCTTACAAAACCGTGGACAACAATGGCCTTCCGAATGGGAATCATAACAACAATAACAGCTTGTCCCCGTGCCTTGCTAGACCTAAAACATCACCCCTTACCGGACGAACCAGGGTAACTTTTGCCGAAGATCCGGTCCAGGAAAACCACAAGAGACCTGCGTGTTGCGACACCGGTAAAAACAATGAGGGTCTTGCCCGCTCACCTACTAGGAAGGTGGATGAACTGATTGCGCGGGGCCATGTTGAAGGGGATGATTCTTTGGAAACGGGTTTCGGAAGGCAAGACCCCCAAAGGAGTCCTTTGATACCGTGTATTCGAAAGAAAGGCCGGTCTACTAAACCAAACGGAACTATAGCATTTCCAAAAGCTCCGGAAGGGACACCGGTTTGACAGACTCTCGATGTAGCATGCTCACAAAAGTGTCAATTGCATACACAAGGATATATATAAAACAAACAAACAAACAATCAAACAAACGGGGAGTTTCACATGCCTTGGTGAACACCCCAAGCTACTGTAAATAGGTGCATTAAGCATCATCGTTTAAAACTTGCCGAATAGAAAATCGGAAGCATTCCATAGAAATGATAACCATATATTTGTAAAGTCTGAAATAAACTCACTCCTCGCGTGGAATTCTGTAGTCGTGGTCCGAGGAATTATAGCTGGAGTACATCCACGAGGTGAACTTGTAAACATGTAAATATAGTATCAGCTTGTTGTGCGTTTGGATGGAGCCCACACACAGATTACCGCGTCGACCGCAACCGTTTTGTCACCTCAAAATGAGATAACATTTGTTACCTTTGTTGTGGTTAAACATCACCCACCTTCAGGAAGGATTTTTTTTTTAGTAACCAAGCTGGTTCGGCAACTGAGGTTAATGTACCTTGTGTGTACTTTTGAATAAGATGGCTATTTATAAGCATGTCTGCTGCAAATATAGTAAAACGAATCATCATTCCGTCTTTACATTGTCGTAGCAAGTTAAGATTTGTTTTCCCAACTCCCACGTGCGAAACATGTCCATCAGAAAGTAGTTTTGACAGTCTTTTGCAATCGAAGTTGTTTAAATCTTCGAAGCTCCAAAATATGTCGTGCGCTGGTTTAGAATCTTGTGGTGGTTTCCATTGGCGTTCCTATGATTAATGTGTCATTCTCAGTAATTTGACCACTGCACCGCAACTTCTAGCCACGTCGTAGAAATGGATGGATAGTCTTGCATCAAGGCTAAATGTTGGATACTCTGAACCCAAACTTTTGTGACATTCATCGCTGAGGTAGTACTTACCAAATCGTCCCCTAAACGGCCCTTTGAAAAGGGTGTTTGCACTGCAACAGTCAACAATTGTCGACAGAGGGCGCTCTCACCAAGCTGCGTTCAGAGTTGCGACTACTTTCGGTCAAAAGAAGTACAAGCAAAAAAAATATATACATAAATAAACAAACAAACTTACTAAGGAAGAACCGCATGTACACAATGTATGTACCTGGGTTGCCAGACCATACTGCATGCTTACTTGTGCTGCGTTTGGGCCAGAAATGGCGAACGGAAACCACGTGAGCACCGGCCCTCCGTGTCGTAACTATCTCACTGCGCAGCTATGGGTGCGTAAGGATTGTTTATTTTATTATTTTGTTTTTTCGTTCCAAAAATACGTATGAATATTCAAAACGGAAAGCAGACGAGCCATCGTTAATATTTGGTCGGTATATTATATGTGCATTATTATGAGCGAGTAACACATTATCACCACTAGCTATTATTGCATGTTTCATCACAAGCTTTATTTCCAATGAGCCGTTCTGAATTGAATATTTATTTGGTCTCTAAGCGTCAAGGGTCCAAGCTAAAGCAAAGTTATTGTTAGTATTATTGTAATTATTACTGTTGTTGTTATTATTTGCTAATCCACAAACATAAATTGTCTTTGTTACAAAGAAAGCATTGCAGAGGGGTCTAATTTTTGTGAGCCAAGGGGACCAAAATGTACATTAACTCTTTTCAAAACAGGTGTAACAGGAAGTAGCATTTTGATAACAGGCGTCATGCATTCGCATTATATTTTTTCTTTTGTCGAACATAACTAAAAATTTCGTATTCATCATTGTAGGTTATTGTACATAGTAAATGTATATAAGTATTACTATGTAATCGAGTTAGTGCCTATTCTTATGACGGGGTTTCGTGTCTTGTTACAAGTCGAGATTGAAAGAATTACTTTACTTATATTTATCATTGACCCGAGCTGACGACAGAGGCAAAACAACTTGAGTCGACACTCTTAACTAAACTCAGTGACTAATAACTATTGTCAAGGTCTAAAACCAAAGTGATAATGAACGACAGGAGCAACATGACTTCAATCGACGCTCTTAACCGACGCATTGACTAATAGTTATTTAAAATGTCTAAAATCAAAGCGGTAATTGTCGACAAGAGCAAAAGACTAGAGTCGACACTCTAAACCTACTCAGAAACAAATGTATACAATCAAAGATGAAGATGTTGCCAGCAACAAAACTTGAGTCGCCACTCTTAACCGACCCAGTGACTAATATTTTTAAGGTCTAAAATCAAGGTGGTATTGTGTATAAATTAAATATTGTCTGAGTACGAACAAAACAATACATATTACATACTTATGAAACAATATCCTAACATTATAATACTATAAATGTTTGTAGTTCAAACTTGTTTTTCTCCAGTTTTGTCAGTGAAATGTTTTGGGCTAGTGAGACCATCGGGAAGCAGGCAGCCATTCATTCATGGAAAACTAAACAGTGTCAATTAACTTTTAGTAATAATTATGTTTTCACCAAAAAAACACCACTTGACATTTACGTGTGCTTGCATGGTTCTTCTAAAAAAAAAAAAAAAAGAAAAAAAAAACTAAAAAAAAAACAACTTAAAAAGCACTTGCAGCTGTTGATATTATCAATGTTGTGAAACGATTCCCTTCCAAGAATGATGGTTCAGGAGAAAGGGATTTAATACCAATGAGAAACATTTCAGGCATGAAACTGTTCTCAGATTGTGTATTCCAATTACTGATTATTCTCCCTGCGTGGACATAACCGCTCCAGATTTTCGGCGGTATCTCAAACATGCTACCGACTTTTAAATTGAAATGTTCACAAGTTATTTGCATTTCTATAAGATTAAAACAATCGAACGGTACAAAAAAAACAAGGTATACTTTGACTTTGATTGAGTATATTGTTATTTGATTATTGGTTGATGTGTTTTTCAAAACATAAACAGAAAATAAATAAATAAATAAAATAAAATCAGACAAACAAACAAACCGACCAAACGTTTGTATGTCGTTAAGTGGGACAGTCACTTTTAGGTATGCGGTTAAAGTTATGGCAATTTTAAAGTAAGTTTAGACGTGAACCCATTTTAACCAGTGAATTATTGATACCCAAAATTAAACGACGCAACATTGACAATGTTGGCAACCTACTCAAAATCAGTGAGATTTATGAGGGAAAGCTATAATTTTAAGTTGTTCAATTTTGTTGAAAGGGGCATTGTCGACAAAGTTTGAAATGTTAGTCTCATCCATCTTGGCGTCTAGTACACGCTGCAACAGCAAATTTAGAGACATATTTTGAGCATGACCCTAGACAGATTTTAGCTTAAATTATTTAAGCCACAATCAGGGATCAAAGGTAAACGTTCAATGCATCTAACTCGTCAGTGATAATGTGAATTCACGTTTAACTGATTGAGTTGATTAGCCAGTTAGCCAACCTCACCTACGGCTGTTGTCTGCCACGCTCGTCATTTTGAATAAATGATGCATAAATGAAAACAAGTATGGTAATAGCAGTGTAAAGGCTGCGTCACACAAAGTACGCACTACACTCTAGACCACACGAGGGCATTGTCTCACAAAATGGCACAACCATATTTGTTATGATTACGTTTTGGGTTAATAAGGTCTACTAAGACAGTTTGTTATTTGCACCTAGGGTTATTTTTGTTATCCTGTTCATTTGGAGATTATGTTTGACTAACTGTAGTGTATCCACGAATTACACGTCAATTCTGATACTCATTGACAACATTTTGTTTGGTATAATCGTCATTGGTTTACGCAGTGTTTGTGAAAAGTATTTGGGACAAACGAAACAAAGAAGCTGCACATTCTTTGCAAGATGTCTAGGCTACTGTAAGAGTCTGAAGTTGTTGGTTGTTTTCTCTCTTGTTTCGGAATTATATGATTGAATAAAACTAACTTTGAGTTGACTCTGCTGAAGTTGTCAATGTTTTGAGCGTTCCTGTCAACTTCTAATTTCTTCAAATGGTGTTGAGGAACTCAATCGTGCGTTCATAACTTTGCAATCCATCAGATTTATAAGCAGTTGACCACCAGCCCAATGGTTACACACCCGATCTTCCAAGTGTCTATCTTATCAGTGTAGCGCCCCCTCGCGAAACATACCGTAAAAAGAAACTCAGTTGTCCGACGAATACATTGCCGATTCAGAGTGAAGTTCCCTGTTCACATTCTCAGCCTAAACAAAACGCAAATCCACTGAGGGCAGGTTTTTACTTTTTATTTTTTTTATTTTATCATAGTACCTAGCCTGTGAAGAAAATGTATGGGTGCGCCAGACGGTGTCAATTATCGTCCACAAATGAGAACACCTTTACCTACACCATGTAAACTTGAAGTTGCTGGGGGGGGGGGGTACAGCACTAGGCCAAGTCATGCAACACTGTGCAACATTCTCTCTACAAATAAACACGTTTTGCAAAACGTAGCAAATACTTATACGAGAAAGTTCCGCGCCACTGCCAACTCAAAGGCAGCTGCCAGTCCAAAGACAGAATTAATGTTAACAAAGACACAAAGAAAACACAACATAATATAATAATGGTCACTGCACATTGACGTTGCAAATCTGTGCTTATTTTGTCTATGCACGAACCCAAGAATGCACTTTTGTAATTGTTATTCCATGTGTATACTTATATAAATCATTTAACAATGACAATGATAGAACCAGATGTTGATCATTACACTGCTGCAACTCATTAAGCAACTGACCTAAATATTGCTAATAGGTCCAAATCAGGGTGTATTGATATGGGACGAAATCAGGCTCGTCTGAAACATGATCGGTAGCAATTAATTCCGGGGCTTTGTTCTTACTCTATGACTGAAGTACCGACACGCACATTATAATTACTGTTTTTATTGTTAACGCTGTTCAAACATGTACTTGCGTTTTCAATAGACCTGACTAGGATTGGGCCTTCATATATATTTTTTTAGTTCGGCACTTTTAAAGTTGTGCTCTATGGAATCGATGCCACTACCTTACTGGCTTTGACTATGGAGAAAACCGTAGATTATTCACAAACTAGTCAAAACTTAAAGGTAGGATGAGAGATTGGTTTTTGTAAACGTTATGCTTATGCATTAGTCATACATAGAAAGATACAAGGAATCTCACATGTGAATGTTTCAGCCGAATAAAGTGTAAACTTGCTGTGAAAACAGCAACAAAATACAAAATAAATAGATAAATATGAAATAATGTAATAAAAATGTCACGGTATTTTGACAAGAACGTCGAATCCATCCACGTTTAGCGAGGTGATCATAGCGGGTACCAACCGCGTCTCTTATGGGAATAGCATTAGAGAACGGAGACCAACCCTCGGAATTTTGAGAAACGATTCATGCATGAATCATTTCTTAGATTCAATTGTTTTTGTTTGTTTTGTTTTTGATTTTAACAACTACTACTTCGAAGTGAATCCTTTCTCAAAATAGATTATAAAAAAATGCAGTAGCTTCTTTCCAAGTATGTTCTTGGTACTTTATCAATCAATGACGCCACCTTTAGTTGTAAAGTGAAGAAAACTAGACATGTTTTGCCGGGTAAAGGCGTTATGCAAAAAAGAAAGAAAGGGGAACAAGTCATTATACAGTCATAGATAGGCCTGGATTATATTTTACAGCCTTTCTTTATAAAACACAACTGTGAGTCGGAAGGATTGCAAATTGCCAACAAACTATTATCATACCATTTACGACTAATACACGCATTAACTCTTTGAAGAAACTGAAACAATAAATATTTAAAACTAATGCGCCTTTAATGCGGTATGTTTAAGTCAAAGAAGCGATCCTTTGAAGCTATGAAGGGTTGTGCCCTTTTCGAGAGTTAAATTATAGATCCGCGGATAATCCCAATCAGATTGGGGATTAGGTGTCTCTTGGGATAACCGTTACGGATAATCCGTTTACATAGTGGAAAACCGCATGGGTCGATGGAAAACGATTGCTCAGAGAACAGAACGTTTTTTTATAGATATTTCTGTATTTTAAAAAGAATTCTTACGGAGCCCCTAAAGCCAAGGAAAAGCTTAAAAGAAGAAGAAAATGATTTCGATGGAACTTTGGGGCTTTTGTGCAATCTCAATACCATCGAACCATGCAACCTGTGAACAATTTGATCATCCAACTCTCAGTGTTCACGTCGAATTAGTACAAACAATCAAAGTTGTTCGCTGGTGATTTTGTGCTCGACCAAATCGGGCTTTTGTTTTTCAAGTGCAGCAAACAATATATTCACCACTGATAGGCCTGTGTAGGTCTTCAAACACTATTATTTTGATCCGAGTGAGAATCATCTGAAAATTATTGATGTGTTGGAACGATTATCTGGATAAACGGAGCCAACATTTTAATAATGTGTTGTAATTTTTATTTGTATTAATTATTTTTTTTAAAAGATGTTCTTACGTTGAATTTGAACATACCATTCATTTATGCTTATGAAGGTAACGGGGCTTTTGAAGTATGCTAACAATTTATAATATATATATATATATATATATATATGTAAACAGCCAAATATTTAGCCCCTGGAGTTGTGAACTTAACATGGGTGGGGCATTTGGGGATACATTAGCCCTCTTTAGTCGAGCTAAAAAGTGTTTTGGCCAGTTTACTTGATCAAAACAATTTTCAGGCTGTTTTTTTTTAATCCATTTGTGATGAGTATAGCTCAAAAAACGAAGACAGACAAGTTAAACCCATGCAAACAAACAAACAAACAAACAACAAACAAAAACACAAAAAAAAAATAAAGCGAAACAATTTTTCGACCAACCTGCTGAAAGTTATAAACAAGAATTCCAGTTGTCAGCAAAGATTTGGTTTCAAGGGACTGATTCAGAAATAGTTATTAATATTGTTGAGTATTGTTTCGATATTTCTGCATTTACATTCATTTATACGAAGAGCTTATACCTAAGCTTATACCAGCTAGGTAAGACAGCGCATTTAATACCAGATGGCTTATACCGGGTAGCTAAGACCAGATCGTGTACTGACAACGGTTTTCGATGGTCTGACCATGTTTATTATCCGTGGGTTAACCCAACAGAGGGCGCCCTTCGGTAATGTCTAGCTCGCAGCTTATGACATGTAGTGTGAGTAAGTCTGTGTCGAACATCTGCTGTATCAATGATAAATAGTGTCATATTTATGTGAACGAAATACACACACAAATATAAGTTGTAAATCTATTTGTCCTCGTGTGACAAGCATTCAAAATCACGTGACATTGGGATCCAGCCACAGCAAACAATATCAGACCGTGACCTGGATCACCATTTGGTTACTATGCGTGCACATACTTGCAGGAAGGGCAAGTAAATCCCAGGACTGTGGACGAACTACTGCCACTGGACACTCGACGCCAGCCTACAGACATTCACCTGAAGACAATCGACCTTGGGTAACAAGTGTCGTGTACGAACCCCCAACTGTGCTGATAAATAACTTGTGCTAACTGTGAGTACCTGCGCGGGGCCTAGAATGTGCATGACAAGGTGATTGTGAATGATACTGAAACATCGTTTGTTTTACCCATTGCATGTCCCTGTCCCACAAGATACACAGAGACCAATGTTTACCGTGTGGCGAGTTTCAGTCGGATAGCGACTTCCGAACGTCAAGTTCTGCAACCACTACTGCACTAGTCCCAGTTAGACTACACATATGGTTAAACATCACTTGCACCGTGCACTCGTCTGATAAGGTAGGGGACATTTCGCATATCTATCCGGTGGGACAAGGAGAAGAATTGACCAGCTGTCCGGGTTTGTTGCTTTTCTACGTAGCCCGCGGGATTCGACTTTGTAATTGTAAAGAAGCATTACATAACGTCATCCATGGCAATGCGGGTGAGTACACGTGTTTTGTTTTGTATGTGAATGTAAAGGTATGCTTGCCTTATGCAATTGTGTTATGAGCATAGAGCTATAACTCCATGTTATGAGCACACTATTGTTTACGCCTACCAGTTACTGGTAAGCGTCATGAATTGAGTAAATACGCAGGCCGAGTTTTTGGTGACGATAAGTATTAACATTTGTATTTCAAATAAGTTATCTTAAAATTCACGGGTCAAAGTTGATCACTACTGTTTAGTACCACATCACTGTACGTTTGTCGACAATACATTGACATTACCTGTGGAAGTTTCGTACTTCGTTGCTTCGTGGTAACGGTTAAGAAAATACTATCATCCGGTAATGATTTGACGCTTTTGTTGAACATTGAGTCAATTGTAAAGGTCCACGCGTTCTTAGCCTACACTGCAAACACGGGGGTGTTAAAATTGACACCATGGGTGTTGTCACGTACATACACCCAAGAGAGAATCAACATAAACATCATAGGGTGTTAACATAATACCAATGTAATTGTGTTGCCAGATATAAGTGTTATTTTAACACCTTAAAGTGTAAATTTTGATTCTTTTTTTTGTATCTATATGTGACAACACCTATATCGGTGTCATTTGTAACACCACCGTTTTTGCAGTGTACCTATTTATATAAAAACTAAAATTTGTATCGATTTTTTTTTTTTTTTTGACCATAGAAAAAGGACAGATTCTTTCTCTACTGGGCAAAGATAAAACTGTACATTCCGACGAACCTTCTACCCAAGATTGTACTAACATAGTTTATTGTTTAAATAAACAAAGCTTAGACAAGCATCACTGTACCTAAGATGTGTTAACCAAACGTTCACGCCACTATACCCCTGGCTTAATGCCTTCTTCTAGAGTTTTGTCTGCTCTGGTGATCGACGGTTTTATACCTGACTTGTACTCATGCTCGTTCGACCCCACTGGTCCCATCATAGAATGGGATTGCCTGGTTATCTTGTACAACAACTTCTTGTTCAGGATGTATTGATGCATAAAATGCGCTCAACAATGTACACAGACGATAAATACCAGTTGATCGTCCCGCCCGCATCCTTTTTTGAGGCCGCATCCTTTGTTTTTTTTTTTTTGTTTTTTTTTCGATTTTTCCTAAACAAGACAATATTGGTTTGTATTTTTAATCCATACTTGACATAATTTTTTTCAATTTTTGATGTAAACTAACCGATATTTTAGAATTGGTGGCCTGTTTGAATTTAAATACTTGGCGGCCATCTTGGAAAAAAAATAAAACAATAAAAATGCCCTCATCCTCCTCTTTCTCGAAAAATCAGGACGATCAACTGTTTTTTTATATTTTTTTATTAACCGTTCTTGTTAAACCTAAGTTGTAAGAGGATTACAACTTACCTGATCAATTATCATTGTTGCAATAGAGCCATATTTGTTAGTACAATCCCAAAGTCAGGTATTGGTAATCCAGTAAAGTAATAAACGACCGTGGAAATTCACCGGGTGAATTTTAATTAAATTCATTAATTGAATGATAATTCCTCACGAATGTACACAATAGAGCTAAATCATTTTATTGATAAAGGTTTAATATTTTGTGAACAGGAATAGGTGACCGGGGGTTAATAGGACAGGGGAAGTGGTCTAACGAGCGAAGTGGAGAAAGCATGAACTGTACTTGCGTATTCTCGTCATACTCGCACTTTGAAAGAAACCAAATGCTTTAAAACCTCAAACAGGGTACAACTTTACTGCGTTTCGTTAGCAGCTCGTGCTGACATTCGTTTTTCACAGGTTAAGAGGATTTGTTTTGCATTATTCCCAACAATGTCTTTTTGTCTAAAATTGTGCTGTTCACATTTCCGTGTATTGCCAGAGTAAATTTAAGCTTTTTTGTTCGCTTAATTATTATTATTATTTTTATTATTATTATTATTTAATTTGGTTCGTGTACCTACCTCCATGGTCAACCGTTGGAAATTTACCCACCGATTTTGAACACAAAGGATGCTAGCAGAGTTTTGTCTTGCCCCTTTCAACCAAATTCACTGACTCCTGTTGATCGACACCCCCTCTAGGACGTGTGGCATGATCCAGCTTAGGATGTCATGCCACACATGAGCTGACCAGTGGGAACGATTTGGTTGAGACAATGGAAAAACAAAACATGTTAGCATGTGCTGCCAAAGTGATTCGTTTGATGTTTTAAACGCCCCTCGTCATTAGACATTATTCTAAAATTGTACACGGCGTTGTGACGCAGTAATCTGTTTTCCCCTGCCATTTGGACCACTTTCATTAGACTCCGAATATATTACAGAGATTATTATCAGAAGCAATTGCTGTGTAAATAAGCCTGTTGTTTGGTGGATAAAGTACAGTTACAGGTGGTCATGTTATAATGATGTGATAGAGTTTTGCTAACTCAAGCAGAACGGTTGGTATCAACCTGGGGCCAGGCGACCGTTATGATTAATTAGAGTTTTGCTAACTCAAGCAGAACGGTTGGTATCAACCTGGAGCCAGGCGACCGTTACGATTATTTTTTGTTAATACCACAAAATCACCACGAACCGTTTTCATTCATAATTTATGTCATCTGTGAGAAACAAGTTGTACTTTTTTTATAAATATCCCTAAAGCTAATGACCATAACAAACTTACTTGGTAAGGAGCACTGCTACCAGTAACAGTACACAAACATGGCTGCCATTTTGAAAATGTCATACTGAACAAATTATACTTCAGACAGAGCTTAGACACTGCAAACTTACAAACGTTAGAATGTAGGTTTTTTTTTTTTTTTTTTTGAAACATGACTTCCCTTAATTACGCGAAATGGCGCCATTTTTCAAAATGTCCGCCAGGGCTACTACGGGCCATTTCAGAGATGGTAACTTAATTATTATTTCCATGTTTTGGTATAAACGTGTTTCCAGTTTTATGCCTACACTATTAATGGCACGAAATTGCCAAAATATCCATTGCAGCTGCCGTACTTATGAATAATTAATTCATTATATATATATTTTTTAGAATGAGCCGACAATTTCAAATGCATTATTGACATCAACGATATAACAAATAATACAATTAATAAAAACAACACAGGTTGTATTTTACCAAATAATATTTCCTAAAATATGTTTCCCATTATAATTTTCAGAACAAACACTTTTTAAAGCCCAATGTGACCGACCCAAATGCATCGTTCCCCACAAAGTGCCGTCTCTAAAATAAAATAAAAAAACACAAACATCTATACATGTTTTATTGATGAGGTAATGTCTGCATAAAAATACATACTTTCACACCTCTGGAAAAATGCTAACCGAACAGCTAAAGAGACTGAAACTTATCATGTTATTTTCCCGGCTTATGGTCGGCAATGATTTATAATAACTATGATAATCATAATGCCATGTGTAGTTTATCATAACACACGCTCTATAAGATGCGACCTGTGGCCGCTCTCTAAACACTCCCGGGGTAGGAAGTGTTCTGGTGTCCGGGTCCCAGAGGACCCCCCTAACAAATTGTTGGTTCTGGCTGACCAAAATAGTAAAAACATTGATGTTTACTTGGATCTGCATCAGTTTGACCCATTTTGGGGACATGGTTACACATATTCTGTGTTAAACTGACCAATAAGTGAGCAGCTCCCATTGACCCGGAATCTGGTTATTTTTGACCCGGAAGTTTTTTAAAGTGAATGTAATTTCGAAGGAAATACATAACAATTTTGACACACTGTTTTTGTTGTACACAAATACAAAATCAATTTTTGGGGAAAGTAAGTGGTGTTTTAGAGACAAAATTCCAAGGTATTTCTTACAGACTCTCTACATCAAATAAAAGGCAATTTTTAACTAAAGTAGAAGATAATAGCGCTTGGGTAACCACTTGTTATTCAATACAAAGCTAAACGTATTTGTACATTTTTTCTTAATTATTACAGGTACAAAACGCTCCTCTGAAGAGTTTAGGAAATACAAATGTTATTCCTTCAAGGTCTCTAATCTTCTAAGTATTGACTGAAATCGGAAAAATTTAAAATTTAAATACTTTCCAGATAATTGGAACTCTTGGATCTAGGGAAGCGTTAAAGGGACAATGAGGGGAACAGAACAAATTCATAGTTATGACTTACATCTCATAATAATGACATAGTACAAGTCCTATTTTTGAGATGTAACTCATGAATTATTTGGCATTCGCTATAATTGTGACGTATATTCATTCATAGTTATGAGATATGAGTCTACCAAATCATAATTGTTAGACATTAAACTATTTTTTTATTTTTTGTTTTCATTGATATATTTATGTAGGCCCTGTTTATCTTTTTTTTAATTTTTTTTTTTACTTTTGTTTCGAACGGTATCTTTACAGGGGCACTAAAATGTCATGTGGCTGTGCACTAGAATTATGAACTTTCACCGGCGCTCTTTCCATAGATAATGGTATAGATAATGGTTCACAATTCCATGTACAGCTACAGGCCTGTGCTGATCATAACGACAGTGCCCCCCTTTAAAACTTTGACAAATTGATAACATAAAATTAACGTAATGAATATACCTGGTATTAGTTACATGCTATAGTGAGTAGAAATGTCACTATTGCGGTTACTAACGACTGGCCAATTATATGCATAAGAACTGGAAGGGGGTTAGCCGGACACGCCTCTTTGTTTTTGCATTAAGTTGTTATTCAAATATGCTGTTTGATGTGCCCAACTTTTCTGCCAGCACTGGTGCTCTGAATAGCGCAGATTTGTGCTATTTTCGGGAACGGAATTAATTTACCTTTCCTATAATGACATGAATCTCAAAAATGCTAACTTGTGTGTGCAATGGACCATTACAAACCAAACTGTCTCTTGTGGTCCCTTACAGTGTTCTAAAAGGACTTATCCGCTTTCATTCACTTAAAAACAATTACAATCAAATTTACCTTTATTGGTCTACATTTTGAATGATGTTGTTGTTGATGTTGCTGCTGCTGCTGCTGCTGCTGCTCTTTCCCTTGATCTTGATCTTGCTCTTGCTGTTGCTGTTGTTGTTGCTGTTGCTGTTGCTGTTGCTGTTGCTGTTGCTGTTGCTGTTGCTGTTGCTGTTGCTGTTGCTGTTGCTGTTGCTGTTGCTGTTGCTATTGCTGTTACTGTTGCCGACTGTTTCTTAATTGTGTGTGCGGAATCTCTTTTAATTAATCAGTGTAAATTAATTAACGTCAGTTTCGGTTGGAGAATCAATGTTACCAAACATTGACGTTTTATGCCTGTCTTTTCTATATTTTGTTATTATTTAATCCCAACGATATTACTTAATCATAGTAATTGTTGGTAAACAAAACCAATGCTACATCATCAAACTCTTTCCCTCTCATAACTACAAACATCCATTGAGTCATAAAAACCGCGTTTCACTTCTAATCCTTGATTTCGTCATGCAATTGCGCCGTATGCATTTATGTATCATTGTCGTCGAGAACATCTGCATTGTAAAGACTTATTTTTTTTCCGACTCTAATAATAATCTTTACTTCCAAAAATAGCCAAGCTCAGGGATTCTTGAACATTCAACAAACCCAAATGCAGGGACATAGTTTTACAGCCGTTCCCGTACGCTATGTTCTTGATCTAATAAAACCGGTTATTACAAATATGCTGGCCATCCTTTATCACAGTTAAAAATACGAGCATTATTATTTCATAATACTTTTGAATGCCAGCCTTGTACAAAGATTAAATAAAAATGTATATGAAGGGCAAAGTAGTTTGCAATAATATGTAATCGTAGCCCATGTTAAGCCTTCGGTACAATCTGCCCGGATAGGAAAGGAATTGGAAATATTTTTGGACGGGCGTGGCCTTGGGCTCTCAAACGCCCGGGTTAATGGACCCGGAGTCAAGTCACATAGGGTCATGACCTTTATTAAATTATCAGTTTAACTGAAACCTACTCGGTTTGACCAATGGAAAGCTCGAATGCTAGCAGGAACAAACGTTTGACGTCGTGTTGTGGTCGAGCTGTCTTTAGTTTAACAGACCCGAGATCTTGTGCTGTCAGCATCAGAGTGTGGGTTCGAATCCCAGTTATGAAACCATAATTGCTTCGTACAGATTTGTGAAGGTAGTGCTCTTTGCTATACCAGCCAGGATCCTAGTGGATGATACCCATGCCTACATCCATATGGACTGTGAAGGGGGGTAAGCCTATTTCAGCCTCTAGAGTAGGGGGGCAACGTGCCTTTGGTGACAGTTGATTTAGGTCGATAGCACATAGCAGCTATATAAGTGTAGTCCTTGCTTTGATGTCGCCGTCTGGCCTTCTTGTGATGCAAGACGATCTTTCAGCCAAAAACAAAATAAAAATAAAATGAGCCTAGCTCGGAATACCTCTTGTTGTTGTTGCTGGTTTTATTTATTTTTTTTTTTTTTGTGGTTGTTGTGTTGTTATCGTTTTTCATGACGTCATCAGGTGTCGAGTATCAATAAACCAAAGTTAGTTATTTGAGAGATGCATAACTCATGAACCACACAATGTATAGCTATAATCTATACATCAGAGGAAATGTTTTCAAAGTCGTAATGCTAGGCTCACATTGAGTGACCTCATGTTACCAACCAGAAGTTATCAATTTAAAATTCATATATTTGTATAAGGATCAATATTTCCTACAAAGACAAGTACTTTTTTTTCATTTACATTTCACCAACTCTGCCGATTTGTGCATGCCTACACCGAACACCTTGTTTTTGTTTCAACTAAAATTTATGTCTAGATAAGTTTATACATTTGTCACAATAGGGAATAGGAAATACATGAAGGATAGACACGATCAGTAAATTGTTCAACACTTTTGACTTGTGTGTTCTGGCATGTTGGCTTTTACTCTAGTGTACCAGGTCCACCTTACACACTGCGCCCGGCCTCAAGGCTTCCCAAACAAACAAGAAACACACAAGTTACAAATCAAATATCACGTCTTCGTTTATTCGTTCATATGGTCACCAACAAATCATCTAGACTGGCAGGTCCGAAGAAAGCCACAAATAGTAACGTCATCAAGGGTCGTCAGCAGCAGCACCGTTTTGGGGTCCAAATATATTGCTTTTCCAAGATTCTGTGATTCATAGTCTCGGTGGTTCTGCACATCAGAAACTTATTTTGTTCCTTCGAAAAACAAGTTAATTGGCTGTGTTTATGTAATTGTCATAACGTGTACTTCGCAATTGTTGATTTTCAGCCCCGTAGGCTACATGTTTCCTTTTGTGTGGATTGGTAAGAGAACTTTCTTCTTCCTCTTTTCCCCCAAACCCTGGACAAAATTTACTATACTATTGATTGTGCTACTGGCTGCTGGGTTGTCTTCGGGGAAGGCCACATAAAAGCTCCTAAAATCAGTATTTTACCTAGCGAGTTTCAACACAAGTTCTTGAAAAGCAGTAACAGCCCCCTTTTTCCAGTTGTTTTTCTTTCCTGATTGTAGCCAACACAGATTGTTAAATTGCAACACTTTTTGAAACTTAAGTTAATAAGCCAAGAGCACGCTCTTACAAAAACAAATGACCAACATTGCGTAAACTTCGGTTCAGTGACCCGCAGTGCAAATCTGAAACTTTGTGTTTGCTAAGGCCTTTTTTAAGGGCACTACTGGATTGATGATCAATACTAAGAACGTTGCTTGTTTGTTTGTTTTAATCTGAAGCACACTGGTTGTAGTTTATACCGCTACCAATCCGCCCTAGTAGTGTTTCTCGCTGAATAACTTTCGAATATAAAAAAATTAACAAATACAAAATAATAAAAAAAACCACATTGAATGTCCCTCAAAACACCGTTGTTTATTTTGACTGTTGCAATTGAAAACAAAATTGTGGTAGTGAAGTTGACAATGGAAATATCACTACTCAGTAAGTATTGACATCTGAAATGTTGAAAATCATAAAAAATAACGATTTCTACTTTCATAAAACAACACTGTTTTCTCTCTTATACAGTGCAGGTTTTCCCACGTTTTCGAACATTTTGTATTTATGGGTTGGTTTTTTTTGGAGGGGGGGGGGGGTAGGAAGTTTTGGTTTAACATTGGTTTAAATGTTGCTGGCAACAGCTCCCATTGGTTTTGTACCCAATTTCCAACTGGGGATCTTCACCAAACCGGGGACCCTATTGGTATAGATCCCCGGTTTAAATGTGTAGGCATACACAACTTCACGTCCCAAATTTTAACATAAACTTGCCCTGCCAGCCCCCGCCCGATCCCCTCCTTGCCCCATCTGAAGTTTTCATTTGTAAAAAAAACACAACAACAAACAAACAAACAAACAAACAAACAACAATAACAACAACAACAACAACTACCACAAAAACATTGTTTTATTGTGTTGTATTTATTGTGCTTATTATTATCACAAGTATTTTTTATTGGGGGGGGGGGTGGCTCATGAGGTCATTCCCCAACCCGAGGAAGCTAAGGTAAGGTGAAGTTTAGGGGTCACCCGTGTGTAAAAAAGTATACAGCCTATATTAGTAATAATAAATTTACAACAATATATATTGTTTCACAGAGGTTAACGTACGAAAGAAACACAGTCCTACAATCTGAAAGTTCGAATGCATGCGAAACTTCTACTTTCTGAATCTGCAATAACAAACAGGAATGATGATAACCACTATTTAAAAATGTGGTGGAACTATTTTCCCTTTCTGGCCTCAGTTTGAATATGTTTCTTTGAAGTGGTTTGGGGAATAAATAGTCATGACAGCTTTCTACCACATTCTCTTTTTATATGGTCATTAATCCCGTGTTGAAAAGCTTTTGTAAGATGTTAGGTGTTTGCTTTCTGTCGACATAAATCCGATCGTCTAAAGTCTGGTTAAAAACAGCAAACAATTCAGGGCCTGTTGAAAGTTTAGAGTAAAGGACAGCGATAAAGGCTTTCTAACAAAACACAACCTTCAAGGTAATGTAAGGAAATGGCCTGGGCCGTCTGCTCCGTAATATTGCTGAGACTGTTTCGCATGTACATGTAATATCATATTCCTATTATCAGAAATTGCAAGGACACACTGGCGGGGTGCCAGCGATTTGAACAAAACAGAGGAAACACCCTGTGTTATACTAAATCATAGCTGGAAGTGTAAGACTCCACCACGCACCGAGTGACATGCAACAATCTGTTTCATTTTGCTGGTCGGTATGAGTTCCTTGAGCTGAAAAAAAAAATGCAATAGTTACAATGTTTGTATGATTGATGTTTTTCTTTCTAAACGCCCACTGATAATATGAAGTTCAATTCTAAAATCTTCTTTAAAGAATATTCCGGGTCAATTCTGGGGCCTTGCCCATTTCGAGGTCAACATGACGCGGATTAATGCGACAACATGAGCCATAAATTGGTCTTATTGACGCAGAATCTAAGTTAAGATCCCGTCTTTAAATCAGTTTCCAGTTCAGCATGGCCCAGAAAATTGGTCAGCCCCCACCCCCCCCCCCCCTCCACACGCAGCCCTTCCATGGCAAAAAGCCTAACTCGGAAGTTTTAGTTGTGTTTATAAGATAATTTCTGGGTAAATTGAGGGCGCTTTTTCCCATTTCAAAGTTTTTAAGGCATACTATGTATGTTTTTTTGCAAAATAGCTTATCTCTGTACTTGCTTTTCTCATGTTATTTTTTATGTTTTTTTTTTAGTTAGACTGATTTGCCATTGAAGGGCCCCCCGGGAGCCACCCTGGTCAATTCTGACTGGGGAATTATTAGGGCCTATAGTGTTGTAAGGGTCAATTCATCAGCGTCTGAGTGTCGAAAAAGTTACCGTTACTAGTGGAGTGTAACAGTACACCTTTAAGAAATGTTCGACCGCCTAAGACTCTCTCTGATATGAGTCCGTTGAAATGTTAAGAAAACACAGACTTGCACATGATTCAAGACCGCTGATGTTTGTATAAAATTGTACCACGAAGCCTTTTTTTATCAAAAGTAGTTTTTGAAAGTTTATTTTAGGCTATTTTAGAATTGAAATTGATGTGACAAAGTATTGCGGTTCGGTATCGTTGTTGGTTTTAAATATAAACATGCAGGTAGTTTGTGCCCCCACCCCCCCCCCCCCCCCCCACTCACACACACACCACAGTCATTTCAGTTTCACTAAGTTGTCAGTTAAGATTGTGAACTTTTAGTATCGTAAAAGTTCAATCGCAGGCATTGTAATGTTATTGGTGGCTAGTGTGTAAAGCACTTATCTGCACCGTGGCCGTGATTCTGTTTAAGGTCATGTTAGTAGAGTTGTTCATTGGTCCTCGCCTATGACGTGATGGATTTTCTCCGGGATTTTCCTTCCTTTGGGAAAAAATAACACATTCGGTATATGGATGTCCTTAGTGGTCAATATGGGTCAATGTGGCTGGTTACCAAAGGTGTCTTGCCTATGACGACTGCTTCTCGAAAATGCTGTAGCCTCGTCCTTTACAATTCAGCTTCTCAGCAGCATGTACGGATGATTACCCTCTCAACTTGTTCCAATTAAACACTTTTAAGTCACTGAAGCTGGTATATATATATATATATATATAATGTGTATTTGTATTTATTCATTTATTTTATGTTTTCTTTTCATCAGGTACTCCCCAACCCCACGTTTGGCTTTAAAGTGTCAACCATTTTTTTTGTTAGTTTGTTTGTTTGTTAGTCTGTTGACAGCGCTTACGAACACCATCTATATTTGAAAAGGGCTAGATTTCACGAGGAGAAGATAGATCTTAAGTGGGACTAATCTTAACTGCTAACCAAAATTCGCTATCTCAATACACGTCACTATGGCAATAATGACAACCCAACTTGTGATTAAAAGCTTAGTGCTAAGTCGAGCCCCATGTATCAAGGAGAGAATATGGTGTCCAGCATAATCCCTCGCTGAGGGAAACCTAGAAAATGAATTATCGGTCTTTAAAAATTTAGAGAGGTTTCTTCAGCTTATTTATATGTCCTTGTAGCTATACTAATCTTAGGCGTATAAAACCCGTGGTGTGGATCACATCACTCCCAACCTAGTCTTGATTGGCGACGTTTATTCTTTTAGCGTAGACGCCGATATTGCAACATGAATTACTGGAGAAGAGATGTCTGTATCATCTGGCTCAAACGATTCGTAGACTTGTACAGTCCCGCTGAGCTAGCCTCCTAACCAGTCGTTGGTGAGCCCTCTACCGATGAATAATACCAGCAACAGTGTTGCCAATCAAGACTACTCACCCCAGTACGATTCTGCTTAATATCTGTATATTTGGGGGTACTTGATATTTTTTTCTTCTGGCTTCCGAATTGATCTTTGATGTGCACCGATCTGAGTATCTAAGAAAACCAAATTATACTTTTCCGGTGTTGTTTAGAGTCACATGATTGCTTAGGGTGTCGGCTGTCGTTCACTCGAAATGATATTTCCTTGCCTTGTTTTAACATTTGAACTGAATGAAATAGTTATTAAATCGAGGGAACGAAGTTGTTGTTATTGTTGTTGGGGTTGCTGCTGCTGCTGCTGTTGTTTGTGCTGCTGCTGTTTTGCTGATGTTGAAGATGTTAAAGATGTTGATGCTGCTGCTGCTGCTGCTGCTGCTGCTGCTGATGATGATGATGTTGTTGTTGTTGGTGGTGTTGTCGTCGTTGTTGTTATTGTCGTCGTCGTTGTTGTTGTTGTTGTTATCGTCGTCGTCGTCGTCGTCGTCGTCGTTGTTGTTTTTGTTGTTTTTGTTGTTGTTGTTGTTGGTGGTGGTGGTGGTGGTGGTGGTGCTGCTGCTGCTGCTGCTGCTGCTGCTGCGGCTGCGGCGGCGGCGGCTGCTGCTGCTGCTGCTGCTGCTGCTGTTGCTGCTGCTGCTGCTGCTGCTGCTGGTGTTGTTGCTGGCGTTATTGTTATTGTTGTTGGTGTTGCTGTTGCTGTTTCCGTCGTCGTTGCCAATTCCTATTGTTTTTTATGTACCTGTTTTACTAGTCTTATTATTATTAATATTTATATGTTGTTTCTTACAATATGTTGTTTCTTACCCATTTAGTTCGCTGGACTGGGTCACAACGTTTCCTTAATTTACGTCAGAACAATCCTTAATGGCCAACAGATATTCCAAATATTAACTAACACTAAATACGGGATACATCCTTCATCAACATTTGTGCATCGGGTATCTGCTATTAAGTTTATGTCTGCATATTTGTTAATTCAAAAGCAAATAGCTTGACCACTTACACACAAAGTAGACGCTTTATACTCAAATACAAACTCGATATTTGCAACTCCGAACATTGTATTGATACAGACGCAAGATAAATCTTGTCTTTTGTACATTTTTATTATTATTATTTTATATATATATATATTTTTACGGGTAATTTTTTTTTATTATCTTCTAGTTCCAGTGAGCGCAAAGAAATACGGTTACGGTTTCGTCAATGATTTATGTTGAACGGCCATATCGGGCTTTGAAATAAGCAGTCAAGATGACGTTGGCAGTAAATCAGACTGAAATTGGTACTGGTCTGAATAAAGAGTGACCTTCCAGACCCCCCCCCCCCCTCCTTTCTCTCTCTCTCTTTTGCTTTATTGCCAAATCCAAACTTTAAAGGTAGGGTTATATGGTGGTAAAATCTCAAAAAATGACGGCCATAAAAGCTCAGTCGTTAAGAAGCACTGCCGTTGTTGATAGTTTGAACTATTTTGAGAAAGTAATGGCTTGGGTAATTGTTCTCCCTAAAGCTTTTGAATCTGAGAATTGATTCATGCATGGATCATTTGTCAGATGTCTGAGGGTTCAATGGAAACTCAAATTATCGGTTGGTACCCGCTCTCGCTAAACGTGGATTGATTCAACGTTGTTGAATTGTTGTTGTTGCTGTTGCTGTTGCTGTTGCTGTTGCTGTTGCTGTTGCTGTTGCTGTTGCTGTTGCTGTTGCTGTTGCTGTTGCTGTTGCTGTTGCTGTTGCTGTTGCTAATGCTGTTGCTGCTGCTGCTGCTGCTGCTGCTGTTGCTGTTGCTGTTGCTGTTGCTGTTGCTGTTGCTGTTGCTGTTGCTGTTGCTGTTGCTGTTGCTGTTGCTGTTGCTGTTGCTGTTGCTAATGCCGATTGTGTCTTAATTGGAAACTCAAATTATCGGTTGGTACCCGCTCTCGCTAAACGTGGATTGATTCAACGTTGTTGAATTGTTGTTGCTGTTGCTGTTGCTGTTGCTGTTGCTGTTGCTGTTGCTGTTGCTGTTGCTGTTGCTGTTGCTGTTGCTGTTGTTAATGCTGTTGCTGCTGCTGCTGCTGCTGCTGTTGCTGTTGCTGTTGCTGTTGCTGTTGCTGTTGCTGTTGCTGTTGCTGTTGCTGTTGCTGTTGCTGTTGCTGTTGCTGTTGCTGTTGCTGTTGCTGTTGCTGTTGCTGTTGCTGTTGCTGTTGCTGTTGCTGTTGGTTGTTGTTGCTGCTGTTGCTTTTGCTGTTGCTGTTGCTGTTGCTGTTGCTAATGCCGATTGTGTCTTAATTGTGTGGGCGGAATCTCAGCAATGTTAAGGAGGATATGGTTGGGGGTACTTCTGTACAAGAAGACAATTGTTAAATTATGGGAACGTTGATGTACCCTCTTGCCCCATATCGGGCATGGTATCTAGGTACTGGGACCGAGGGGGGCATCACAATAAATAAGCACCCATTATCAACCAAAGTTAAATTGTGTTAACTATTCAAAACACACCCAGTGTCCTGAAAACAAACCACATTATGTAATATTGCATAGCTAAACTTTAAATTCCTTTTCCATTTCCAGGTTAGCCTTTTGGTTTCCGAGTTCGAGTTTCATCCGAAACAAAAAGGCAACAAGAAAAAAGAAAGGAAAAAAAACAAAAAACAAAAACCCTGAACCACTCAACTTGCCAGACTCTGTTTTTGAAAACTGTAACCTACACATTAGCAAAATACGGCGATTGTTATTGTACCCTAAATGCCCCCGATGAAAGTCAACAACCCCAGGACCATTTTCCAACAACCATAAAAGCCATGATCTTCAAATCCAGATTTCCAGAAGAAGTTGTGGGTTTACATTGTTATAATGCTGCTTCGCACATGAGTTTCCCTCTACGTTAGTGTGGTGCACTCTCAAGCCAAGCTAGTTAATCTCAAGGGCGCCCTCGTGTGACATAGTTGAGTGAACATAACAAGATTATAACGTAGACCACGTACAAAACAGATTCTCCGTCGGTGGAAAGTTTACACTTCATTTGTTGCGAAATAATTGTTTCGGTGTTTTACTGGTATGGTTTTGTGTGTGTCGGTTTGCAGTGTCAACATTGTAGTAACACCAAACTACACTACTATGGTTGAAGCTTGGGCACACCACTTAGTTAGATAAAAGTCCCGTCAACTGAAACATTAACCCTTAAGTTGCCCCAGGAGCATCTCCCAGTCGGAGAAATTCAACTGTCCGTCTGAATTAAACCAAATGTGTGTCCTTTCAAAACAAGATGAATCGTTAAAACATATTATCACTTCATTCACGCTGCCTTCGTATTTCTAGTCGCAACTCAATGTTTTCATCAATATGTAGGGCCTATACTTCCGTATAGCTCAAGTTAATTGATTGGAATGCGCTTAACCTTACGAAACGGGGAATTCAAAGGCTGTTGCTTCCGGAAGAATTGCTTCTCTAAGCAGATGATTTCATCTATCAACGTATTTCCTAAACTAAAGGTGCGCGTCGGCACAGCTGTTCAGCTGTAACATTTTGATTTGCAAATCTATCCGTTAGCAAAACAAGAAACTGCAAATCACATTTTAGGTCACTGTTTTGTGTTGACTTGATTTTCGGGCTATCGTTATGCAAACCAATTAAGTATACAAAGTTGCTTTACCTGCATGTTGGAATCTCCCAGGATACAGGTGTTATTTATGTATTACATTTCATTACCCACGGTATGTCCAAACAGTTAAAAGTTAGTGTCTCTGCATGTATTAATACATGTCAGTATTCAAGCTTTTCAATACAGACAAAACATATGTGTATAATCTCAATTGTGATTGAGTGCTTAGCACTCTAATAATACTCCAGGATCAGAACCGAACCTGTTCCGGGTTGCAAGGAGCGTGGCCAATGTATTGGTCAATGTGACCCGGAATTTGTGACAACATGACTCGGAAATAGGTCAACTGATGTACAGTCGGAGCTGAGCCCCCCTTTTTAAAACAAATTTCCTGGTCAGCCTAGTGGGTCAGGTCCTCTGGGACCTGGAACCCGGGTGAACTCTGACTTGTTTTTTTTTTTTTTTTTTTTTTTTTTTTTACTGTGTGGCTAAGTTAAAAACGTTACTAATCAGCAAACGGGAAATTCCCTTGAAAGTGTACGATTAATTCGCTCAAGGCAGTAAAACAGTTAACATATATGCCCGAATACCATGAAACTGATGAGTGCGTTACCATGGGAGTGAGGAGTGCGTTGCTGCAATAGTGGGACGTGTGTGCCGTATCCTTTAAACTATAGGCAATACCGCCTGTCTGTACAACCTCAATAAACGTATTTTAAAAACCTGCATTAGTGAAGGCTGCTTTTAGCACATGGTGATATATTTTAATATTCTATTGAATTAACAACGTTTTTTTCACTGGTCAGCTTATAACCCATGATATCCTAAGCTGGACCATGCCACACGTCAAAGAGGGGGTGTCAATCAAGGGTTAGTGATTTGTTTAGAAGGGCAGGACGAAACTCTGCAAGCATCCTGTGTATATTACACAAATGTGCATATCAGTTGCCAATCGTAGATGAAACCAAGCTACACAAATTAATAAATTAAGCCAACAAATCTACCTAAATTAACACAGGCAATACCTGGCGGGTAAACAACATACTAAGAAAACAACAAAACAAGAAAAGTTATTTATGCATTTACCAACGAATATCAGTTTTACTGTTTGCTGGTTACGGGATGCAAGAAAACCCTAGAAAAGCAAATGAGAGAAACAAAACTAAATATAAACGTTCATGGAAACCTCGAGAAGTTCACACACACCTCCAAATTTTACGGCAATCAGGTTTGTTAACTCTATACATCAGAATATTAGGTTTAAATTGAATCAGCTAAATGGATGCGCTAGAGTTGTGACGGGTTGATTACCGACTAAGTGTTTGACGAAGTTCCGATTTGAATTGAATTAAGGAATTTGCAGTTCTCAGTTAGACAGGCAAATTGTTCCACATAAACCCACGCAGAACGACTTGTGGAAGGCTCGTAGCGGTGGAATGAGCCTATAGTGACATATTATAAGTAGGTTGCCCACACCGTTTTTCATGGTGTAAAAATGTTTGCAATAAGTAAACAGATGTGTAATTTTGTTTATACATTTGAAAACAAAAAGTGCTTCTGAATACTTAACTCTTTCAGAGAAAGAAAGTTAAATAAGTTTTGCAAACATTCACTCTCCTACCATGTTATGCTTTACTCGTTTATGTAATTTCTAAAGTTGGCCAAGTTTCTCATCTGTGGACCCTTTTTCGAATCCAGTCTGGTGAAGAAGCCTTGTATGTGCAATATGTTTTCAGCCATTACCTGATTATGCATGTTTATGATATTGTGGAGTTGTCAAGGCCTGTTAAATGAAACGGGCTATAATTATATTATAAAAGGTAATGATAATTTTGAATATTGAATTCAACAAAATGTGCAAATAGAGGATATTACAAACGCGGGGTACAGCACGTTTTATGACAGAGACCTTGTTTGGTAGCAGGTAAACGCATTGAAGGCGCGTCTTTGCTTCATACATGGTTGGTCTGCCAGGTGTGAAATAGTAAATAGTGACAAAGGGGAGAACACAATTACTAGATCTCCGCGGCGTTTTTTAGAACAATGTTAAAGTACGCAGGCAAGATGGTATTGTCAAAAACCAGTATTCACACTTCGAATTACATCAACAACAACAGCAACAACAGCAACAGCAGCAACAACAACATCAGCAGCAACTGCAACAACAACAATTGCTACAAATAATAGTAATGGTTACGTGTCTTGCCCAAGGACACACATTTCAAGACCACGGGGTCGATTTCACAAAGATAGTCCTAACTTAGGACTTGTCCTAGGAGTTATTAAAAACTCAAGGCTAGTCCTAAGTTAGGATGAGTAACTCGTCCTAACTCGAGATCAGACTAGTCTTAAATCTTTGTGAAATCCACCCCAGAACTTGAACCCACATGCTGGTTAGAAACACCGGCTTTTGGGTCCAGTGCGCTTGACTACTCGACATGACACAACACAGAATATATGGCATGGAAGCTTACAACTTTCTCGAATCTATATTAAAAAGTTAAAACTTAATATTCGGGTCAAACCGGCCCAGAAATCTGAGCTTACATCTTAAGATGCCTTTTTAAAGTCACGGCACACTTTCGAACGTTCTTTAATTTCTTCAATTCAAAGTATGTGATAAAACTCATATTATATAAAATAGTAAATTAATTTCAAAGTGGAGCATTAACAAATTTCAATCGTTTTCTCCATCATGGCATTTAAAAAAAATTGATCCCCTTCCATTTGCCATTACGGAACCAAAACAGAAAGACGCACGATGAATTATAATTCGTTTTCGCCTTGACCCACTTTTTAATGGAACGCTAACCTTGTTCCGGTTGCAGTAAAGTGTATCTCGAGGCAAAAATAACGGGAATTCTAGAAGCTCTCGACCGCGAACCTGCCATGCCTATACATCCAATTGAATTGGTTCGAGTAGTTTATCGGTTATAATCTAACGAATTCGTAATGTTAATGCTAACGTAATAAAATGAACATTCCATTCATGTTGTTCGGCCACTGGTTGGTGTCTTAATGCAGTATGATATGTGCTGCGATATTGTTGTACTTGGCATTTTGCCCTCCCGGGACAATAGGTGTAGGATTTGTTTTTACACATCGACGCATGTTTTTTTGTGTGAAAAAAAATAACAATAAAAATAGAGTTATGCATGATAAACTATTTAAAAAAAAAAAAAAGTAAATACAAATTTAAAATAATGCATATTTTCTCTATACGCCGACAATGTATTTTTCTATACCCACGTCAGATTAAGCCTAAATAAATACAAATAGGTCAACAATACTACTACTTATAATACTAATAATATTAATAAAGGAAATGACTTAGCAAGAGAGCCGAAAGGGGGCTTGATTAAGAAAAGTGCAAACTTTAACTTCAATTTTGTTTGCCAGATGTGCCCCTAAAATAAAAGAAACACAATGGTGGACCCGTCGTGCACCCTTACAAACTACCCAAATTATGGCGCTATGCATACGTTGTTCGTCCAACTAATAACGATTTTGGCAACGATTTTAATCGGAGGCTGAAGAACGTGTCGATAGCAACAATTGTTGCAAACATGGCGAATTATTTGCAGCATATCCTTCATGTTGTTGGTTGTATGCATATAGGTATAGAATCTTGGACGTGACTAGAATAAAAGAGTGACGCAAGGGGTCCGTCGGGACTATAATGTGACGCTCGAAGGAACAAGTACATGATTGGTTCGGGGAAGAGTGTACACATCTTGAAAATCCTGGAATTTTTATTTAGTACAAGCTTCGTTACAAATATCTCAAGTAAACAAAATTTGTTCAAATTCCTTTCTACCAACAATGAGACAATTTCAAGCGTAAGAATTCATATAGAAAATAAATTATGTTTCCATGTATTAATTCGTGTTTGATGTATTTGTGGTTTTATATTGTCTCTTTTATCTGGACCTTATCGTTTTAACGTCCCCTCTGTAAATGCGTGTAACCGAGGAATATGTGCTGGTGTGCCTTCATATTCACTACCTCATGGAGACCGAGAACAAAACAGAAAAGGGAAAATAAAGGGTCTCTATAGGGTAATTCTAAAGACTGGGTTGCTCCACAAGGAATGTGTGTACAAAGTCTATGGGAGGTTCTTAACTACAGGAACAAAAGGAAAGAACAAAAGATGTCTCAACAGGGATATGAAAATAGGAATGTGTGTACGAGGCAGTGTGATCGGGAAAGTCTCACAAAAGGAAATATCTCACTTTATCTGCTGACGCATAGTTCAAGCCCTTGTTCTCAAACCACTCCTTCTCTACTGAGGAGGCTCCAGAAAAAAGGGATGCACGTATGTTACGCACCATTATGTCCTACATGGACCATAATGTCCGACTTAATGTTTGAACCATTGTGTCCGCCCCATTGTGTCCGTAAAACCATTGTGTCCGCCCACAATGGTTTTACGGACATAATGGGGCGGACAAAATGGTTTCACGGACACAATGGGGCGGACACAATGGTTTTACGGACATAATGGGGCGGACACAATGGTTCAAAAATTAAGTCGGACATTAGGCCTATGGTCCATGTAGGACATATTGGTGTGCAACACATGTATCATCACTAAGGGTAACTTATATGGCCACATAACCCCTGTACTCAACGATCGGCACGGGATCCCCGCTCAATAACGAATCAAATTCAAAATCCTCCTGATCATCTGGAAATCCATCAACTCCTATCTAGGCTCATATCATTTTATCACCGTGACGGTAGACTAAGATCAATTCGTGATCCACTCACCTTGAACACTCCTACCTGCTCCAAATCTGTTGGCCGAGGAGCCTTTGGTTAGATTGGCTCCCGCCTTTGGAACGATCTTCCCTACAATATCCGCTCTTCTACCCAGCTGCTACATTTAAGAAATTGCTCAAAACGGAAGTGTATTGATTCTTACTCAAGTTCCATCTTCACAGTGCGTTGCCCTAGAACCTGGAACTTGTTTGCTATATAAGAACATAATTATTGATAGAAGTAGTAATATAGTATTGGTATTGATGATTATTGATGATGTTTAAGTGACCCATACTCTGTCCGAACCGGTGACCAGATTATACCCGATACATGTTGTATAATCAGGAACTTTACCCATGCGATCGTTCTGTCCACTGTACTTTTCAACTTCCTCGGTGAGGCTTGGCTCAAACGCTTGGTGGCGCTGTACATCTCTTTCACACCGAACCATTTGTGTCCATCACACTAAAATAACAACATCCCCATATCAAACAAATGCATTAAAGCTAAAAACAACAGTGACGACGTCACGGGCGTGTCGACACGTCCAAGTAAAGGAAAGATGTATTCAACATTACTCTCATGTGAACTCAATTTCCTTATTGGCTGAACACAGTTTGAATGAATTTCAGCAAAGATCACTTGGTGCCATTTTCCTTTAAAGCTGGTCTTTCATTTATTAGTTCTAGTTGTGAAGCCAATGACTCTCAGAACAGTGAACTTAATCACTGTACTAGTAGAGAACCAAAAGGAGAGACGACAATGAAGGAAGTTTCAGTTTTTGATGTGGGGGAGGGGGGGGACCCCAAATAAATATTCCAGGGAAAACCCACGCAATTAGGTACCAACCCCAATCAACATGGTGTCCTCGGTGGAATTCGAACCAGGGTCCCAGAGGTGGAAGGCGAGGAAAGAAACCACTACGCTATTTCGACCGCCCCAACCAGATTGTGTATCTTTTGATTGAAATGTTTCAGGAATATCATGTTATATTTAATGCTTAATAATATAAACCATGTTTATTTGAAATATCTCAGAACTTGTACATAAAATAAGTTTTAAGTGGGTAACATACTGAGGAATTATACGGTTTTAAACAACTGAGGCATTCATGTTGTTATGTTCTCATTCATCTGCCCCTGTCTACTCCTGACAGAATCCCACATTCTAACTCTTCGTGACACCATAAAAAAAAAAAATTGATTTAGCGTGTAATACATTTCTGTGAAGAACCAAATCACTTTAAAATCACCCAAATCATTAGATATAGACCCTTTTGACTAAATAGTATCAATTCAAGCAAAATTGTATTTTGAGATGAGCCCACATGTCTCTTTCTGCTTTCAACCATTTCTTTGAATAACACCTTTGTTCACACAACTTAGCAAGGCTAAGTAATTGCTGTACAATTCATATGGGAATTCCTGGAGAGCGGATCATTGTTGAAATGTGTTAGTGAAAAACAAACCCCAGATAGTGATAAGACATTTGGCATGCTATTTGGCTAGGTGCAGTTGTGGAACTTGGAATTTGTTCGATAAAAAAAAAATGGGGGACTAATTACTTTTTTATTAAAAACTGTTACTCAATAAGTGAGCGATGGTGTCATTGAGTGTTAAATCTATCCCACCCGAATGTTCGTGTGCACCGCCGAATAGTGCAAAGCTCGAATCCTGTAATATTTTAACAGGAATTAATTGGCTTCGAATACTCCTCTGACAATTTCGACCGGCTTTGAACGATCCCACAAATAAAGCAACCGGATATCTAAAGTGTTTTTGGATATATGCCTTTTTGATTAAAGGCAAAACGTGAAATGGTATGACTTACAAAGCGAACACAGACAAACTTGAACTGGACTTTCTATTAAAAACACAAGTTCACCGTAGTCTACGGCAGTTGTTGCTTGTAATAGATTGTTATGATTTCTTAATATTGTTGTTCACGTATAATTCTCACATCCGCTGAACAAAACTGAGACACCAAATAAAGATTAAAACAAACATACACACAAACACACAGTTAAAATAACACAAAGCACAAAGTAGAATATATCTGAAGAAAAAAACATGGTTAATCCCAAGGCCTCATTTACCCTTTATCCGGGTCAACCCTGACTCTGGACTTTAATTTTTGTTCTTCTCCTTTTTTGCAAGAAATCCCAAAAGAAATTCCAAAGTAAGGTTGAGAACATGTTCCCCAGTTTCAGAATTGACCAGGATTGACGGGTCCAAGGTTGCCTGATTCATTTCTGGATCAAGCAGACCCGAAATATATGTATATACAAATTAGATTTTCACTTGGATTCTTCGTCAGTTTGACTCGTTGCTGGTCATGTTTACTCAGAAATTGGTTAGGCCCCACGGGACACGAAATCCTGGTCCATTCTGAACCAAAAGCTTTTAAGAATGTGTGTGTTTGAGCCTCAGCATACACATTGGCTCAACATGTTAACCAGTCAGGGAGAGAGCCGTGGCTGTTTGGTCTATTAACTGTTCACTTCGGCTAAGCACTGACTGTCCTTTTCGAGTGCACTAAACTTTGAAATTTACAGTAAGGCACTTTGCCAGCACTTCACAGGTTTCTAGTCCACAATATACTTTATCATAACCGGGTTCAGCCAAATGATGTTTAGGGTGTTTTGGACGTGATCGCTTTTTGATGGCAGAAAGTAAAACCATTCCCGCCAACCGTCGACGTTAGGGCACATCAACACGCCCCAGTTACAAACCGGATATGAGCGCCCCAACCCGTAAAGGTTCCCCATTGATCAGCGAAACCGATTGCACTGTCTGTAGGTTATAAGCCACTCAAATGCATCTGTAATCACTCTTCTTTAAATTTTGTCCTCGCCTTGCGAAGGACATATTTGAGCTATCGTAGATTATATCAGGTGGTAATGCACTAAGTCGTTAAGGAATCCCAAGGGCTTACTGTATCGCCCACTATAATTACCTGTTCTCAAGCCGTCTTCTAGATGGGGTACCCATTTGCAGTCAGATTCACAACCCCTGTCCTGCCCGCCGACGTCACCCAACTGCATCAGTCTGTCACTCAACCTTACGGGTCGGGTTTGCTGGGCCCTGGAATTGTTGTTCTAGTTTTCCCTTTTCTGAAGAATTCCTGTGTGGGGGTCAACTTTGAATAAAGGAAAACGTTGAGGATATTTTGTTCCATTGTGTACAAGACCTTACAGTGGCTTGTGCGTACGAACATTATTGTTTGGGTATGGGTTTTCAACAATTTATGTTTTTTTATCAACTGCTTTTTGTATCTTTAAAAAAAAATTGCCAGAACGCATCCAATATTTGGCATGCAGTATACGAGTTGTGTTTAATTTAAATATAATATCAATATCAATATATAGTGCACCACACACACGCATTGATTTTTTCAGAAGTGAACTTACGCATCAGTTATTGCGTAGTAAAGTTTCCTGAAATCAGATGCTGATCTTAAATGTTCACATACAAATATAAATGCAAGCCATAACATACTAAATTAATTCAAGTGATGTGTGTTATACTCACCGATTTAGATCAATCCATACAGCACAGCGCCCTCTACATTGCCTGTTTTTGTGCCTTGTCATTTTGTCGAAATTGATACCGCCGGCAGCAACTCAGCTCTCCAAGGAGAAAGTTTAATCTTCGGACTGACTTGAAACTGTGATCCCCATTGGACAGCAATCCCTTCCATGTCGAACTCAAATGAACAATGTGACAATATGATACTTCCCCACCGCTCTATTGTCACCGGCCATTACTGCCCGGTTTTACCGATGGGGTATAGTCCAATATATATGTCCGAGCACCATATTAGACTTAGCTTGCATAATGCATGGACACGGCGTTCTGTACGAGCTGCACATAACACGTCGCGTAATAAGTATCACTGCGCTCGAGGCCCCCGAGGGAAATGAAGTCGAAACTCTTCATCCAGCTCGAAGTGTTTTCCAATTTTCACTAAATTCTCGAAAACCGTCACTGAAATGGTACTTTAGGCAAAAGACAACTTGATGAATATTTGAACGTGTCAGTCGGCATTGTAAAAAGCATTTTGGACAGCGTTTCCATAATCTTTGGGGAAATCGGTATGGCCAAACCATAAATTGAATTCGACAAAGCGATTTTTCAGGTACAACTAACGGGTTAAGGAACCTTTTGGAAAATGCTTTTGCGGAAAAGTCAACAAAGGGGTTTTGGCAAATTGCAGTGCAGGAAATAATAGAGTCAGTGATAGAGAAAGACGGAGGAGAGAACTACAAAATATTAATAAGAATAATATTAACAAAAACAATATAAGAATATTATTAATACTTAAACAAGACGAGCGAGCGCAGGAGTTTTTGAAAAAGCTGATCGGATTATTATTATAATTATTATTTATTTATTATTATTATTATTATTCTTTTTTTTCACAATTTTAATTTGGATCGGCAAATTTCGAGGGACGGGATACGGAAATTGAATTGGAAACATATACCAAATAAACTGACAATTAACTCGATATGTCTAAATAATTGTAAAACGATGCCAAGTTTCAAAGTTCATTAAGCCTATGCTAAGGGTTGTTTAGGCAGGTTCATTTTCATCTATTTTTTTCCCCACAGCAACTTTTTGGACGTTATTTTCAAAATACTAAAATCATGCTGTTTTTCAAGTTGATGCACTGTTTAATTTTTTTTTTTTTTAAGTCTGTGGGATCGAGTGCTAATAACTAACGTAAGGGGGTCCATTTGATTTGTTTCCATTGTTCCTCAAACCCAGCTGGCGAAGGGGGACTGCAGATTTTGTTTATCCCTTGTTTTGTTTTTTCAAACCCAGCTGAGACAGGAGTTGTTTACTAGTTATTTTGTTATTCTCTGCTATGAATTGTCTTTTGGAGAAAGTCTGCCCGTGTTTATATAACCACAGTTACAAACAATGAGGAGATGCGTTGTATACTGCTTGTACGTTCCTTGAATCAATTTAAACTGCAATGGTCATCCTTGCAAGTTGAGGTTTGTTTGTAAAATCTAGAGCATGCTTTTGACAATGGTTGAGATAAATTGGTAAACAAAATATTCAAATCCAATGTTTTGGGATCAATTTTCGGAATGTGATGATAACAGAATATGTCAATTTCAAGGAAATCAAATCATAAACATTTTCAGTTTAAATAAACCTGTTTGTAGTTAGCTAGAAAATCACATTTCTAAATAAACGGTTAACCTCTTTATTTTTAAGAATCACGCCCCTACAACAATTGTACGAAATAATTATCATACTCTTATTACCATCTTAAGGATTGCGAAAACTGGATCATTGCCTTGATCGTGTTTTTGTTGGGGACGCTTTCAACCAGTGAAAAGGGGGCATTTAGGTTAATGTATGTCAGATCTTGAGCCAGCGGGCATGCGCGCCCAGAATTTACACTTGCGCATGACAAACCAGCATGACAGTAAATGTTTCTCAAGCCCATTGGTTGATATTACGTCAACGCATCTTTATTGGGCCCCAACAGCTGCATCAGTAAAATCAACAACCAGAAAACAATAAACACAAACAACAACATCTGCTGTTGTAAACGCCACCACGGCCGGTCAAACGACCGTTGCCTGTGAGCGGTCACACCCGTTACCTTGCACCATGGACATCCGCCCGTTGTCAACATCAGTTTGGAAACCTTTCGCTTTAGATTAGTTCAAAAGGTTCAAGTCAGAACCAATTAAGTCTCGGTGCAGAGCACAGTAAAAAGGAGTAATGCATTTCCAAATGCCTCCCGGTTAACCTTTGATGATACATAATGTACAAATGTAGAGACGTCCATGTAATATTTAGAAGGGGCCATGCACTTCTAGCATGTGATGTGTCATATTTAGTCGACTACATTTCATTTGTCACTGTCTGTAATCACCTGGCAGTTCCCCTGATCCACGCGCATTGGGTTATTTTTAATTATTTTTTTTCTCCAAATGCTACGAACTGGCTTTATCAAACTACATTTTCCCCAGGTCACAATTCATAACTTTATGAATACCAGTAGCCTTTATGTAAACAAGGATGGGGTGAGAAAGAAAATAGGAGATTACGCCGGGAGGAGCAAAGCTTAGCGATGTTGTTATCAATACACGGAGTTTTACACAGGTGATGCTAACGTGGTAAGAAATGTACACCGGCCGAAAACACTGAGCTACTAAATGGTGAATTGGTGTGACACATCATTCCTAATCATCTGTAGTTTGTCATAAACAAAAAAAACATCAAAAACTTGTGAAGGTTTTATCAAGTATCCACGTTTTCGAGTACCAAGACAGCTCTCTCAGTTATCAAGTAAATTATTAAACATCAATAATCTTACAGAAAAGACGCCTAATTATTAAACGTTATCTTTGTTGTTACACAATAATGTACAATGCTAAACAAACAGGGTCATAATTGATTCAGATTCCGGGTCAATTATGCACAACATCTGGTTCAGGCTGACAACGAAACTGGGATTTTGGCATGAATTCTGCGTCAGTTTAACCTATTTGTGGGGTAATTTTGACACAATATCCAGGTCACACTGACCCAGAAATGAACTTGTTCAACCATTGGGACCTGGTACCGGCTCAGGTTGATCTATTTTGGGGTAGTTTTGACACAAATTCCGGGTCACACTAACCCGTCAGAGAAAAGGGTCAAGCCCCCTTTAAGACACAGAGAACTGTGTCAATTTTGACCCGGGGGGTTTCAGAAATATACATCTTGCTTCCAATAAAAATGTAAAAACCTTTTGTTCAGGTTAAAATTGGATGAGACAAAATCTTAATAGCCAAATCAGATTTGCAAGTACACTTGCCGTATGCTGGGTCAATAACTTTAAGCGCAGTTGTTTATTTGCAACTTTAATTTTCTCGGAAATTTCATTATTTCTTTGGGATTGTGTCTTTTACTGCTTAGAAACTTCAACAGTAATTGGTTGGAAATGAACCATAACCTTCAACATTTTCTTTGGTGGATGCAGCGGTGGAGAACTGGGGATTTAAACTGATTATTGTAATTTTGAAATAATATAAGTTGTTGAAACAGCTACCGGAGTCTATGGTACATGTACGTTCACCGGTAATGGTTTACACTACGTTCTTGGTTCTCATTTAAAGAATGAACCAAGAAACTAAACTTAAAAAAATAAATAAAATTAATAAAGTAATAATCCAAGCATTAAAACAAATTAAACAACGGATGCAAGTGGAGAGATCGGAAGTTCAATTTGATCTGCCTTAATTCCCGTTTAAAATAAAGCTTATTATAATTAAGCTGACATTACAAACGGATACCAACAAAGGACTGACTGACACTTAATAATGAAAGAGAGATGCCTAAGGCATGGATGCAAATCACCAAATCTGACATGCTGTTAAAATAGTCCTACAAGAAGCGCAATTATATACTTTCACTTTTCCCTTGTTGTTGTAGCCAGTGCTGCTGCTTTTGTAAAACAAAAATAATAATAAATAATATACTCATAGAATTGTGCTGTAATTGTTTTGTCTTTCGTTAGGCCTAATGCAAATAATTTGTCAACTATTAAGAATGAAGCTCAACTCAAACTTGGAACGATGATGCCTGTTGTTTAAGAAACCCCAGTTGCTAATCATGCCCAAATTAATGTAACCATTACACATGTTTAATGATACCAAGAACGTCAGTTGGGCAACATTCTTAATTGCTTACAAACAACTTGAACGTTTTTTATATATATTTTTCTTTTTCAAATTTAGTTTACTTTCATATTATATCATGGTTAAATTTTACTTTCCCAACAACATTATTTTTTTGTAGAGCCTTTATCTACGTTAAACTAGGAGAAAAAGAACCGCGCCTACGATTTAAAGACAGGTTTAATGACGTCATCATATCCCGAGTAGGGGTACCCGAGTATCCTCTTATACTACCATGGTTCCTTAGTGAGTACCATCCTGCAAGACGTGCGCGCCACTCTTTGATCAGATAACATGATGTAAATTGTGATACTCGATACTTTTCAATCGCTTTGTTGAGTTTATCGGATGTCATGCTACAGGAAATCCGACCCGTTTAATAGCTAAAAGATGTATGTATATTGTTTTAATGTGCTCCGATCGCGACATAAAGTGTTCTGTTCGAGCGTTAAGGTGTGAAGTTTGCATTACGGCCAGGGTGTTTGGGTTGTGTTAAACTTGGAATTATTGTTGGTTGCTGTATGAATTGGTTCGTTACGATCTAGACTTGAGAAAGCTACACAATAAGATAGTTTGAGTCTGGTGTTTCCAATGGAAGGTTGAAGAAAAGGTTCCTCTTTCTGTCTACAACTAAGATTCGTTGTTCGCCAGAAGAAGTATCGTTTTAAACAATTCAATGGGGTATGGGAAACGAGTGACAGACTATATCGAGTCTAGGGTCACCAGCCTGAGCTGCGTTTGCTGAAAAGCTGTCAGCCCAGTAGTGTTCGATACTAACAAAGTTAATCACTTTCTCTTGGGGAACAGTAGATAATCGAAATTGTTATCTTTCCCGTTTGCTAGCTCACTTCAAGGGACGCAGGTTAGGGAGGGACATGTACATTGTATTAAACCATCGTTATTAAATTATAATACACAAGCTATAGATGTATGTCTTAATTATAACCATTTATCAATTTCTTAATAATTTTTTTAGTGGTTGCTATTGGTTACTTGTAGCTTTTAAATTATGTCTTACACTGATTCTACATGAATGTCACGTGGTTGTGTACCAAGCTATCTAAACATGTTTTTATTTGATGCTATTTTTTTATTTCATCGTAAAGGTTTTTAAATTAAATACTTTTTCCGATCACCAATATTAAGTTCAAGTTCCTGTCAAAGTCAATAAAAGCATCCATTTATAGACAATCCCTAACCCGCTCATACAATACTTAAGATTTCGTTCTATAAGTTACATACACACATACAAATAAAAAAAATTCCAACTGAAATTGAGTGGTTTTTAATACAAATAATGCAGGGGGGAAATACTATGTAAACAAGGGGAAACAATTGTTTGTTTGTTTTCATTCAGGAAGAGTTGTTATATTTTATATTTGATTTACATATTGTTCAAGTCTTTTGTTTTCAGTGCGTAATGCATGGTTAATGCCAAAATGACATTTTAATTGTTACATGAATCGAGACGATGCTCAAGGTCCGTTTCAACTTTGTGTAATTTAGGAATTATATTTTGGACAAAATGACAATGCTTGAGTCACGAAGGCTTTATGACAATCCTGGGATGGTTAAAACAAATAACAATCATATTAAATTGAAAATGATAAATGCCAATTTTGAAAAATAAAAATAATGCCTTTAATTTAATAACAAGCTATTCATGCATGAATGTAATATGAACTTTATATTTGTTGAAGGTACTTTCGATAATCCCGGATTTAAAATCTCAGGTTTCTCATTAAAAACTACTCCAAGAACGGTCTTTGATACGAGGGGAAAAGGTTATCGACCCTGCCGGCCCGACATTTCAATCCCGTTTCCTCGCTCTGGCATGTTCAGTCTGAAGGATAGTGCACTCCTCGTTGTCGTTTTCATTTCCTCGGATTTTCTCCTTATTCTTTTCCTCCTTCTTCGACCCGTTCCTTAATTTGAAATTTACAATATATAGAGACGAGATGTGAATTAGCTTGGATGAAAATCCTGCCTTAAGAACTCGATTACTCTTCCTCGTTGAAATTTCCGAGACAGCGCTGGGCTGGCCCCGCGTTTGGGTATTATGTTTGTCTCCCCACTTTCTACGTCTTACCTTAACCCTCCCCGCCCCTCCCCGAATTGAAAATTTGAGCGGTTGATTGCCAGTACATAAGCACATTTCGAGTTCGGAAATGGGAAGTGCCCAACCGTCCCTCAAAAAGACTTGACTGGCCCCGATTTTGGTTGTTAATGTTTGTCTTCTTTTCCCCCATAACCCCTCCCCCGCCCCAAGCCCTCATCCCCCCTCCACCGAACTTCTTATATGGGCGGGAAATCGTTAGTAAAGAAAGCACATTTTCGGCTGCAGGAGTGGGAAATGCCCAACCGTCCTTTTAAAAAGAGGTTCCTTGCCTCACAAACAATGTACTTTACACTGTATAGTAGTTGTTGTTGTTGTTGCTGCTGCTGCTGCTGCTGCTGCTGCTGCTGCTGCTGCTGCTGCTGCTGCTGCTGCTGCTGCTGCTGCTGCTGCTGCTGCTGCTGCTGCTGCTGCTGCTGCTGCTGCTGCTGCTGCTGCTGTTGCTGTTGTTGCTGTTGCTGTTGTTGTTGTTGTTGTTGTTGTTGTTGTTGTTGTTGTTGTTGTTGTTGTTGTTGTTGTTGTTGTTGTTGTTGTTGTTGTTGTTGTTGTTGTTGTTGTTGTTGTTGTTGTTGTTGTTGTTGTTGTTGTTGTTGTTGTTGTTGTTGTTGTTGTTGTTGTTGTTGTTGTTGTTGTTGTTGTTGTTGTTGTTGTTGTTGTTGTTGTTGTTGTTGTTGTTGTTGTTGTTGTTGTTGTTGTTGTTGTTGTTGTTGTTGTTGTTGTTGTTGTTGTTGTTGTTGTTGTTGTTTTTCTTCTTGCCATTCCATGGCAACGTTGTCATCTGCTGATTCACGAACAACTGTAAATGAAGACGAAATTGCAGTTTTAATGTCAAGACTGGTGGTGATTATACAGTCACGCTGTACAGTCGAACCCATCATTTTCTGCCTGGTTGGTGTTTTCGTTTTGCACCGACAATTATAAATGTGCACGGATGAGCGGCGAACTTTAATGTATCTGATTGCAAATTGAGAAAGGCGTAGCGATCGCGGTTACGCGAAAACTCTTAACATGGGTTTCAACGCTGAAACATTGATAGTGTGCGACTGTCGCTTTGGTTGCTTGGATAGCGCTTCCAGTCAGAGATTGCATGATTTGTGACCAGGAGTCAATTAAGATCAAACTGCATTCCCCGTGTCACTGTTTACTTTTTTTCTAATATCCTCAATTTGAAATTCAACCTGGCGCAATCCGTGAGCAAGTGGTGATGACACATGATATCCCTGGATGAAAGAACACATTTCTGTACACCAAAGGCAAGTCGAAGTTGTCGAAGTCTTGTGTACTTACGTACAAGTAGAATACTGTTTGTTTTGGGGGTTTTTTTCAACGTAATGACGATCTATAGGCAATATTATTAAGAAAGATACAGGCTCAACAAAGTCACGTGTGAAAGTTTTAGTTATATACAGAGTCTACTTGCTGAGAAAACAGCAAAAAACTAAACAAAACAACAACAACAACAACAACAACAACAACAACAACAACAACAACAACAACAACAACAACAACAACAACAACAACAACAACAACAACAACAACAACAACAACAACAACAACAACAACAACAACAACAACAACAACAACAACAACAACAACAACAACAACAACGATATATTCACAAGAACGTCGAGTCTGTCCTCGTTTAGTTAGGTGACAGTGGCTACCAACCGCGTCTCCGGTCGCAGCATTCGCGAACGGACACCAACTCTCAGAAATCTGAAAAACAACTCGTGCATGAATCGTTTCTCAGATTCAAATATTTTTGGTTGGAAAATAAATACCCAAACCGTATGCTTCAAAGGGAATCCTTTCTCAAAATAGTTAATACTGTTAACAGCTGCAGTGCTTTTCATGAAATATGTTTTAATGGTAATATACTGTGTTATTGCATAGCTTTAAGTTCGTGTGTCTTATCTGTTTATGGACAGCGATTTTCCATATTTTATTATAGACGACACTTAAAAATAATGCGCTGTAGCTAATGATACGTAAACATAATACATAATTGTCATCACAAATGGATATCCCTGTGGGTTTTTCCCGATAAGTCCAATGGATCTGTTGTTAGGTTTAGACCAATATTTACGTCGGACAAACTATTTAGTTGTTTATTTATTTAATTTTGTTTAAAAGGGTTTGTTATTTTGCATGGTGGAATAAAATCAAGTAAGGTTTGCCTTGACACCGTGTACATTAACTCTCTATGAGTAGTGTTGGTTTGTAAACGAACCGTTGGTTTGATAACTCGATCAAGGCATACTGATCGAAACTACGAGTTGAAAAACCACCGATTCTCAAAACCACCACATTTAATAAAGAGCGTTTAATATACAATGTGTCTCTGCAAACCTCACTAGATTATAGTTTTAACCCTAACTTTTGTCTTTGTCTGGCAAACCATGTTTTGCTTCCAACTGGTATTGGTTCGTTCGACACTAGGGGTGTCGAACATAATTGTTCATCGGACATCGAACATGTTTGGCTGAGCAGCATTATTGTACAATCGGCTATGAATAACTACAGGAGTACTCGTGTGTTTTGTGATGGCCGGTTTTCGATTATTTAATTAGGACATTTTCACAAAGCCTAAAAGTCATCTTATTGTAAACGAGTTATTGGCTAGGTGTTAATTAAGGTATGGAAATCAGTCACAAACGAGGGAATATTAAGCTATGTTGTGTTTCGTGGTTAGGCGCTTTTCTTGCGCTCTTCCACCTGACTTACCTTTGTGTACAATGTGTATTCGTGAAGCCTTCACCAGCACTTGACGCCACGGCGCCGTTTTAATCGGATATGACAAAATGTTCGAATATGTCACGTCTGTGGCTCCCAGTCGTGTCTTGTTTAATCTTAGGAGGTGGCCTGTCATCTGTACTGTCGACCTCAGAGAAAACCAGGCAAAGTTTTGTATTTTTCTTTATGCACAAAGTCAAGGAATGTGTATTTAATTCCCCTAGCAAATCATGAAGAAGAAAACAAAAGAAGAAAACACAACATGGGGAGGAGGAGCGGTGATGGGGTTGTTTAAGATCAGTTTGAATGATTTTGTTTTCGTGTGTCTTTTCCTGTTGTTGTAGAAAAGGGTGCGTAATATTACAAGAGTGAAACTCAATAAACATTATGTCATAATGTGTAGTGAAATCGCACTAGAAACAGTGTTTGATCCCTGTAAGCATTGTTTCGTTTCGCAGAATAAATAAATTAAGAAATAAAACTTCGTTTCCTTGAAATATTTTCTAAATATTATTTCGAAAGAACAAAATAATGTTTAGAGGAACTTTTTGTTGTTGTAGAAAGGTAAAATAGTGTGTATCATTACGTATACATGAGTGAAACTCAATCAAAATTATGTCATAATGTAAACAAATATAAATAATGATACAATAAAATGACTATAGTGTTATATACGCTGGGAATGCTGAGTTTCACGAAAAGCTCTTAAGCACCTAGGAATCAAAACTACACTGTGACCTCATACTGTGGACGTGTATTATAACACGCAAAAAGGAATCTGTGAAACGAAAAACTTATCAAAATGTCAGACGGAAGAGGTTTTTTCTGTCAGGCACTCCTAATAAGAGTAATATCAGCTCAAGTGACTAAGAGAGTTCTCCAGAAGAGGGACAAGACAAAACTCAGAGAGCCACACTGACGTTCGCGTAGCTGAGCAAACGGTTTGATCAACTGGCAGCACAAGCAAAGCTCAGAGACAATTGTTTTGTTTAAAATGTATTTATTTATTTATTTTTGTTGTAAGACTGATGTTGTGTCAACAGTGAATTATTTATTTCAGATGGTAGTTTTATGAAAAAGGGTTGGTATTACTTTATGTGAGTAGTTCATGATACGTTTTTATGAAGAGCAAACTATACGTTCGAAATACTCTTTGACGTATTTATTTTTTGAGGGTTTGAAATGGTTTCTTGCGAAATGAGATCGTAAGAATGAAAGTATATGAGTGAAATTTAACAAATTTTTCTGTTTTAATTAGTTTTCCCAGCAATGGCGCTCCGTAGTAACAACCCTCGATCTAGGAATAATTGAACAGTGAAGCTATCTAAGGATAATTTAGCAGTGACGCTGTTATATACCCCCTTTATTTAAGGGGGGTATCCATTTAATATGTACCATTCGAGGAACGATTTGACAACTTGAAATCCTTTCGCCGGATTCCTCATAAAATGCAAGAGAGAAAAAAACAACCTTGGGAAGGTTTATTGCTGTGTCTGGAAATCCACCGAGAGCACATTTACTGGACATGATACAAACTTACACACGCTATTGGAAAACAAACCTTGGAAAAATAGGGAACGACCCCGACCAGACTAAACGTAGATAGAAACGAAGATAAATAATCCTCACCAGTCCGCTGTGTGACGTCATGGCTTCGAACATGTGAGGGTGTCACCAACATCGGGGGGGGGGGGAATTCAAAAGTTGAGAAAAGTGGGATGCTAGTATTTTTCAGCAATACATTTCAGCAGGGGGTTGGGGTATAACAGTATGAACTTTTCAGAAATGTCAAACATAACAATAGCAATACATACATTGGGAACGTATACACTATGTCTACCAATCTGTTTACGTTAATTGATTTATCACTTCATGACAAGGGCTAGTGTGTACTATTGCGTTATTACAACTTCCCTTTAATCATGTTCACAGCTCCGGATGAAGGAGACATCCGCGAAGCATTTTAAGAGGGGATTCTGGTGTGCTTTATAAAATAAAGCCGGGCAAAGTGCTATACGGAGGAGCCTAAGGCGTTAATGTAAGGCCAGTGCTAGGAGGGAGCAAATCTTCCAGAAGTATTCCTCACGATTCAGGTGGATTGTGTGAACAGGTGTATCTTGCTGGATATGTTGACTGACTACGGAGGCCGTAAAGAGACAGTAGGTATTTTTTCCCGCGAAAGAAATATACTTCGATCCCTCGAAATGATTATAATTATTATTCTGTTTCCGGCAAAAAAAATAAAATCAAAACATGATAGGTAACTTAAAATACATAAATAAATAAATACAGGAAAAACTTAAAAAGTACTCTGCTATCGCACTATAAATATTGTTTTGTTAATACTAAATACTAATTGTTTCCTTAATATTATCCAAGAAAATACTTCGAAGGAACAAAATATTGCTCCGAGGAATTATTATTGTTAATATTGTTATTGTTATATTTGTTTACGGATTATTTGCCTGTTATTATGAATTAACGATACAAAAACAGCATTTTCCTAGGGTTCTCCAAAGCAAAAACAAATAGAAATAATAACAGAAACCTTGAAAAGAAGCATGAATCTTTTTTCCAATTAATAATTGCTGGACATTCTATAAAAACTGTGGCGCTAATTTGGTTCTGTATAATGTGATACCACAGACACGGTATTAATTTCAACAACATTACAAACGGGATAAATAACACTGTGTCGGTATTACCACATACACATATATTATAAAGAATCCATTAACACAGCAAAATTTGCAGTGAAGACTGGAGTTGTTTGATGAGCGTATAGCCAGGACGCCACCATTTTGTCCCAAAGTACACATGTGATTTAGTGCAGATGTCTGCCACATTGAAAAAGTAAAAGTAAAACAAAAAAGGAAGGACTAATTGCATTTTGTTTTTGGGGTTGTCAAGTTAACAAGTGCACATACAACAAACCAGTGTGAATAATTTATATTAATATTATTTATATTTTGTATTTGTTTTTAAATCATCTTGGCGCTAACCTTTTTGGGGGGGGGAAACGAACAGCGATATATGCATTGTATAGGGTGGTCGGGTTGGTGTTGTGGTATCTTTCCTCGCCTTCCACATCTTGGACCCGGTTCTAACCACACAGGTGGCTTTATGTGGATTTGGGGTTTTAGTTTTTAAGTGACTGCGTGGATTTTCCAAAGAATAACTCCAAATCTAAAACTAAAACTGCCTTACTTGTCTTCTCTCCATGGGGTTCTTGGCTAGTGTAGTGATTAAGTTCGCTATTCCGAGAGTCCTTGGCGTCAAACAGAAGAATTAAAATGAAATAACATTGTATACACTTGCCAATGCATGTGTTCACATTCATATCGGGCTGTTATCCATAGCGTCAATCGAGAAAGAAAGAAAAATAAAGAAAGAAAAACAGAAAGAAAGACGGTGGTGTTCTGTAAATTAGAGATGTTAAAAGTGATTTTACAGGATTTTTAGATCTGACAAACGGTATTTCATTAAACGGACATATTTCTCCAGAAGACTTGTTTGTTGTATGAACGTTATTAACACTGAGCTTTCCGTTTGATTCTATAAATAACTTTTCGCCCTAAGTTACTCATTACGAACCACGTCTGTAAATGATATCATCGACATTATTGTAGTATAAATAAATCACTGTGGTGACAGTTATTAAAGACCATTTCCGCTCCAAATATTAAGCTTGAGTTAAGTCAACATTACGAGGGATTAAAAAGGTACTATACGTGATTTTTTGAGTTGACAAAATATTCGCAGACAGTGTGCATTTTTTTGTGTGATCAACCAATAACATCAAATATCAAACCTGCAAACATTTTGGCTTAATCCGTTGTGTGAGTCAGGAGAAAAATATTGAGAAACCATGCAATACTTCTAGCATGTAATTACATTGTCCTTAATTTGGGTTGTTTTTACCCAGCTGTTGCCAGTTTCTTTTTTATTTCATTTTTTTTTTCAGATACAATTTTCTCGAATACGACTTCATTTCCAAAGGAAGTATTCCCCAGAACAAATGGTTCCAGAACAAACTTCGTAACCACTGAAATTAAATAATGATGTTTTGTTAAAAATTACCGATCCTGTCAGTTACCTGTAATACAACTGATGCATACCATAACTAGAAGAAATAACATTATTCAAAGCTCATTGGATTCCGTTCCTAAAGAAGAATAAGAAAAACAAATCCCGTTGGACTACTTGACTTTTAAGGTCTTACCATCTCTCTTGAACAGAATGTGCAAGGCACATTGTGCTTGCTTGGCCTAAGCAATACGTGGAGATAAGTGACTGATTGGAAAGGCAAGCCAATCGATATTTCCAATCTCTTGCCACCGGACACATAATCGGGAGGAAAACAAACAAGCATAGCGTGTGCCGATAACAATCACAGAAACGCCACTGAGTACACTCTACATATAACCCATTATTTCATGGGTGTTTGATAACATGTTATTACAGTATTATTACTTTGATCTGCGTGGTTATCATATTCGTACCATTTGTGAACGATATAATGATAGTCTGGAAGAGAATGACAGGACGGCAAAAGAGAAAATGAAGAGATGTCATAACAGCTTACTTGGGCACGGCCACATGGGCCTGAGTGGCTAGAGAGAGGGGCAAATGGGAGTTTGATGAGAAGGGCTTTGTCCAACAGGTGGACGAACAACAGCCTAGATGATGATGATGATGATGATGATGATGATGATGATGATGATGATGATGATGATGATGATGATGATGATGATGATGATGATGATGATGAGGGGGGATGATGGGGATGATGGGGATGATGATAATGGTAGATTAGAACCGAGTTTAAACATAATTTATTAAATGGACTATGTCCTAAGTGTAATGATATTATTAAAAAAAGTTAAGTGGAATCATACCAAACTATCTAACTCGAATCACACATACATGTGTAGTTAGAATGATACATACATGTTAGATGTAATTTAATGTATACATACAAGTTTGAGTAACATTATACGTGTGTTGCTAGAATTGCATATATATGTGTAATAAGAACTATACGTAATGCAATATACTTTTTCATGTATAGTTACAGTTTGTGCAATTACGTAAATGTGCAGTTAAAATTATACGCAAAGGCTAACTATGTAGTCAGATATGTTCTTTTTTGATAATTTTAATTCTAGGCGTATGTTCATGTAATTAACGAGACACAACTGGACGAGTAACCCAAATGAGGCCACTGGAGTGCATGTATCCTTTAATCACACCATGCGTGAATCCAAGGCGTGAACTTCAATTGTGTCTTTTCCCCACTTTTTTTATTTTTTTATTTTTTTTTATATCAGGAAAGTTAACGTTGTAATATTTTTTTTATTCTCCAAAATGTGCTGTTTAACTTGGCTTCGCTGGGCAGCTCACATCAAAGTCAAGGTCTGAGGTTAATGTATGCACACTAGCGTAAATCCCCGACCTTGTCGTATCGATAAGCCACTGTCGCACGTAGATACAGTGTTTTTTAAGTCAACCTTCTTTAATACTTTTGTACAGTACCGCTTTCCTTGAGCTGTAAACGCTCTATCGGGAGAATGCTGATTTTCAAAGCAATATTGATTCCAGTGAGACGTAAATTTATTCTCATCCCGTAGTTTGTAATACATGCACCATTCACTCGGCCTTTGGACATTGTCATTAAATTAGGTGGTTACGATTTTAAAGTTGAAATGACGAAAAAGTGATGCTCTGCTTAGCCGAGGAGTCGTGTGCGTTAAACGTCCTTGTTTTGAAATGTGTGCGTTGTGCAATCGAAAAAAGCAGCAGTAACATGTGGTTCTTCGATTGCTATGTTCGTGTACTTCAGATGACATTTTTTAACCTGTTGGGTTAGCGCAGGTATGATTCGATTAAATTTAAGTTTGCAATGTTTTATTTTTTTTTCTTCGAAAAATGCAACTTGAACTGAACTTGAACGCCTGTGCAGCACCTGAATGTAGCCCGGGACTTAACCGTATCCCAACCTTAGCCTGGGACTTAACTGTAGCCCAACCTTAGCCTGGGACTTAACCGTATCCCAACCTTAACCCGGGACTTAACCGTATCCCAACCTTAGCCTGGGACTTAACCGTATCCCAACCTTAGCCTGGGACTTAACCGTATCCCAACCTTAGCCTGAGACTTCACCGTAGCCGAACTTTAGCCAGGGACTTAACCGTAGTCCAACCTTAGCCTGGGACTTAACCGTAGCCCGACCTTAGCCTGGGACTTAACCGTATCCCAACCTTAGCCTGGGACTTAACTGTAGCCCAACCTTAGCCTGAGACTTCACCGTAGCCCGACTTTAGCCAGGGACTTAACCGTAGTCCAACCTTAGCCTGGGACTTAACCGTAGCCCGACCTTAGCCTGGGACTTCACCGTAGCCCGACCTTAGCCTGGGACTTAACCGTAGCCTAACCTTAGCTTGGGACTTAACCGTAGCCCAACCCTAGCCTGGGACTTCACCGTAGCCCGACTTTAGCCTGGGACTTAACCGTAGCCAGACCATTGCCTTGGACTTAACCGTTGCCCCAACCGTATATACTTTAACATCCAAATTATAATGTACCACAGAACGTGTATACGGAGGTAATTTACTATACATTAAGGTGCCGCACAACGCCTCCATCTGTCGTTTTGTTGAATTGGTATCACCTTTCCCGAATTAATGACTGTGCAGGTGGAATAAAGTCGTTACGTCTTTAGCAAATGCTTCATAAAAAATGACGCATGGTGTCAGTTTGAATGGTGTCGATTTGATGAGTGGGAGAAAGAGAAAGAGAGAGGGAATACAAGAAATGATGTTAGGCAAAGCACGTTTATGTGACTATTTGTTTGACAACAGGTCAATTAATCTTCGCAATGGACAATGTACTCTATACGTTATCGATATTAGTAATATTGCGTATGCTTTTGTTTAACAGCAACCTTAGACATATTATGTAAAACCGCTTGGCTCCAACTTCTCGCATAACTGATAATAACTTGGTGACTGTGTCTAGACCTACTCCTTTTGGAAGGTAGATCCAGCTGTGAACCAATATTTGGCAAACGGTTAAAATATTCTGTGTATACTATGTCCCACCTGTGAGAATTTACAGTCCCGTGGTGCCCGACCTATTTATTCGTCAGTATGACCCATAATTTGTTTAAAATAAAATGACCCAAAAATGGATCAAATTCACGCAAAATCATGGTCAAATTCCCACTTGTTTAACCATTTTCAGGGTCAGCCGGTTTCAGAAATAGGTCAGCCCCCCCCCCCCACCCCGGGACCCGGAATCTGGGTCAAATCTCACCCGGGAGTTTTCTTAGAGTTTAGTTGACAGTGAGTTATCACTAACGATTTGCTCATTTTCTGAAATAATTTAGTTATAATATTTGTATAGTCTATTCCCATATCAACACAAACAAAGGAGAATGCTCAGTGTCTGGTGAGACACTTCGTTCAGCCTGTTTAGCTTTTGTAATTATTCCTGCAGTTGCTGTGTTTACAAATCTCTCCGTGTCAACATACTCTCAACTACAGTTAGCCTCTCGAGATAAAATGCAATAGGAGACAAACAAGTTAATGATATCTGCAAGCCTTTAGCAGACACAAATATATATCTTATATGAAAATAAACTTCAAGGAGATGTAAAAATAACTCATGTTTTGATAATTTAAACAGCGCGTTTTGTTTTTGACTGTTGGCTAGTGTGACAACATGTTATGAAGGGTTGGTGTAATTTTAGGCTGAACAATGAAAATTTGACAAGAGTAGGATTTGAACCAGCGACCTCTGGATGTTTGTGCTTGCGCTCTAACAACTGATCTATTGTTGTTCATGATGCCAGTTAAGACTGGATTTATAAAAGGCATGCAACCTTTGTTTAACCTACTGTGACCAAACCCTTACTGTTGTCATTGCTATCTCTAGACCATCCTATAAATATTAACATGGTTGTATCGTGTTGCTATACAGCTACATTAAAGAGGCCAACGTGTGTGAAGCCTTGATGTATGTAGAAGAAAACGATGTGCGAGTTCTCATCTCCATTATAGTTAGAGACTTATTTAGAACTGAGATGCAGTAATTCACTGGGTTTAATTATGTCAAATCTCCGGGTGAAAATTATTATTATTATTATTATTATTCATGGTTTATTAAAACACTGCAATACAGCGGCTAAAAGCCGAAATGTACAGTTTACAAAATGGTCATTAAAATTATTACTATATTACAAAAAAAAGAATGAAATATCAAATATATAAACACACATGCAACAAATTTGTGACAGAAAAGAAAAAACAAAAACAAAAACAAAAAAAAACATTAAAAAGAGCACAAAAACATATGGATTAGATTAAAAATCAACCATCGCTCAGGATCCAAAGAGCCTCGCCACACTGAGAACGTTAATTAAGTGGTGAAAAAAAGCATCATTTAGTAAATCCAATATTGCCATTAACATTACAACAATTATTATTGGGACTGATAAACAGCTACCTGGCAAAAAATTAAGAAATGGCAAATCACTGTTGGCAAGAACACATTTGGTAATAAAAAAAAAAATAATAATAAATAAAAAATGGGAATGTTAGTACAACCAGTCGGTGTTTGCTGCAGGTATACGGTAATGTTACTCAAGGGAGTTTGTGACATACTTTTGCTGTGTGGGTGTGGGTGGGTGGGTGGCTGGGTCTTTGCAAATTATGTGCTTAAGAAGTGCCTGCCTCAATAGTATGATAATGGTGAACCAATCAGATTAAGTGTGTAAATAATATCTTCATTTCTACCCATGACATTTGCATAACAAATGTTGTTGAGTAGGTGCATTTGGGCATCAACCCCACCCACCCACACATTTTGTTAAATGGTGTTAACCGAGGACACCCCTTTGGTCTCTCGTTGTTGGACTTTGTTTTCTTGTTTCTGTCTTTTTGCGGCATCCCCGTTGGTTTTGTAGGCACAAATCAAAGCGAGGACGTCCTCGGTACACCTTTCCCCGGATCCCTTTGCTTAACGTCATCGGTTTGAAAACGTTAACGTGCCAAGTTGACCACACCCATACCCCCAACCCCAACCCCCCCCCCCCCCACCTCATCACAGTTACTAAGGTTAGTTATCAATTCTCACAATAATTTTGGTTTGAGAAACACTTAAACATTACTGGAGTGGAACTTGAACCAACGACCTCCGGATTAACGTAATTGCGCCCTGCCAGTTGAGCTATCCAGCCCTTTGATCTACCTAGTCAATTTCCATTGATTGTTATTCTTTGATAAATAACCAAATAAACAAAAAATGTTTAAACGTTATCCCACTCGAGCGACATATTATGACGTACTTAAAACGTCTTGACATTTTACGGAGGTCACGTACCTCTGTACTGACCTTGAATTTATTGTCAACATCTTTGTCGTAACGTGTGTGTCTATTGGTAAGATACATGATGTGTTTTGGATTGTTTATTCATTTTTCCAGGTTAGCATTTGAACCCACGAAAGACTTTACCACTCATGTGCAGACTTTATTAGTTTTACCGATTCTCAATAAAATGAGTTATTTTATAACTATTAACTTTCTGGTTGAACGTATACGGAACAAACGTTAGGTCTGGATTCAAACTGAGATTTTGTGAGCACAAAATTCAATTAGATAAATACTAACTTAAATCAGTGCATTGTACGGTTCAGCTCGGATGTCCAGCTCCAAGTGTAAATGTGTTCTCTTCGCCGTTGTTTTGGGAATGATATTCAGTCTAATCGTTTAATTTGTCCACGGGGGACGTTGGCATTTTGAAGGGTTGCCGATACTCTGAATCAAATGTCTTCAGCAGATTTGGTGTTCTTAGCCAGTGACTCATAAACCGTCCTGAATGAAGGCATCCATACAATAAATATAAGGAATTATAAATTGCCACTACGTCAAACACGTAGCGTATTACTATTAGATTAGGTACAGATAATTGTTGATCCACGTCTTGAATATGGAAGGCTTGTATTCTCTGATGAAGATAGTGAGTGTATTCCAGGTTTTGGGAGCAGAAAGAGAAAATGTGCGACTTGATGCAGACTTGAGAAGCTTGACAAATTTTAGTTCCACGAGGCGAGTAGTCTCGGATGCTGAGCGAAGGCTTGAGCGTCCAGGCGTGTTGGAGACAGTCATCGATGTTGTAATTATAAGCTATAGTTCTCTCTTATGGAGACAGATACTAAATTACTTTAAATATTTCACTATCCTATAATAATGAGTCATCAGACTAAATATAGGGACATGCTGTGAAGATCGTCTCATCTCCTCAACAACAAGTCCAATACCGAGTGGCATTTAGAAGATCTTTTCGAGAAGTAATGTATATAGATTGGGTATTTGTCGAAGTACGGTGAAGTGCCGTACTCAAATCAGTAGTATACAGTCTGTTGAGTGTTTGTATATCAATTAAATGAAACCGATTCAAAGGCGTGTTTCCGATTTACTTTTGAAGCGGACTGATTAGGGCTGCAGAGCGAGAACGTGCAAGTAAATTGACACGGCTGTCTGTGCAGTGATGATAGTGTGAGTTAATGCAGATCAGTGAGCTGTGATAGAGCCTCACTGGTTTATAGAAGCCGTGGCTCTTTTCTACGCGGCCATCCCTGCTGGTGTTTCACCATGACTAAGGTGTTGAGCCTGATTATGGAAACTTCTATACACCCTAGACCCTGGCTATAGTAGGGTTTTACGGTCGAAGAAACGAGGTTTTTTGGGGGGATGGCCTAAGTTGACTCAAAACTTCTCATCAAATAGACGTGTCGTCATGTTTTAATCGCTACCAGTTTTATTTATTTTATTTTTTTATGAGATATCGCCCAACTCACAAGGCCGGACGGCCACTTTAAAGTGAGGGCTACATTTAACTGATTTGGGCTGTCGACCCAGAACAACTGTCACCAGGGGCACGTTGCTACCTACTCCTGGGGCTGAAACAGGGTTACCCCCTTCACAGTCCGTAGGGATGTAGGCAAATGTATCACCCACTAGGAGCCTGGTTGGCAGAGCAGAGTGCACTGCCTTCCCAACTGTTTACGAAGCAATTATGGTTAAGTGCCTTGCTCAAGGGCGCAAGTGTCACGACTGGGATTTGAACCCACACTCTGCTGCTGACAACACCAGAACTTGGGTCCAATGAACTAAACCGCTCAGCCACGACACGCCTCTTTGATACGTATGTATGCCCCCTCCTTTGGTGTGTGCCGCTTATGGTGGTACTTCTTATGTTTGGCAACGAGGTTGTCAGACAGATAAACAAATACATAACAACATTGTTGGCCCGTGGAGATTTGGCCCAATATGGTGGTTAATATTAATAATTATATCAAATCAACTGGACTTACTGTTTAATTATGATAATGGTTTCACATATTATCCCAGGCGCATCATCAGGCTGAATGATCGTGTGGTGGCAAAGGGTTGATGACCCGTTTCGGGGTCAATGAATCATGAATTCGTCGAGGGATTTACCGGATAGCAGAACTGTAGGCCACCGCCAAGTTTTGATGGTGCAGACCCCTTCTTTGTTGCGAGGTTGTTTCTAGCCCAAACATCTGACGTCACACTTCGAGGCTCGTCAGTAACGCCAGATACCTGCCAGACCGGATGTTGGCAGATGTACCTTTGACCTAGCATGCATTTCACACGGAGACTTGCAGTCAATTCACACGTACATGTTCACAATACATATTAAATAAAACAACACTACATGACGCTAGTTGCATGCAGCAGACGATCGAAAGTGCAAGCTTACAAACTACATCACCTCGTAACTTCGACCAATCATAACACAGATATGCAAAGTTACGTCATAGCACGTTTATCCAATGAAATCGTTGTATCCAATGAAATCATTGGGTCTGTAAGACCAGTGACTGTCTTTATCCTTGCGGATAAAGACAGGGGACCAGTCTAGGTTGTTTCTTCTTCTTCAGATAAATGTCCTCTTTCACACCCTTTCAAATTCGTTTTCTTCAAAAGTTGACAACGTCTTGTTCGTTGTCGAACGTATGATTTGTGCTAAACATTCAAATATGTACAAAGATGGATGGTTGATTCCAAACTTTTAACCCCGAAAGAAAGACATCCGGGAACCTGAATACATCTCAAAATAACATCCCCTTACAGACTTCAGTAAGATTGTGTCTTGGAAAGCTTTAAGGAAAAAAAACGTTTCTTGAGTAGGCTATCCTGATAAACTAAAACAGCAATTACACACCAACTTACAACTTGACGAATGCGAAGTACTACCCAAACCTGTCAGTATCGATCTTCATTTCAGAATTAAAGGTAGAGATATATATATTTGTTGTCAACGCTTTGCTCATTTTGGGGCAATATATCAATAAAGATACAATATAAGGGTTTTTTTTTAGTGTCAGCTTAAAACTGTGTCTACCTTTTTAGAAAACAGCAAAAAACATGTCACTTGTTTGTTTGTTTGTTTGTTTGATGTTGTTGTTGTTTTGGTTTTTTTTTTCATCGAGAACATTGAACGCACCAACGATTGGCCAGGTGACGGGGGTACTACCGCATATCCGGTTGCAGAAGATGCAATGAAACAATTCAGGGAACTTAAATTTTGATGCTTGAGGTTGATGCTTGCGAGTTGTTTTTTAGTAGTTTATTTTCTATTTTTGTTGATTTATTTGTTTACATATGTATTTACTTTGTATTTGTATTTATTTAATAGTTTGTTTTATATGTTGATTGATTGATATATTTATTGATTTATTTATTGTTTGTGATGGGTATTTATCTCCCTTGGCATTTTTCAGAGGATGAAGATGTAGTAGGATAACTGATATATAAGGGCTCCCGTGGTTATACAAATTTAAACAAAACTAATAACAGAAGAAATCCTGTATTTGTGATGATAATTCGTCGTTATGAATGCACTCTTAATCTGTAAAGCAACACTTTCTCTGGAGTCCTTCCCCTTGCATCTTGTTTCCAGAAGAAGACAAAAATGAAATCCTCTCTCATGACCTTTCAAACCGCTTATACTTCCCTAGAGTGAAAAGCCTATAGATTGGCTCAGATTACAACAGCAAGAGCATAATAATCAAAACTCTGCACTACCCGCAAGTGTGCCTAGCCCTCCTATGAGAGCCATCTCGGTTTCACATGTCTTTCCACTTAAGAAGTTCTCCCTCCCTCATCCAGGGTGCAGCCCCTCCCTTATTCAGGGTGTGCCCCCATTTAATAAACTCCTATACTGTGCAACATGCTAAATATTCAAAAACAACATAATAATTCATAGTCTCACTCTTTTTACGGTAAAAAGAACAGTATCCAGTGAATCCTACATTGCTTTACTCTGCTCAATTTGACATGGGTCGAGTTATTCTATCCAAATAAAAACACCCACACATTTGGGAACACTTTCAAACGGCCCATCACCAATCTAGAAAACAACTTACCCTACTCCTCTCGGCAAGTAGGACCGTTTTCCTGGGCTTTGGTCATCTAAAATACTGCAAATTGGAAGACAAAAATCCCACAGGTCACAAATGTGCACAATCTGAAGACTGTACCGCTTTATTTTGGCTCTAACATCTGCCTAGTATAGACTGTTTTGAGGACCTACACGATATTTACGGGGCAGTCACTCTGTTTTTCCCTACTTTGTTGGTTGCACCGATCCTGGATTTGAAATTTTGTCTTAGGTCCGCTTTTAACCCCTCCGGGCTATAATAATCGCTAAACGGGACAACTACGATGTTTTCACTCTACGCGCCAGCAAATAATATTGCCAGGCTGATGTTCGAGTTTTATGATTGAGCACATTCAGCTCAAGTTTTTACCAAACATAATCTCGCGAGATTTGATCAAAACTGGCGCTGATGTTGCCCAGAACACGTCTGCACTGTTTTGTTTTCATTCTCCTGTTTGGCGATGTATTTGAAGTAATTCATGTGACTCGTGGGTGATATTTCATCTTGCTTAAAGATTGGGAAACTTCAAGCAGATTTATTTCTCTGGTTGAGTGGCTTTTGAGTGAAGTAGGTCTACAAGTTATACTTTAGAGTTCGTGTGCCCAAACGTTTATGGGTTGTTTTTCTGGTCATTCTTGGCTTAAAAAATAGCCCATTTCAATTCTAATCTTTTGTTAGGCGTAATTTTGTTTCTTCAGTTTAACCGATCATTACATTTTCACTTTGAGGCATTGTGAATTTATAATTGCATTTATTCAATTAAACTAACACGGCGTTCTTTTTAGCCGTGCGAAATCATCATTCAATTAAAAGCAAATTAGCGCAACAAGGGATTTCTGCAACGTTGACTGCTGTTCGAGAATTAGTTAAATTGTATGGTTGATCCCTTTTTGATTGCATGACAAAGACGAAAGTGCTTTCAGTCAGTAAAATTGAAAGACTATTTTTGTTTAGCTTTAAATTAATCGATAATTATAACATAAAGGTAGGGTTGCACTTCTGTAAAGATCCGGGGAAAAACATAATAATACATAAAAAATGTGCGTGTAATTTATTTTCTTTTCGAAAGCTTACTTTAATATGGTAATGGCAGTAAGCAACTTGCGAAATTGTTTCGTCGGAAATGCCCCCTTTGATGAACAATCGGGAACAAGTATAATTGAAAAAAAAATCGAATCGCAGAAACGATTTAAGAGTGAAATGGTTCTCAGATTTCTTAGGACTTGTGCTCGTTTGCGAATGCTGTGGCCAGAGGTGCGGTTGGTACCCGCTGTCACCTCGCTGGACGTTTATGGACTCGACATTCTCGTGAAAATACCCTGACATTTTGTTTATTGATGATGTTTTCGTTGTTGTTGTTGTTGTTTTGTTTTTTCTTCTTTGATAGCAGATACTTTAATCAGAAACTTTCCCTGACCTTTACTGTAAATGTTTCTATAACTTTGTATATAAACTGCACTTGACAAAACCCCAACGATAATCGTACCTTTAACTCAATGTATATATTGAACGGGTATTTTCCAAAAATTTCTGGGAAACATTAAAATTGTATCCATTTCGCCCTTACAGTCTTACGGTGTCTGATTTATATGCATCCACCTAAGATATCCCGCAGTCTTAAGCAATATGCTACGCCCTTCCCAACAGTTGCCCACATTCATAAAAAACTAGTAAGCAACACGTGTGGGATCGATGGCGTATCGATCCCAGTAAAGCTTCACAATCGGTGTCTTGCTGGCCGTACTAGCCGTTCGTACACGACGTAACCAGTCTTCAGTTACTCGGCGTGCTTACATGACTATCGGTAAAATATCGAATCGACGGAAACTTACACCATTTTGTCTTTAGGCGAACGGGCTTGAATCAACACGGTGGGGATCACAGTAAACTTCGGACGGGTAAAACTCCACTATACCACCGCAATACATCCACCCTCGTCATGATAAATTGATTTATGACGTCACCTAGATGTCCCTGGACGCGCCAGTAAAGGATTCAGATAGTTTGCATTTTAGTGTCGATATTTAAAAGTGTAGTCGAGCTTTGGTTCTGTGGCGTTAATGAATGCATATATAAGAGAGTGTTTCTTGAATGTATCTGTTGCTCAAACAAATTAAGAAAACATGAATTCGGACAAACAAAATAAAAACAAAAAATCGGTAGTGGATGTTTATGTCGGATTTCTAGAACCCTAGACCGCTCCCGGCCAAATTTGTCTTCGATATTGCGTATAAACCTTCTCCTAGGACTGTCTCGATATATTTATACACATATAAAAGACGGTACTCATTTACTTTGAACTAAAAACTGATGACATCATTGTTCCATGAGACCGCTTACAACGGTATGTTTGTAAACAAATAGTTTGTACTCTTCCGACAATTCTGTTAGAAATCTGAAAAGTTCGACTTTCCTGATGGAGACTTAGCCAATAAGCATGGCAAAATGGCAAACTACATGGGGTTTATTCTTTTGCAAAAAAAAAAAAAAAAAAAAAAAAACACCAATTACATGTACCTATTTTTTTTTGAAAAATGTACAGTTAAAAACTGTGCGTTGGTGAAAGCAAGTGTGTAGAATGCAATCTGCTGGCTGATTTGAAGTACGTTCTTCAGGTTGCTTCCAGGTGGCTTGTACGTTGTTGTAACTATGCGATTCAAGTTTGTGCTTCTGTCAGATGGCTCGACGACTTGTAATTTGTTTGTTTGTTTGTTTGTGTGTCTAAATGGTTTACATCAGATGCGTTTGACTCTTTGAATGGGATGTTGATCTCACTGAGAAAAAAAAGATAACATGCTATTTCGTAACGTACTGTTGAAAACAGTTGGATTGTGTTAGGGTGTGGTTGTCATCCCCCTTATGTTTTCACTGTGTCAATTGAATCTCTATCTTTCTTTGGGGCTGTTATAGGGTAATTCTGTACAAGGTGAATATAGTGTTTTTAGGTTTGGGACCATTTCGGTGTACCCTCTGCTCCCCTTGGACATTGTATATTATGTTATGATGATTTCACGCAGGGTTTTGGTCAAGCTAAATGTGCACAACAACTGGAAGTTTAAATTAGTAAACCCACTTCACATCGGTTACCTCTGATTGTATACTGTAATCAAAACTGATATCTTTGTTTTGACGTTGTATGGGCAGTGTCTTGTTTTGACATAAAACAGGCACCTGCTGAACGTTTTAGTGTTATTTTGAGGTTGTTTCTTGACTCATAATGTCCCAAGTACGTATGTTTGTCCAGGAATTGCATATTTCCAAGTGGTTAATGTACATGAAAAGCTTAATCGTCTTGTTTACTTTGCTCAAACACGATAACTCTTAGACAGTAATTGACTTTATGTAAACAATATAGTGAATGTTTACAAATCTGAACCTGTCAGGATCCAGTCTTCAGTTTTCTTAATTTATCGCGTAAATCATGTCAATGACGAAACAACATTTCCTAAATGCAATTTATTTGGATGCTCTCTGTGGCCTGTTCGTGTGAATGTGGGTGTGGTAAACGCTCGTATGGCCTCCCACTCATCACCAAGCTAGACAGCTTTGGGTGATTACTATCTAAGCAATATAAACCAATACTCTCAGGACTCCTGTCTCAGTGAATTAAAAAACTGAGCGGGACATAAATAATCTTCAGATAGATTTCAAGCACTGCCCACGTTGGACCAGTATACATGGAGGCAAGGGTGCAGAATTGCAGATTTAAAAACAAAAGGGAAACGACTTTGGACTTTGTTGGAGGAAGAAACATCCGTCCCATCATTTTCAACTCCCACAACAATCCAGATCTATAGCATCTATGCAACAGATCTGGAACTAAGCGTCGGATCAGACTCAAACGATATGTCCCTGGTACCCCGAACAGTAAGGTCATTGAACAGTTGTCCTTTCTTCTTCGATTCGTACTTAGACATACACCCGCCCTTCCTTCCTTTGATGGTACCCTCCCAGGGTCTCAAATTGAATTTTTACGGGCGTGCAAGCTTGCAATGCAGGCGAACGGAGTACTTAGGGGGTCAAGAAAAGGCACGATTACGCATTTCATCGCAAAATTCAATTTCCTTAGATGGATTTTTTCTCCTGAAAGAGCAAGGATCGAATTAGATGATTGGAGAGGGGTTGAGATGAGGATGTTCTATCAGAGACGATACATGAACTTGGACCGAAGACAGATGGACGCTGCCTGTGTTTTTCAATCGTCGGTGGCCTCTTCGGTATTAAACCTCTTGCGAGAGTTTCAGAAGTCAACCTGTGGGAGGCAACTGGGCGTGAAAGCAGACTTCCGGTGTTCACTCGGGCTTGCTGCCTGCTCAATACGTGTACTTTGTTGATACCGTGACACTTGTTGTGCATCGAAGAGCAAAGATGGTATAAGAACAGCAGTGACATTTGAACCTGAATATAGTCTTCTTGGAAATGATATGATGATGTGTTTGACAATATTGTTGACCTCTGTGTGTGACACACAAAGCATGGTATGTTACTTTCGGAGAGTAGCATTTTAGTTGTGCCATTATCATTATTATCAATTCGTTTCAATGCATTTGCTTCCCTTATTTTACTGAGTTTCGAACTTGTATTTATTATATCATCATGAGCAGTTCCAGTAGGTCTGCATAAAATTGTTTTGTTGTAGGAGGGGTGGTTAATTGTTTTCACTTTTATCATTTGAATTGTAAGTGAGAGGAAATGAGGCTGCAAAATGAAGCAATCAACACACTGACAACCCTTAAGTGAGGGCTGGTGAACAGGTCATGGCACATGTTAGTTGTTTCAATATTTTCTACAAAGTGCAATGCCCTGGAAGCGTCAATGTCCTTGATATCCTAGACTGGACCATTCAACATTTGAAAGGGGGTCAAGTTCCAGAATTGTGTTTTTTTGTATGTCTTCTTCTTGTGTGTGTGTGTGTGGGTTTTTTTGTGTTTTTTTAATATTATTGTTAGTATTAGTATTATTAGTATTTATGTAAATTTTACATATGTATTTTTTTATTTATGTGTTTATTTTATCTATTTATTAATTTATTCATTCATCATTAGTTTTTAGATGCTGACAACTATTTTCACTCGTGTACTTCATGCAAAAAATTGCACACACATACAAACCTATGCAGATATAACGTTCCGATAATGGTGCCATCCGTTCTTTGTGGCAAGCTTCCAAATATCTTGCTGACAACCTGTGCTATGTTCTGAGGTTCCCAATACCACTCCCCCTGCCCAATCTTTTATTGGGGTTTACTAGTGAGCCAGTAATTACTGGAACCTTTCCACATATGTGCAATTCAATGTGTTACTCCCTCACTAAAAGGCTGGGCTAGTGTCACCATAATCATAAATCAGGTAAGCATACATGCTGTCTGCTTACGCGACAGCTCTTAGCAAAGTTTTGTTTTCAATGGAAATATATTACGAATACGCACACAGGACATCGTGCTCACTGGTGATATTACACCGCAAACAATGGGGTGTTTAAATTGACACCATGGGTGTTGTCAAATAATATATACCACACGGAAAATCAACATTTTTATCCTAGGGTGTTAATATAACACGAATGTAATTGTGTTGGCAGAAATGTGTGTTATTTTAACACCATGCAGTGTAAATTTTGATTGTTTTTTTTTCTTCAGTTTTTGCAGTCTAGCTTTATTATTTTTTCCCCCGATTTATATTTGTGTTTCATTTGCATTAGCATTACACACAGATTCGTGTTTTTGTTTGATTGTTTTAATGGTACCTTGGAAATGTTAATGATAACAATAATAATAACATTAATAACAAACATGAAAAACAAACGCAATAATGACTGATGTTGTTATAAAGGGCACCTATAAATACACTGAGATTGTGAATTGAAACAAAAAGTAACATCCAAACGTTGTCAGCTTGAGTTTCGGACAACTAATATTATGAAGACCTGCGACTTCACAACATATGGAGTTATACGATAAATAACACACGGAGCTGGCGTGAAATCTCTATAGAAGAGTGCGCCCCCACACGCCACTAATCACTTTATCTCTCATCGATCTATTTAAGTTCTTTGCTGCAAAGTATGGTTACCCTAGCAACGTCTACAGGTTTTACTTAAGTGAAAATCTCCCTAAGTAATCTTAAAGAGATTGACTCAAACATCTTATTAAAGTCGATTTAATACAATTCATCCGTAATTCACCACTAACGGGTGGAAATAGATTTAGGCGAATCCCATACGGGCCCGGAACTATATGTTGGCGTAGGCGGGGTTGGATTTAAACCTTCGGTTACCTTCAAATTTAATAAAAAAATATCACCTGTTATCATGAGCAGTTGCAGTACCTCCAAAAAGCAATAGCTCTCGTATAAGAGTCTGATTTATCTGCACAAATATAGGTGTTCCAGACGTGATGTGCTCATGCCAATGCACCCGTAATTATGTCCTCTTCGGGAGGCTTAAGCCGAGCGACCGCGGACAACTGAAGAGGTTTCCCCGTGCAGATTTCGTCTATCCACATTCATTAAAGTGGTTATCGGGTGTTTCCTAGTGAATCGAAGATGCACGGGGTCCGGCAGGATGGGAATGTGAAGACGAAGGAGACGAGTTTTTGTCCTCCGGGCAAATTCAGTAAGAGAAGACGAAGAGGCTGGACCTTGTGTATTTTGGCTCTGTAAGAAGAGAGAAATACAGGAAGATGGAGAGAGAGGGGGGATAGAGAAAGGGAAAAAATGAAGTGTCCGTGCTGTGAGTTCACCCACTTAAAAGTTTCCGGTGTCGTAAGAGCGGTCGTGTGCGGACAAGTACTTGATTGAGTAATAACCGATGGTGGGGGAGGGAGTATAAGTTCAATGGGTCGAGCCGCTGATTTGAGTTCATTCAACAGATGATTATAATATATCTGGATGTTTATTTATAAGTAAACACAAAACAACTAAGTTATGACGATAATGTTAGTAAGACACCGTAAACGAAATGGAGTTTCTTACGGAAAGGTAAATACGGCACGGACATTTCGATGTATTATTATTATTTAAAAAGTTGCACACCTGTCTAGGATAGAATAGACAAATAAATATATACATTTATAAAAACAAGTCATTAAACAATTAATAACTGAAGTGTCATCCAAACTTTGATTTACTAAGTCAATGAGGTTAAAATAAATAATCATTCAAATATCAGAAATAAATAAATAAACAAAAACTAAAATTTTCTTAATGAAATAAAAGCAAAAACGACACCAAGGGAATGTCTCTTTAAAAGAGTGAAATGGTTTTTCAATGATACTGTTTCGGTCGGAGAGGGCCGCGTTTCTTGCCGTCAATAGAGACTTTTAGCGGGTAGTGTATGAACGTAGTTGTGCGTCACGACGAATTGTCGTAAGACCCCTGTATCAACCGACGTCGCCTTTGCATACAGACATCCGGGAGCCCCAACTTGTTAAGTCCACTCTTTTTCTCTCTTGGAGTTACTTCACTCCCTCAAAAAACATACTAGACCGAGTGGGTTAAACCGGGCCAGGATTCATTGAAGCTTGATGATGGATACACCAGTAATGAGTCAGAGAACCTCTTGCATTCCTGTACGGCAATATTGCGATTAATTGTGGAAATACAGTTCAGGTGGTGAAATATTGTGCTTACAGCATCACATTGTACAGCACAACAAAACTTCACATTGTGACCGGCTCGGATTCGCCAATAAAAACAGAAAGAAGATACAAGTTTTTGTCATCACGAATAAAGTTTGACCGATTCTACGACTGTTGCGTGAACCGGGTGTAGAGACGAAAGAATTCGATTACGGTATAAGGATGCAGGAGGCCTATATTGAATTGAAAATCACTTCTTGTTTACAAATTGTTGATCGTGGTGTTTTCAAAATGGCTCTCATTCGTAAAATTCCAATTACGGTGCGGTGCTTCGTGATTATAGCGGGGTAGATAGGGGAATCAATCCGGGAAACTGTGCCGTTGATGAAACAAGCATGGAATTTGGCACACAGGGTATGTCACTAGAAAGACATTTGACTGTAGGGCAATAGCTGATTTGTCCTCTGAAATTTGTAGGTAGAATAACAATCCCCCGAGCAATTTTTAAAATTGTATAAAATGGCTGACATTGCTCCTTGTTTGTTTTACCTACTTTTTTCACATGACAGTTATGTGATGGCCCTATAGCCAAATATTCTTACCATGACAAACCCTGACTGTGTGCCTAATTCCGTCCTTGTAGCACCAAAGGCACAATCACATCGCGTACCTGCCGTACTGTACCTTTATTCATGCTGCCACCATGTTGGTTATGTTTCCTGTATCCAATAACAGTAATGAATGCGACTGTTCTTTGCACTGTAAGAGGAACTAGTCTGTTATATTCTGCCAGCCTCGGTTTGGTTACATTGGTTCAGATTGGAAAAAATCAAGATGCCACACCATGTAGCATTTACTTTCGTAAAATGTATGTTATTTTTTAGTTGATAGGTTTTAGTATTGAAGTTCCCTTTAATTACACTGTAAAAAGCTTGTTTATTTTTATCAGCAGATGATTTTGTATTATTATTAGTATTATAATTTTTTTTTAATAAGCGATTGATAAATAAATAAAGGGGGAGAACTGATACCTCACTGAGAAGTTAATATCTGATTAATGTTTGTTACGTTACTGGCAGAGAGTTCCATTGTGTTCATGCCGCCTGAGTACTGCGCCCTTGAGTTCAAGCATGCTATCGTCTTTAGTGACCAACAGTATTTCAGCAGATTCTCATGTGGATAACTTTGGCTTTTATCAAACACCGCTATCCGCACTTTATGTGACAAACGAAATACCTCTCCTGTTAAAGTCAGGCGTGCGTTGTATTTTCACAAGGTGACCAGCGCGTCAGGTCTCAATAGACTGTGCAAGTCTCGCGCGTATTCGAACATTGGGATCCGTTAACGCGTTAAAGCAATGTACGTGGGACCACAGTGGTCCCAAAAATGTTCGAATACGCGCGAGACTTGCACGGTCTATATGCAATGTGTTTGTACACAGCGCTCTGCGGGCAAAACTCGTTGTTGTTGTTGTTGTTGGTGTTGTTGTTGTTGTTGTTGTTGTTGTTGTTGCTGTTTTTTTTTTTTGTTTTTTTTTTTTTTTTTCATTTCGACGAAGTGAGGTATGTGTTTTGGAATTAAATACTTTTTAAAACAAGTGCATAAGTGAAAACACATTGCCAGTTCTGCTTTTTTTATATTTATTTTGTTGTGTGTCTAAAACAATCAAATGTTATATGAACAGACTCCGAAACAAAAGTTTGAAAAATAGCGCAACTTCAATTGCAGTTTCTTTAAACACGACGGTTTTCTGGGCTATGAACAAGATCAGTCCCTCCGTGGCAGCAGCGACGATTTATTTTCAACCTTAGCACTAGCAAAGTGAGTGATTGGGTTGTCTTTCAGACCAGATTGATGGTAGACTTGAAAAGGGCGCGGGGTAAAAAGGACCATCGTACGTCATGTGGAACCGAAAATAGGTTTAATTTGACGGAATTAAAAATTGCCACCCATATGTGTGTTGATCTTACGGTACAACTTAAATCACAAGAGAGCAACGCAATGCCAGCTGGAGACTTCCTTTAACACCAATAGGAATATAGAAAGGATTGCGTTCACACCTCTTGAAATAGCTATTGATATCTCTAGAGACCCTGGATAATAGGGTGATGCATTGATACTCTAAGTCATTACTTTACCTGTCGAGTGTACAGTGTGAACGCATATGAATTCACATACTTCAAAGAGGCTTGCTCCACCTTTTTTATGCAAGTGGCTTAACTTGACATTCAGCCTGCTTCAATGTATAAGCATCTTATACACTATGCCCCAATCAGTATCAGGAACTAATGGGAGCCCCCACTTTCCCTCGTTGCCTGCGGATATTTCTAAATTTAACACCGTTTTTGCATTACGCGAAGTGCACACAGTCAGTCGTTACCCGCTGTTTATTCAATTGCAGAAGAGGTTTAGTCCGTGGCCATATTTTATCAAATGTACCCCCCACACACAATCACCATCTTGTTGGCACCTAAACCAACTTGACGGTGGCGCTTGCAATTCAAGAGCCAGCGAAGTAAATCAATAACCGTGGAAATTCACCTGTTTCCGGTTATTTGAATGAAACCTTCCGGAAAAAAAAGTAGGAAAAAAAGAAGTGTTGCAGGGTGTTCATCCCCGAGCAAATGCTTTCAACTTAGCTTGCACTTATCCCATGTAAGTTTTATGGTGATCATGCAACAAACAAACACAAGAAGAAGAATGTCTGCACTCTGTCGACCAGCGAGTGCCCAGGATAATCGATCTGAAACGGATACATTAATGCGTAAAATATAAACACCCTAAGTGAATAACGTATAGTGTGTTTGGACCTCAAGCCCTCTTTTGTTGCAGTAGATAAGGTATCGTTTTGTACAGGTGATCGTGTAAGTATTTCCCGTTTACGTGAGTGCTAACAAACGGTCTGAACATTCCAGTGTGGGTAATAGTAACTAAAAGTGAACTACTTTTTGGGCATTCTGATATCATTCTTGTTTACCGTAGCTGATACAATAAAGGTCTATGTTCGTGCAAAATTGCATAGGAGTTTCATTACCAATTGTGTCCGGAAAAGTGTACTTCATGAAAAACTGCTTTAGGGGTTCACGAAAAAAACCTAGTTGGTATTTTGAAAAATACAAACTTTGGCAAGTTGAAGAAAGATTTTAATGGTCATTGCCTAACGGCTATTTTTAATAGTATGAGTTGTATGATTGTATTTGTTTAAATAGTTGTTTGTTTATTTGTTTATAAACTTTTTTACTATTGCTTTGAAGCTATACGGCTTCATTTATTCAACAACAACAACAACAACAACAACAACAACAACAACAACAACAACAACAACAACAACAACAACAACAACAACAACAACAACAACAACAACAACAACAACAACAACAACAACAGCAGCAGCAGCAGCAGCAGCAGCAGCAGCAGCAGCAGCAGCAGCAGCAGCAGCAGCAGCAGCAGCAGCAGCAGCAGCAGCAGCAGCAGCAGCAGCAGCAGCAGCAGCAGCAGCAGCAGCAGCAGCAGCAGCAGCAGCAGCAGCAGCAGCAGCAGCAGCAGCAGCAGCAGCAGCAGCAGCAGCAGCAGCAGCAGCAGCAGCAGCAGCAGCAGCAGCAGCAGCAGCAGCAGCAGCAGCAGCAGCAGCAGCAGCAGCAGCAGCAGCAGCAGCAGCAGCAGCAGCAGCAGCAGCAGCAGCAGCAGCAGCAGCAGCAGCAGCAGCAGCAGCAGCAGCAGCAGCAGCAGCAGCAGCAGCAGCAGCAGCAGCAGCAGCAGCAGCAGCAGCAGCAGCAGCAGCAGCAGCAGCAGCAGCAGCAGCAGCAGCAGCAGCAGCAGCAGCAGCAGCAGCAGCAGCAGCAGCAGCAGCAGCAGCAGCAGCAGCAGCAGCAGCAGCAGCAGCAGCAGCAGCAGCAGCAGCAGCAGCAGCAGCAGCAGCAGCAGCAGCAGCAGCAGCAGCAGCAGCAGCAGCAGCAGCAGCAGCAGCAGCAGCAGCAGCAGCAGCAGCAGCAGCAGCAGCAGCAGCAGCAGCAGCAGCAGCAGCAGCAGCAGCAGCAGCAGCAGCAGCAGCAGCAGCAGCAGCAGCAGCAGCAGCAGCAGCAGCAGCAGCAGCAGCAGCAGCAGCAGCAGCAGCAGCAGCAGCAGCAGCAGCAGCAGCAGCAGCAGCAGCAGCAGCAGCAGCAGCAGCAGCAGCAGCAGCAGCAGCAGCAGCAGCAGCAGCAGCAGCAGCAGCAGCAACAACAACAACATCATCAACAACAAAAATAATACATCAATTCTACATAATAAAAATACACAGATATAGCTATTACACAGAAATCGATGAAAAACTAAAACATTAATAAATACAGATACAAGTATATACAATTAAGCGTGACATAATCACGTGATACAAAAAAACAAGGAAAATTTTTTAAATTTCACAAATTATTTATTTTTGTATTTTTATTTTTATTTGTTTTTATTTTACTTTATTTTATTTTATTTTATGTTTTATTATTATTACTATTGATATTTGTATGTTTTTATTTTGTATTATTTATTGTTATTTTTATGTTTATTTTTTTGGGGGAAGCTCTGTTACAACTCGCTGATATGTTCGAGTGTGTCATTGGGGCAAGTTCCCTTCGGATTGGGCGCTTTGGGCTATACAAAATGTTTGTTTTAAAATGAATAAGGTAATACTGACTTCACAAAATGGCGGACCCAGATGTTCGCTGGTTGTATTTCAAAAGGCGAATTGCAGTTTTGGTTATATCACTTCTATCTATTTATAACACACTGTTGGTGTTTTTTTGTGAATGAACAACTCTAGCGTAGGGAGTTTTTCAGACTGCAAAATTTTCCGCCAGATATTTGAAAGTAATGCGGTTCCGTAAGGTTATGATTGTCGCCCAATCATGGTTTAGATCCCCTTGAGCCGCGCATATTAAAAACATGTGTTTAATATTTTTTAGATAGAAACAACGTTTTGAGTTGCCGTGTAAAATAGACATGTTGAAATGGACCCTTAGAGTGGATTCGTATGCTCACTGCCATTTCTCAGACGACATGACAACCTTCTCGATCGCAAACAATTCGTTCTGCTCTAAGTCTGCCAGTTCCCCTCAGCGAAAAGGGGAAACGGGACAAATAAGGAAATACTATTTCGAAGGGTCTTTTTGATTGCTCGTTGATTGTATGCGATTTGACGGATATATTATGTAGCTCATCTGTGATATTGTGTATCATTCCTTGAAGTTTCCTCATTAGTTTCTCCAGACTATACATTCCCATCCATGTCTCCCATTACCAGAATGTAATCATTACATTAAATTATCCCCACACGGATGAAATTAGAGCATTAGATTCTGCACGGAATCACAGCGGTCCCGTGGGGATGCACGGAGTTTTCATGTTTCGCTTCTTATTCTTTAATGTAACTTACGATGTGATGTTCGTGTTGTGTATGATACATTACCCCTTATCCGAAACTAATATATTGATATATATTACATATATCTATCTTTTTTTAGTGGAGTTACACATGGAATCCCCCGATAGTTCCAGCAGATTTGAAGGAATGTTATACATATTTAAGCGTTACCTCAAGATTGATTGATGACATTATGTATCCTGAGGTTTTTTTATGGGCAAAAGTCACACTTCATTTTGTTTGCGTCCCCTCACGACGCTCTTCGTGGGAGAAAACATTCATCAAACGTTACTGATCACGGAACTTTCACATTTCGTGTTTGCCATTTTCATGTTGGGGTTGAAGGCTGCGCAGCAATACTCATGAACCCCCCCCCCCCCCCGCCCCTGAGACCGAACACACCCACGCTTCTCTTGTATGCAAACACTCTGTGGATGTTCCTTTGTTGTGTACACCAGCAATCATACTATTCAACAGCCTAAAAGGTGTTCCAACACTGCGTTGACATCTTTCGTTACCAAGACCACTCTTTTTATGTAACCTTGCATCAGACATTCAGACACAACAGCAGTAAGGATATGGTTTGTCCTGCTATTGTCGTTCTACCATCCCCTTTTCTTATCTGCTGTGTCCAAGTTCAACAACGACAATGTATGTGGGGCCTTTTGTTCAGTTGCGTAAAAGACCCCACAGGAGCCCGTGCGTCAACCCACGCAAGTTAAAGTGTCTACAACTACAAACCGACACCTTTTTTCATTCATTTAGTTTTTGTTTTTTTTTGCACTTTAACTTTTTGCCAACAGCTCCAGTTGGATGTGTACAGACTTTCCAACTGGGCACCTTTACCCAACTCATTGTTAAAGGACCCCGTTTAATTGGGTATATTACGTACCCACAATCGGGTACCTCACATTGTCCTCTTGTGTTTGTTTGCTAACTTGTTGACAATATTTCCCATTGGTTTTGTACACACTTTCCAACTGGGTATTTTTTTTCCAAAACAGGGAACCCCATTGTTCTTCTTTGTTTTAGGTACCCAGTTTGAATGTGTGTATCTTCCCACACAGACACATCTTTGTGTTGCTGTCACTCGGTGGATATTCCTTTGTTATGTCCACTTAAGGAAAATCATATTCTCCAACACCGTAAAGGAGCACTGTGTGGACATGTGTAGTCCACATAGTGTTTCAAGTCCCTACATTATGTGGATCTTTTATTTTCTTCTCCGGTCCACATCGTTTGTAGCGTTAGAACATGTCATGTTAAAAACCGGTCAATCGATGGCTTCTCTTAGGTGGCAATTTGTTTCGAGTTTAGAGATGTCCTCATTTGCGTTGTAAACAAAAACGAAGCGATGACGTCCTTGCTCTCATCACTACATCCAGATCCCCTGACTTGGTAAAGTCCTCGGCTTCAATGGTTAGGCCTTCACCCCAACTGAAAACCAAACATAGTACAAAACAGGGGAAAGAAGATTAACAAAACCTGCTTAAATAGTACTAAAACATTAGAATCTAAAAAAAAAAAAGTTGTCAATCAGAAATAGCCTTTTTTTTTTTTTTTTTTTTTTTTTTGCTACAACACGTTACGAAGAATATTACGCAAGCTATATGCACATAAAGCAAATATTCAAAATATATTTTAGTGACATTTTCTTGTCAAATTGTAATTGTAAATGTTGATAATACACTCAAAAATCAGAGATTTCACACATACCAGTTAAAACAATAACGTAAAACATTAATCCTTTCGCCTGCTAAACCCATATCGCTGCAGCTACAGTTAAATCTGAATAGCAAACAGTTCCACTGCAAATAAAAAGTAAAAGTAAACACGCAGACTCGAGGTCTAGGCGATAAGCACACACTCTCTGAAACCGGAGACTTTGCTGTTTGCCTAACTTCATCAAAATCGCCCCTTAGACCAAAGCATTTTCGCTTTCATGTGTGTAAAGTAAACTACACACTACGAACCCCTTCTTGAGGTTGGATGTTTGTTTAGGATAAAAACATGTATGTTTGGAACCGTAACGGCTCAAAAAGGTTTCACATAAATTACATGAGTTTTTTGTTTTCTTCTTCTTCTTCTTGGGGGGGGGGGGTTATAACATGAAATAATGTTATACAGGCAGTATACCCGTCAAGTACTTACTAGAAGTCGCTTTCCTTTAAAATGATCTCCCTCCTGCTGCTTCCCAGGTTGTATCCTTAACTTGGGTGTGATCCCTGTCAAAACGGTAAAAACATATTGTATGGCTTATGACTGGCACTCCCATTACAAAATAGGGAGACCGCCAACATTAGGGTTAGATAGCTCAGTTGGTAGAGCGCCTGCCCGTTTATGTGGAGGTCGCATGTCCAAATTCCGCTTTAGTCATGTTTTCGTTGTTCAATCCAAATTGAACCTTGTATGTAAACTTATCCCGATCAAATACATAAAATAAACAATGCTCGAAGTTAAGTGAGTGTCGTATTTTTTTCCATTTCTAGTTTTAGTTTTTCATTGTAATTTTCATTGTTTGTTTTCGTTACTTGATGCGTTGATTAATTACTCGTTGATGTGTTTAAATGAGCACGTTGCTTTCGGATTGGGAGCTATTTGGGCGTTTTGTTTTGAAATTAATATGGTTGGAAAGATGGTTTTTAAAGTAGGATGTAATGATCTAAATAAAAATCCCTCGAAATCGTGTTGGTTCGTGTAGATTCACGACAGAACACCGTAACCGCTATTTTGTTTCACTCGACAAAATGGCGATCGTATGTTCCATCGTATGTTCCACGGATTGTTTTACAAAAGACAAACTATGTTTGTATTCACTACTCATTAATTACAACACACTCTGGTAGTTTTAGTGCATGGACAGCTCCTTAATAGGGTAAGGAGTATTTCAAAACAGCAATTCTTTAGGAATTTGAAGGCAATGTGCACTTTTAATGTATACGTTTTCCTTCGCTGGGTTCATTTGATGAGTATCTTGTATAATTTATGAACGCATTGTCTCTGCCTTCAACGCAACAGAAGATGCATGCATTAAAACAAGGTTTCATGGCCTGTGGATCTTTTTCTATTTAAACCATTATTCCACTTGATGAACAGAATTGCTATTTTGTTGAATTATTTTACCTGACGTAATGGGGAAAGTCAAGCACAGGGTTTTTGTGAACGTACACCGTATTAATCACACCAAACTTACAATAATTTTTAAATCAAAATATTAGCCTTTTTTTTTTGCATCGGTGGTAAGGAATACTTTTTATCCCCGAAGCAAAAATTTACATGAATTTAGTCGTTGCGTGACCCGCTACTAAGAATTCGAACTGCCTCTAGCCATCAGGCTAGCTCGTTAGTCTAGTGCTGAGATATTGGCGCTAGCAACGCAAAGGTCATGGGTTCGAATCCCACCAAGTGGTTAACCTGTCGTTGTTGTTATTGTTGTTGTTGTTGTTGTTGTTATTGCTGCTGCTGCTGCTCCTTGTGGTGGTGGTGGTGGTGGTGGTGGTCGTGTGTGTTTTTATTTTTATTTTTTTATTTTTTACAAAACTCGGGAAAGTACTGAGTAGGCACTGCTTCATACACACCGGTGTAAGGGTCTAAACCAAATGTAAAATCTAAGCACTGAAACACTTCTTATCTGATTGTTTTTCTCTAACTCATAAGCTACATCTGCGGTATGTGGTTTCTGTGTCTCCTCGAAGGAACTATGTCCCCCTAGCTCAAATTTAAATATATTATTAAGAGCCAAGCGCTTAATAACATACTCTACGAGCCAGATTTAGGGCAGTTACCATTGCGTTTAAAGGCAGGGTGTACTTTTGGTAACTCCACAAGCTAATGACCATAAAAAAACTTACTTGCTAAAGAGCACTGGAGAGCTGTTATTGTAAAACTTTGTTAGGAAGGCCCCCCTAATGTAGTATTAGAGAAATATGTCACTTTTACCAAAAATTAGAATATGAGAAATGTCTCGGGCATCTGAAAGCACACAATTCTACGTAACATAAATGTTGTTGTTTTGGGGTTTTTTTTCTATGCAACTTAGATAGCCTCAAGGGTGGCCTTATGTTAAGGCATTCGTGGCTTGGACAGCTTTGTAAACAGAGGAGCGACTGGAACGGGAGACTACGCGCGCGAGCCGAGTGGCAAAGCCACGAGGGCCTTTTTCAACTTGTTTGCGGTTTGTTTTTTGATGAATTATTCAAAACTTATGAAACGTGCATTATTCATAACTTGTATACAAATAAGTATCTGATGATACACGCGACGAGACGTTCGCCATTGTATACTGACACGACGACCCCCTTCGCTTCTGGTTGGTTTGAAAAACATTAGAAACCGCAAACAAGTTGGAAAAGGCCCTTGTGGCTTCGCCACTCGCGTGCGTGGTCTCCCCTTTCAGTCGCTTGGGATCGCGGCTCTACGAAGCTGTCTAAGCCACGAAGGCCTTGACAAAAGGCTACCCCAAGTGAGGATACTGAACTCTGACAATTACCCAATGTATACGCTGTCTTTAATGTATAAGCGCGTTCAAACAGAACGTTTGTCATTTAACTGTCTTTCTTCGCTGAATCGTTTCCTGTACATTGGTCTAATTTCAACAAAGACCCTAGACTTACGAATAATGTATAAGGATTTCCCCTCAGACACGATACGCCTGAATAGCAAAGTAGCAGAATATATGACTATTAATCACGGCATGTTCTTTTCGCAATTCAATTAAAGATTACAAGACGTGCACAGTGTTGCAGTAATACTCTACTCTTCACACATTATGTATTCATTTTGAGTTCATTTAGGTCCAGTTGTCACTTAGACAAATGTGGCTGATCGCAACGTGATGTTTTTGGTTGTCAGTTGGTGACGTGTGTCCGTGCAATGGGGGTATCAATTAGACTGGTGCATGGTCTTCAATGTAATCTCATGAAGTGATGTCTAGGGCCTATATTGATTACTTTATAGATATTAGTTTATAATATTTGGCGCCTTTTCTGTGGATAAGTCCTGCGTCATTGGTTGTGAGTGGAACGCATCAACGGTCTAAGGCCGTTACATTTCCGAATCCAAGAAACTAAGTGCAAGGCAGGCATATGTCACCCGTGCTTGTGGCACCCTTGTACAGTGTACGGATACAAATGACAGATAATTACGGCTGTTTATGTCAATAGAACCAATGTTTGTTCTCAAACATTTATGAGATCAAAACGATATCAACGCAGTGGTTCAGCTTTGCCCATGTCTATCAATTGAATAAATCCAATGTATGAATTTGCATATTGGTGAAGCGAGGCGTGACCTAGTGATACCACTATGCCTAGGCACGGCCATCGAATGCGTAGCTTTTTTTCCGTTTTTTTTTTTTTGTTTACCTGTCGCGTCGAAGATTTAGAATCAATGCGATACTTAACGGTGCGTCACGTACACATCCCTTTACAACCTGACTGTAACATATCGTAACCCACGCTGCCGTGGCATTGTAACGATTTTCCCCCTTCTCATTGGGGAAAAAAGAGAAGGTACATGTGCATGCTGATCGATCGTCAGTTAATTAGAGAAGAGGTAACGGCTGTCGGTTGGTTCTGAAAAAAAAGGTGATGCCCGAGAGCTGACTCTCTGCCAGGTGGTGGTTGCTTTCTTGCGCACGCTGTGATTTTAATATACAAACCACTGCGCACACCTTGCGCATTTTTTGCAGGCCTATGCAAGTGGATGCTATGTGCTAAGGTTCAGTTGGTGAAGAGCTTCTGAAAGGATATCACTGTAAAGCTGGATGTGAACATTGATGACCTTACCCCAGTTGTGGTCTGCACTCACTGCAGTCGCCACAAATCCATAGTTCAAATATTGACCTTTTTTTGAAGTGGACTATGTACACGTAGGTGGACGGTGGTTAGCCCAGGATTTGACCAAGCAGTGCTCATTTCATGACCAAACCACACGGTGCCCACTGTATAAGCTCCGGTCGCGGGTTGGTGACGGACGTCCTACAAGCAACAGTACACTCCCATGTTTAGCAGTGGATGGCCTTTTTCAGGATCAACAAATAACTTGGACATTTTTCTTAACACCCCACAGGCCTTCAGACAACCAGCGACGATGACGAAGTCACGGAAAATTCCGCTGGTAAGTTAAATATTCCATATGATGTGGAGTGTACTCGTTATCTTGTCATTGTACGTCCGATTGTTTGTTTTGCTGTTTAGGAGCTCCCGACCGCTCGTCTACTGTTACCAGTATCTATTTGCCATTCATAGTTTTATATAAATGGCATATTATGCACTGATGTATGATACTTATCGTATACTGTTGCTATGATTTCGCCAAGTGGTACGAACACTGCATCACTGTGTGTGAAAGGAAATATACCGCCCTGTAATTGTTCAAGGGAAAATGACATGGGCCATTACTGGCTTCCGTCGTCTCCCAGGGCCTCATTTGTTCGAAGCGGGGGAGGGGGTGGCTGGGTTGGAGTGCGGAGGGGGGCGGAGGTTGCACACACAATACTTTGACATATATTTTTCTGCTTTAGAAAATTTTCTAAACGGGTTGACGTTTCAGTTGAGTTGATGTTGGACATCTTCTGCCTGGAAGTTCCTTGTTAGGGAGGGTAGATTTTGCCAGAACAACTTTCAATCACCGGATTTGTTGTTCTGTAATATTTATTTATGTATTATTATTATTATTTATTTATGGGTTTTTCTTCTGTAAGTTTTCCCCCAGCCTTTGCAAGGGAATGTAAACGGAAGTTTATGTTATCACAATACAAGAATGAGGCAAACAATCTTCGCATAGCCGTGTAGCAATGTGTTGGTAATGCACTCATTGTAGTCAACGTTCACACTTAACCATCCATAAAACGATGCACTGAAAAGACAATGACCATGTAGTGTTACATCTCAACACAAGAAAGGCTATCCGGCAAGGCCTTATTATATATGGATTTAGATCAACCATTCATTGAAACGAACAAACAATGACTCTCAGTAAAAGGTAATACTAAGGCTGGGGGAAGATATTTATAACCGATAATAGAGTGAAATTAAATATATAAACAAGTAAATAAATAATGAAATAACTATATATAATAGATCAACGAATAATTTAAAAATCATTGAACAAAAACAGTAAATGTATTTGTATTGTCTCTCTTAACACCGGTTTTACACAATTAATTGAATGTACTCTGTTTTTCCAAGACACTCGGATCACGTCGGTTAAAGTTAATGTTTTAAACAAACAGATCATACTAAATTACATTTCTGTGGGGAACATCTTACAAATTACATCACTTCAAAGCCATATTCATAATCATGTTATACTACTATGAACAATGTAAGGCAAGCTTATCGTCCAAGGGTTATGAATTTGGACGCTCATGGTGTCAACTCCCACCAAAAGTAAAGATGGATACAATCCTACGTGATTCAGGAGAGTAGGATGAGCGTGTTACATTAGCTGGGGGTGCCGTTTTAAATCCAGAAGGTATAATTAAATCACGCAGTCTCATAAAATACCAGACGCTTAGGTGGCCAATACGGTCAGTTAAAATATATTATGCAAGGCATTGCGAACGTGGTTTTAACTCCCATCACAGGTGTGCGTTGAATACATCCTGCGTATAACTACGTCAGTGAAAATATATAATACAAGCCATTGCGGACATTGTTAACTCCAATCACATGTGCGTGATGGATACATCCTGCATACCTTGGTCGGTCAATGGTTAAAATAATACAAGAAAATGCGGACGTGGTTTTAACTTCCTTCACATGTGTGCGTCGAATACATCCCGCATACCTCAGAGAAGTGATTTTATCACGACTATTGTTTTGGTTTGCTGGGGGGTTGTTTTTCTGTTTATTTTTTGGTTGGTTGGTTGGTAAGTTGGTTATTTAATTGTTTTAATCAGTACTGTTTTCAACTCCTCGTGTGAGAATTGCATGTACTGGAAAGTCAGTGGTAGCATTTTCAATTACCTGAGCTGTATTTGATCAAGAACTTACACAGGGTCGTTGGTTTCCTGTTCCACCACCGGAAATAGATGCTCTGGTCATCCAACCCAGCCTATGTTATTGGATTTATAAAACCGTGGGTCCTTTGAATTTTGTAGACTGTTTTTTGTTTGGCTTGTCCCCTTCATTGCTTCTGATGAAGTAGTTGCCATGAAAGTTCATGCATGTTTGTTCTGTAAGTGCTTTCTTTACCTTCATTGTTTTATCTATCAGACTAACACGGCTATATCGCTATAGTAAACACTACAACAATGCTTATGAAATGTTTAGAATTTGGACGGTCTTGGGTCCAACCCCCACCATGGGTGACTGTGGTGTTGTATGTCGTGCCCCCCCCCACTCCACCCATGACAAAGTATATTTGGGTGGAATACAGTAAATTAAATCATCAGCGGACTCGTTTAGTTGCCTTCCTTGTGACGAATGACATCGTCTTACGTCATCCATGCGTAGTAAAAGTGCTCATTAGTAAGTAATGGCTCAGAACTTTACCTGTACCTGTTACGAAGGTGACACAAATGACAGCATGACCTCTGCTATGCGGAGGTGTACGGAATAACATCCCTGGGTTCTTAATGAATGAAATATATCCCTGGAGGCACATTAAGTCATTTCATTAAGAGTTGACCCCGGAGTGGGGCAAAATAGCAGCAATAGAATATTAACATAACACGTTGCCTTGCCTGATGTAAGACTGATGAGATCAGCAAATGTCATCATGTCATACACTGATGCTCTCTATAACAAAGTGTTAAGGATCGTTTTTTCCCATTTTTGTGAGTGTTTTTCATTGTGATATTGTGTTGCTATGAGCCAGACTGCCTGTAGTAGTAAGTACATGTATTTGGTTGTTGAAACATACCAGTGATGTAAACAAACCGACGTTTAGATCAGAATCCCTTGTTTGCTTGGCTTTTGTTGTTAGTTTTTTTTTTTTTTTTTTTTTTTTTTTTTTTTTCAAGTCAGTGTCTGGTGCATGCTGATCACACCAAAACAAACCACATTTTATAAACATAATGAGATTTTAGGTGGCACACGTTCACGTTAAAGCTATTTTGAGTGTGTTTGTCACTTCTCATTTGATCACAAAACAACGCCAGGTACATTAGGAGGCACCTTGCATTACTTTTTACAATCAAGCACCGTTGTGAAATTGATAACCTGTCCCGAGGTACTATCTGCTGAGAGGCTTAGGAAAATTTAGGCCTGGTACACTCTGACAGGAAACAAATTTTCCTGCAAAGTTTGTTGTTGTTGTTGCTGGTATTGCTGCTGCTGCTGCTGCTGTTGGTTGTTTGTTGATGCTGTTGTGGTTGTGTTGTTGTTTTATTATTCTTCTTCTTTATCTCCCACGCCTTTTTTTAAATTCTAAATTCAGTTGTTTATTATTTGTTGTGTGTGTCATTTATATCTCCATAAAATCAAGAAGAAAAAAAATATTATAAATTGGACGTGAAATTTCCCCGTACCTCGTCAACAAATCAATATTGTCGTGAACGCTGCACTGTCTCAGGCAGCCTTTTCTTTTTCAACATATGTGTTCAAGTTTGCAAATGACCAACATGCTTTAAAGGTAAATGTCATACTTTAGTAATTAATAATAAAAAAGGGCAAACTTTTCATCCAAAAGTTTCCTATGTACAGACCATGTAATTGAAATATGAGGCCATTAAATGGTTGTTTTCCCTTTGTATTTATGTATTATTTTGTTTACTGTCACGAAAATGTTACTTGAAATTCAAACACTACACATTTTCCACCGTGGTAACTTAATGTGAATTGACTTGTAATTTTTCTCATGTCAAAGGGACTCTTTGAAAATGAGTGGATCGCAAAACTGAAACTGACCTTGGGTCCCCCTTTAATGTCCCAGTCCCAGTCTAGATTAATCGAGTTATCAATTAATGGGTATCACTTAATCGAGTTATCTCTAACGCAGCCTTTATATGTGGCTTTTTACACTACTAATAAATTGGATTAATAAAATAAGACATCGCAGAATTATGATAGTTGAACCACATTCGGAAGCCCATCGGTGTCGAGCTATATATATGTATTTGTTTGACTAAAGGGGGTTAAAGATATATTCTACCCCACGGCACCAATGGGCTTCCGTAGCACTGCCATAACTAATATCACATCCCCCTTTCACTTGAAAAAAAGAAGGAAAAAAATATATATATTGATGGGATATGATACGAATCTGATAAGACGCGGTCCGTGCTTGGTAATCACTCTCTCCCCCTTGAGCTCCCTGCGAGCATTCCGCCAAGGTGTTTAGATCGTCGGAACCAGGCTATATTATCTCAGTGCAACACGGGGGTAGTGTGTTATAACTTCGGGGATGAGGTTCCGTGGGGTATGCATCGGCTATGTGTCGTCTCCTCCAGGGGGGATTCTGTCTTGATTAGGTTTCAACAATCGCTTGGAAGCAAGTTTATGAATTTGTCATAATCCTGACTATCAAAGGAATAATCAGTCAGGGAGGGGCCACCGAATATAGCAAGGAGGTGAGCTGCCTGACCCGCATTGACATTTAAAAACAAAATTACCTTATAATATCAGTTGCAAATGATTAAGCATGTTTGTTCCAGTTATTCTTGATTTTTAAATCAGGTAAGCAAATGGCACATCACGGTAGGGTTTATAAGCATCACTCTAGTCTGCTTAGAGGTCCATTCAAAGACCCCTTTTTATAAAACTAGTTGAGCACGGCGATCATCACCTTGTGAAATGTCTTTATTTGACAATACTTTATGTTGATTAATTACGAAAAATTAGGTTTAGTGATTTGTTTTGTGAAATGTATGTTGACGTTTAAAAACCTGCAGTGTTATTATGTCCATTGTTTTAACCACACCGTACACACCAATTAGCTCCTACTCAATGATATTCTAAGCTGGACCATGTTACATACCCTGAAAGGGGTGTTAATTAATACGGGTCAGTGTCCTTCCAGCATCCTTTGTGTACACAATCGTTATGTCAATTTCCATTAGTAGCTGAAAGCACATTGTAAATATTAGAGGCTAATTAAGCAAACAAATTATCTTCAATTAACCCAGGCAATACATGGACGTGTAATGAACACGTTCAGCAGAAAGCATTGAACAAAATGCTAAACAAAAGTCTATGGATAAGGAAACCTATCAGTATTTGCTGACAACATACCGACTGCACATTCCACACAAAAAAGAAAAAGAAAATACAAAGAATGTCCCCCGCTTAAGAGTTTGATTAAACAAACTCACGGAAAGCTTCTAATGTTTCCATTTTTCTGTCAATAGTTTCCTTCGTGTGCATGCTTCTATCTCCAACTATCTGCTGGACTTACCAACTGTTTTACCAACTCTTTGCATTTTTGTCCAGAAATGTATTGTTTAATCGTTAGACCCTAGCCCACTCTTCATGTTACGATGTTGTCGCATCTATCCTTCCAGTAGACTCCATGTGTGTATCAGTGGCGTAAATGGGGGTGTGTTGGGGCACGGGGGTGGCACATGGATGTCCGCGCTCACTCCCTCCCCCTGAACTTTTTGTATTTGAAATTTTTCTGAGTTTATTGTGATAATTTCGATGCTTTTAAAACTACTTAACACCCCCTCCCTTTAACACACAGACATCGTATTTGTTTTTCACTAACGCCAGATTATCTCATATACAAATGGTACATTACATTAAAAATTGCGCTGAACAATTTTGTTTTTTGTTAACAAAGAGATAAACGTAAGTTCGGCCAGGAGTGTCCTCCCCTCCCCCTCCCCCTTAAATTCTACCCCAGTTTACGGCGCTGTTTTTTTTTCTTCTTCTTCTTCTTCTTATTTTAATTCAAAGGCAAGCTGGTGAAAGTCTTATTATGTCCAAGATCTTGCCACCCAAGTGTACACTGAGTCTATCATTTTGCTCCAGTCTGTTGTGTATTACATTGTGAATTGCGTGTGGAAGTAAAACTGTTCGGCGGTTAGTTTAAGTGAACTACCGGTCTCTTGGTTGTCAATCATGTGCAGTTAGATGGTACTGTCCTCGTGGTTAAATAATTGTAGTGCAAGAGAAAGTAAGAACGAAAGATATGTCGAAGGACTTTACTTAATATTGTCACCACTTTGAACGATTCTTCAGAGGAGTGTACATTCCTTCAGGTGACGTGAAGTGAATAATTTTGCAATTAAGTCAGCAACAACATTTTTTCAATATAAATGCCATGTTTTTTGCCGGGTCCGGAGGTCCGATAGAGGGCTGTGTGATTAAGGTCTATTCCGGTAGCTCATGACGGTTTTCCAACGATTGTAATTACTTATTAGGCACAGGCTCGTTGAGTGTTGCTTTTATCAAATAGTCAAATCTAGACGAAAACACGCAATCTGTAGAGGCGTAACACCTGCTGAATTAGTGAAAACTCGCTGACTTTTCTTGGCCACTGATACAAATGCTACTCAATGAAAATTAAAGAATCAATTCACTGGCGAGCAGGCAATCGAATTTGGGTGCAGAGATAAATTGTGTTGGTATTAGAAACGATATTGTTAATTAACAGTAAAGCATCGCTACCTCAATAAGCACCATGAACCTACGTCAATGTTGTTGGTGCAGTCGGAAGTAATTTCTTTCGAGCCTATTTCACTCCACTGCAGGAGGAAAGCATCTCCACCAAATCTCCTTTTGACTCTATCCTGAGCTGTCTGTAGCCAATGAAAGCCCCATATGCTCTTAGTTCATCTCTCTATCTTCTGGTTTGTCTCCCTCTTTTTCTTGTTTGGTTTCTTTGAGTCAAATTGGTTGTGTCGCATGCCCACATGTTGTCATACCTCCTTGCTATAGGCAGCCTGCCCATCTGTACTTCTTTGGTTTAATGGTCGAACAACAAACTGCACTATTGATTTCGTATTTGGTTTGACTGTAACCAAACAGAGACGCACCAACAATCTTGCACCAATTTCATGGAGCTGCTTTAGGAGAATATATTGCTTAACGATTTTCTGCTAAACAAAAATAAGCAGAATACCAGTTACAGTTAGTATACGCTTGAAATTGTATTTTGGTTGAAAACCTTATTTTTGGTAAGCAATATCTTGGTGGGCTTTAGCAGCCCTTTGAAATTGAGCCCTAGTGTCCACATTTGTGAATGATAGTTGTAATTTTTATACTGTGCAAAGAAAACCTTGCATATGTGCGATGAAGGTAAGCTATGTAATTTTAGTTTCTGAAGACACTGAGGAGAACACTGACTGAAACGTCGGGAACTTGACCATAGCAGATTCACATAAAAACAACACATCGAGTGTTATCTCGTCTATTTATTGTACTGTGACTGACGAACTGTAATTAAGCCTTTCGTTTAGTATAACCCATATGTTTTATCGTCCACCCGTGTTTTTCACCTGCTTATTTCACCGAATATGACGCTGGCTCCAAGTATATGTGGTTGGTGTAAACCCAACGTTCCGACAGCAAATAACTGTGATCAGTTCCCTGGCGACGGCTTAAAGGAAAATAGAAAGGGGTTCTAATTAAATATGATTTCTTGTCATCCTCTCCTGACCTTCAAACGGAATTAACTGCGTTATAATGGTATCCTGCGTAAATTCAAAGTCGCTCATGCGCACATCACCAGTTTGCCTTCAATTAGAAGAGGCAAGAGAGTGGCAAGGATAACAATTTGACTTGCAAACCTCTTTAAGTCAAAGTGTTACGGACAACACCTTTAGACAATGTAATGAATAATGTTACATCCAAAATATCAAACTCCAGCGACTTGTTTATGTTTATGAAACGTCCGAGTGTGTAGATTACATGAACTTCATAAATTAATTATTTGCGCTCATTCATTGATGCTTGGAACCACCAATTGGGTTTTTCATTAAACCCAAAGTAGGTCAAGGTAATAAATAATCTTTATGAGAAGAAGAAGAATGGGTATTTGGCTTTTGCCGAAACTCTTAATTAAGTAGGAAATCGAGCTGTGCTCTGCAGACTCCGTATAACATGTGTACTCTTAAATCGCATTTGTACATTTGTAAGGCAAATAACCACTCCAAGAAAACAGGCGAAATACGGAGTAATAATTGACAGGGGCTTTGAGACGCTTCTAATATGTATCGCTTCTGGTAATTTACGTTCCCTGCATCCGATAAAGCTGTAAATCAGACAGCTTTTTCCCCCGAAAACAACTCTTAATTTTCGGTCGGACTAAAAGCAATATCCCCCTTTTTGTTTTAAAGATTTACAACACGCGCTAATATACGCGTCCTGAAATATGGTCTGGTTTTGTCGTTTTATGACTTAACTTAAAAACAAATAAAATACCCATTTCCGTTGATTAAAATGGTGTCTGGAAAATGTGCAGTCATTCCGAAGTTGGGAATGTTATTGTGTTATGTTGGTTGTGCCGATCGAAGTAAAAACGTAGAGCAAAGTGAGGAGTTTTCTTGTAAGACGATTCAAAATACACTTAACAGAGCAATCTTGAGTGCCGTAACAAACGTACAGCGACGACTCCTCGGTCTTTTTTGAATTCCAAAGCTTATGTGCAATTATTTAAGTACGTCTGCGACGCTGTTGTAAACATACCCTCAAGGTCAAAATCCACGCAGAACTTGTTATTACTATTTTTCTTCTTCTCAGCTCTCGGTACAGGTTTTTCGTTAAACTTGACGCTCAAGATTTATTAAATTTTCAGTTGATTAAGATAGTCATCAGGGTGCCGGGATCAGACGTAGCGGTCTATTTCATCACTTGGCGAACATTCCTATGTGTTTGCTAGTAATGTGCTTAATTGTCGGCTGGCGTCGCTGCTGCGATCCATGAAAGGTGATTGTTGCCCCTTTGGAGAGATAGTGAGTCCCAGGTCTAATACTGGTCCATATGCACAAACGCCATCAGGTAGTGGCAGCCCCAGTGCCGACGCCCGAAGGTTCCATTATTTACCTCCACACCATCCAATTACAACTGTATTATGTTTCCAAATAATTGTTACATCTAAGTAAATTCTTAACATACCCAACTATTGTCTAGGATAATTTTAACCTTACATTTCTTTGTCTAATTAAGTATGTCTTAATTAGATTACCAGATGAAGAACAATTTCATGTGTTTTCACTTGAAGAACAAATAAATTGAATTGAATTAAAAAATATAGTTTAATCTGGGTAGGTCTGTATTTGACATGGCATATTGCTCTAATCGTAACTGCGAACCAATTGTCAGCCCTCAATAGAAAATCACAACTTTGGTACCCGACCCCTTAAAAATATATATAAACCTATATACGTGGAATGGTCCAGTCTATTATATCAAGGTCATAGCACTTTTGAGAAACTGGCAACATTAACAAAATGTGTCATAATTAATGGCACGTGCCTTTATCAAGGGTTAAAAAATTTACCACATCGCATCTTAGGAAACTGAGTACAGTTAAAAAACAAATCAAGCTGCCAGGTTGGACGCCGTGCTGATGTTGATCAGTCTAAGCCAGGTCAAATAGATGTGTAACAATTGCTTCAAAATCAGATTTTAATGTCACCAAGAATGTTTTCCGCCGATCATCAGTCTTGGATTATTGCATTCACTCTAAAAAACTTCCAGCTCAGAATTAAGCCTGATAATGGGTCAAATACATGGGTCAGTTTGACCCGGACTGTGGTTGAAATTCTCATTTTGAACCCCGGTTTTGCGTAAGCGTGACTCAACTCTTGGTTAGTTTGACACTTACCTCGTGTAAGCATGTTTTGTAAGCATGTTATGTCATCATCTTAGGCCCCAAAATCAGCTTCAAATATTGTTGTATGTCGTTTAGCATGCGGCCATCACTTGAATGACGTCACATCTTGTCTTCATCAACATACTGTTTATTTAGTTATTTTATTAATGATATATTACTTTTAATTGTTATTTGTTTTTCTTCACGAAAAGAAGCAAAACCGTTCCAAAATCGTTTCAAACGGGCGTGTATTTAAATTACATTACCAGGCAAAGAATGCGGTGGACCATGATTTCGAAATCGAGTGTGACGAATTTCACGGAGATGCTTTCACGGTTTTATATTTCGATAGTTTAAAATATTTAAGTTGACTATAAATCATTCGCATATAATCTTCAGGCTATTAATACTATTAAAGGAATTGTAATCTTACTCCCCAAATTGTCCAATATTTATGAACATTCTTTTACAATTTGAGTGTGCTCGCCAGCAAAACAATGTTACTGTAGGGGCTGTGAGCTTTACAATTAGCAAAGGTCGGGATTAAAACAGAGTACTTCGTCAAAAAGCATTGTTAATCCCACACTTTCGCCAACATCAGCCTCATGCTAATCTCCACCTACGCTAGATTTATCGCATTCCACACAAAAATAACTTCTTTCTGCTTCTTTAGTGCCCCCTTTCTGACTTAAACACACCGACTGACGCCTAAAGTAGCACTCCTTTAATTCCGCTAGTTGTCCGGTTTCGCCTCACCGACGGATGCGGGACCTAGCCAGCGATCGTCTCGCCGGGACGAACCGCAGGAACTGCGTGTATTGAATAATAAAATTAATACACGTTGATACGGCCAACGGGCCAGGTGCCTGTCGGCACTCTTGTCGTGATGCATTTTGGTTGTTTATACACTGCTTTAATCGAGGTTAGAAAAATAGTTGATATTATTCCGAAACTGTAGATCCATTAGGTGTTATTAGCTGTGTTTCCTCCGAGGCGGGGGCACTACCGACCCCCCATTTAACAGTCATTTGCAGCTTGAAGTCTGACAAAATTATTATTGTTGTGGCTGAACTCATCATCCGCTTCTATACTCCTAAAACTCGTAGAGAAAACAAAATCAATAAATACACCCAATCATTTGTTATGATGATTATATTAATTGTAGTGTTTATTATATTGATTGCAATGCTCTTCTTATGCAATACCTTTGATAATTACCGACTCCAAGAACAAGCTTCTTTTTGTTTTCTTTTTTCTTTTTTACACCAACATACTGTTTTAATTTTTAGTGTGTGCCCAATTTCACAGTTGATGATCAAGGGGATTAAGCGGGAAATAGTGCTTAAAAATTCCCCGCTAAGCAAACATTAGCAGGACACCAGTCACATATGGTACATGTGGCATGACATTTTGGCTGGTAACGTTATTATTGCATGTATAAAGTAACCCAGCTCGATGATGTGGGGCCTCGTTTGAAATGTTTCACAGATGGAACCGTTCGGCAGTAATATGTATATTGAAGTTCCATCTATGCATTAAATAACAATTTAGACTGTTTGCTTATTAATATACCTGTGCTAAATAATTGTACCCATCCCTGTAACAAAACCCTTTGAAGGTTTGGTTTGAGCTGTCCAAACATTAAATGAACGTACACCTTAACACGGTATCGACATTTAACCTTTTAACTCGTCTTTGATCTAGCATTACTCAACCAACATTGAAGGCCGAGCACAGACGAGATGCTCTCGTTGATTTAGACCGCCTCGAAATGGCAGCATCCTTGACAGCTATCTCGGGCAAGCCGTGCTGATACACCACTTAACATGTACTACGCTTTGAAATCACCTTTCTCCTAATGCAGTCGTGGACTTAGACACTATTCGGACAAGCTGGCGTGTTATTGCCCTTTTGTGACATTGTCAGTTTTGTATCCTAGGTTTTTGGGGTGCACTGGTCTCGTATTTAGTTTGCCACGGGCTCATATCCCCAATATGTAGTTCTCTTTCCCAGGTCCACTCTTTGCTCGTGACGTCTAACGTTCGATTCAGTTAACATAGTCTATTCGATATTCAGTCCCAGCTTGGCCGTGTGGGAGTTAAAACACTGCATTCAATTCCAATCAAATTCCCCACATCCCTGGCCATGTGTGCGGAATACAAAGGGAGGCAGCGTGACTATTGAAAACGGTCTATCGAAAAAAAATGGCGCCAAACGCATGCGGCGACTGTTGAAACAAACTCGATTGAATTGTGCACGTGGTTTTATTCGGTCGAGACTGAGTATCGCAGGCCTGTTGATAAGGAACTGTATATGTTTTACCTTTCAAGATTGACAGAGTAGAGCCGCAATCCTGGCCTCTTTTCCCGCATAGTATCCGGGTAAGAGAAGTTCTGCGTGTAATAATCTACCGATAATGTTTCGCAGTGAAGGTGTCGATGCGTGAATTATAAATAAATCGGGATTTGGGCGCGCTTGGGTGACCCGTACTCGCCGTCCTGCCTGCATATCAATCCGCCGGATTAATGGACCTGGCACGGTCACGCCGGTCGAAACAACACACTACCATAGGCTGGAATTACCAAAATCAAGACGCGGCAGTGAGCTTGATGTGCGGAATAGCCGGAGACAATTTACGAGGTCTGGAAGATGTAGGTAGAAAACTGACTCGAATGGTTCGAGTGAAAATCTAATTAGTATGTATCACTGCTAACCCACCCAAGCGGAACTAAGAACAATTATCAAGGGGCATAACTACGGACACCAGATTACTTAAAATTGGGTGACCGACAAGTTCAAAAAACTTAAAATGTACCGCCACCATTATGGATTTTTTCCAGGTTGTTTTACTGTCTTCTTTTGAGAACTTTGACAACTTGTTTAATTAATAAAATATAATTGCCGGCGGTCTTGGGAGCTGCTATGATGCCCTGTACAGCAGCAGCTAATGCCTTCGGAAGGTCAAGGTTGAATATATAAACCGTGCATTGTTTCATGCCAATTGCGTTAGGGACAGTACAATTTTGACCCAGAGTTTGTATCATGCATAAGATCTATACTCCTTTGCATAACGCGCAACTCTGTCAGTACACTGACATCACGAGTGCGTTTTGTTTGTACGCACCAAAACGGATGTCGCCCGTGTACTTGGTCCCTTCTGCCTCAATGGGGGTGCTGTTTGAGAGTGAGACGTGATAATTGTGCAAGCAGTGATCTATTCCATGTAACTGTTACGCGTATTGCGTTATCCGTAAAAAAAAATTGTGCATTACTTGGCGTGTATGTTCCTGTTTGCGCATTGCGCACTACGCATTGCGCACAACGCATGGATTTCCGGCTTTTTTTTTATACGTTTGAAATGGTCACACAATTAACACCCCCTTTAAATAGGCCTATATTTAATTCACAATTGAATACGTATAGGTAATGTGTGTGTAACCTAAATTCGAATTAGGCTCCTCAGACTGATCAAAGGAAAGTATCAACAAATAGCTTGAGACTAGGCTAGAAAGTACCTTGTATCCGAGTACCCCATGAGTAGTTGGAATTGATGTACCCATGCAGGTGCGATTGTCAAAGGAACGGGCCCTGTTCTCGTGAGCATTTTCAATCTATTAATACTCACCCCTTCATGCAATTCCTATTCGGGCCCACTGTGCCACGATTCTGAGTTTCCAGCCAGGTTTTATTTTCAATTCTCCCGCAGCAATAAAGCAATAAAGCAATACAGCGAAACATTGCATTGGAAGTTGTTAGCGGAAAGGCGAGAGCGGCGTGAAAATGCACTGTATCAATTATCACGGTGGACGAATCTGGCTGCAATATCCCTGAAGCGAAGGGAGCTAGAAAACCGAGTGAGGCCACAATACATGTTAGATGTAACTTAAAGGTAGTCTGCTATCATCCAAAAAGGAAGAGTTGTTACCTTGATTGACACCACGGCATTTACATTAAGATACACTACATTTTGTTTTGTCAGCATTATTTTAACACATCGACCATTTCCCCGGATGCTCTTCGGATGGAAAAGACCTTAGTACTGACGACGTAACAGCTTGTTTGGCACTTTGCAGATGAATGGGAAAACCTGCGCAACTGTTTGAAATTGGCACTTACAGCCCGTAAGCATTGCAGTAAACAAACCGTGACGTCATAAGTACCTTTGTAGAAGCAAAACTACAAATAGCAAACAAACAACAACACATTAGGAATGCAAAACGTTTTCCTTTTATGTCGTCAGCTGTCACTATGTGCTGTGAAGGTTTCGTGTTCAGAGTCTACTTGAAACAAGGACTTTGGAGATGTTGGTGATCGAATTCAAAGTACCGTGGAATTGAATGACATCTACATGACATCTACATAAACAAATAAAATAGAAAAGAAAAAATCATTACACATTTAAGTATATGCGAGTTTGCTTAAGGGACAACGGTTTTATTGTACCCCCCCCCCCCAACTGATGTTTGATTTACAATACTGAATGGTTGTTTATTATTCGTACGAACAAAGAGCAGGCCGAACCACTCAACAATACAAAAGAGTGAGGAAATACTTGAATTTTATTTGCAAGTTGCGAGGCAAATTTTGTTCTGTTCTTCCAAAACAACACATATCATTACGTAAGAACAACTTTGCCAATAACTTTCAGCATGTTGATTACTTGTACAGATTGCTAAAATATTCGACTATGGGCCCATTTGGAACGCCAAGTCAGAGACCGGGTTTGTGTTTCTGTGGTAAATAATAGATGTATGGCTGTTGTAAACTAGACTAGAAGCTCTTGATGCAAATCTACTGGTACCAAGATTGGCTTAAACCGCGCTCTCATTGGATTAATAGGCCTAGTTAACCGAGTCCATATGGGCAACAATCACAATTTGGTAAACTTAAGCTGGGCAGAAGGTGACCGGGTAATAAAATGTACCCACTGCACTAGGTTAAGTCACGTTGGTGAGTTTTCCTTAGCTGTTTGCACTGGCCGTATGGTTAAGTTACATTTTGCTCGATTGGTGTACCCCCCCCCCCCACCCGAATGTCTGTTTTAATAACAATTATTACAATAAACAAATAAACAATACAAATAATACAAATGAATATACAAATGAATACATTAACAAATAATTAAATAAATGCGAACACGGCTTACAATTCAAGTAAATAAGTGGGTTTTTGTGTCACTTATCAATATAAAGATTAGTTATTTACAGGTAGTTAACCCAGCATTCTCTTAGCCAATACAGGTATCTCTTTTTAGTTACGTAGGAATTCCCCGTGAGGTAAAGTGCATGCGTGTCATTCGAAGATGAGTATTTTTCACCTCTTAATTCCCGGGGCGTGGCCCTACGGGCCTCTCGCTCCTCAATTTCCAGGTGGGGTGTACTTCAAACAACCGTCCCGTCACCCTTCCTCTTCCCCCTCCTAACCCCATCACCATGCCGGTACATTATATAAGCTTGAGCAAAATGCGGACATCTTTAAGGCCACAAGTTTTAGACCCAGCCACGGAGACGGCCAATTCGTGAATTATATTGCTTTAGTTGTTTATATTCAATCCTTCAGGCGTAGCATGAGAAGTAACCTCGTTGTTACCTCGTGAATTTTGACATCTTCGGGCAGATCAGGCAATCTATCGAGTTTCTTATTATAAAATCGGTATCCATAATCGAGTGCATGTATGCCTGCCATTCAATTTAATGACAGTCGACAATAGACTTGGAATTTCATCTTTGACAGGGAAAGGCCATTTGCGTTGTTCAATTTATTGGGCACCACATCCACTGGAAAATCTTAAAGTTTAAGGGAAACTTTTGAAGGGGAACCGATACCAAGACTAGGCGAAACAGAGGTCATGACCTCTGTGGCCTCCGTTTTATTACAGACTTGCGACAATGCATACACAAGGTGCATGCACTCTAAATACTTCCGGGTCATAATTGCCAAAGTTCCGGGTTCCGGGCTAGATCAATTCATGGGTCAATGTGACCCGGAATCTGTGTCAAAGAGTTTTAGGAATAGTTCAAACTGATGCATAATCCTAGCTTTATTTCGTCTCTTTTAAACCAGTGTTCCGGGTCAGACTGACCCATAATTTGGTCAGGTTCCGGGAATCCGGGTTCCGGGTGAATTTTGACCCGGAAGTCTGGGAATCTTATGGGAAGGGGCACTATAGTATAAGGCAATTAGCGTAAAGTGATTCGTGGTTCGATGATAAAGACAATACTCGTACGATAACTTACTGGACATCATAAACAAGTAATATTATAATACTTGGTTCGTATAAAGCGCACATGTCCTGTTGGCTAGATCAAGGCACTTTACAATATTATGAAACCCTCTTGCTCATAAAAGACCGTAGGCTACACAGCTCTGAACAGTGTTCAAAATATTCAAAATACTACAGATAAACAAAGGTCATTGTTCGAATAAGGTTTTAGAGCCTTCTTAAAAGCATCCTAGGACAAGGAGCAGCGGATGCACTGTGGAAGCTCTGCACTCCAGAGTCGAGGAGCATGTGCCTCAATCATACTTATACCATTCCTCAAACTGTCTCAACTGCCGAAAGCATAAAACCTTGTTATCATTCTACGTTTCCTTCTTTTTGTTCTCTTGCCCCCTTTGTCTTTCTAAACTTTCCTCCACTTAATCAAATTCGCACTTTCCAATACCAGTTTCCCGCCCCGTTCCTGCATCCTACTCTCTGAAATCATTTTGTTTTTAACAGACGCGTTTCATTTGACGTTTTTTAGGCGTTGAAACTTACAGCGACACGGTGTTAACTGACCCCCACCGTATGCTACAAAATTGTTTACTTGTGGATATGTTTTCAAGTCGGTTTCAATTGACAGGGAAGCCCTAATTCGAGAAATCTAATCACAATCCTCTGACAAGGACTCATGTGTAAATAGTGTTAAGTTGACCGAGAGGGAAGTGTTCGCTTTGGACTTTTTTCTTCTTCTCTTCTTCTCTATATTTACAATGTTTAGTTTCAGCGACTCTATTCGGTCTGTTGAGTTTAACAGTTTCACAGTTGAACAAGCTTTGGAACTTACAAAGTGTTCGCACTATGTGTCTTAAATTAATTTCAAGTAGAGTATGGGCTTGCTACGCCTACATCTGAAACCTCCACCCCGCTCAGCCAACCCCCTCCTGTTGCGATGAGTAGTTGGTTCCAAAGTATATGAGAAAAAAAATCTTATTGCAAATTTTTCCAATACACTCAGAAAACTACTGGGTCATAGTTGGTTGGTTTACGGGTCAAAGTTGGGCTGACTCAATTATGGGTCAGTTTGACCCAGAGTCTGAGTTAAACTGCCCCCAAACTCTGTCAAACTGACGCAGTTTCTGAGTCAAAATCACCCATGTTATACCAGTTCTCGAGTCAGCCTGACACAGAGATGGGTTTTGGACCCATGTGACCCAAAATGTAATGACCATAAAAACTGACTATGTTGATGTCTTTAATACTTTGAGAAAATAAATGATTCCCTTCTTAATAGGATTGTGGTTTTAGAGAAATTGGTTAACACATTAAATCTAAGAATCGTTTCATGCATAACAAGTTTCTAATGTATTGTGTGTATTCCAATTTCGGATTATTCTTCCTGCTTGGACATAACCACTCCATATTTTCGGAGATATCTCAAAAACGCTACCACCTTTTGAAATGCAATTGTCAAAGGTTAGATATTACTGTATTACATTAACATTTGCATAGGATTAAAACAATCGAACAGTTCCGAAAAACAAATGTATACTTTGTCTTTAAACATTACAGTATTCGGATGGTTCAATCTGTTGTAGATTTTGTTTGAAATTTATGCACCGATGGGAGTCAACGAGAGTGGATTGGATTGTACCAAACGAAATGAGCCCATTAGTGGAAACCGTTGCTATACAGCACGGCATATTTTCAAATCCTTTATAAATGAAATGTTGTCAACTTGTCTATTATTTTAAACGGCGAGACCTGCCTTTTTCCTATGTACTTCTTAGAATAATATTTGTCCCCCCAAAAGGTTACACGTTGTTATTACAGTCTACTCGAGCTGCGATCAGACCGAAGCAGTCAGTTTTTGCAACGTTGTCTCTCTCCCAAAGCACCGTTAGTTTACAATTCGCTAGAGATACAACCGCAAACTCTCATCGGTCTTTAATATTGGCACATGTAACGAAACTATTACTGGCAAGTGCGGTCAACATGCAATTATTATTATTATTTATTTATTTATTTATTTTTTTTTATTTGTGGGGGGGGGACTAAAATAACACGAACAAACACAACAAAATGACAAAAAACAAACACCCCAACCAAAAAAAACAAACAAACAAACTGTTATGTTCTTTACCAGAGCATATTAAGTTTTATGCACATGCATCAAGAATATAAATATAGGTGGCCTCACTGTAAACATTGATTAGTGGGACTGTGGGAACATCAGAAGTGTTTACATCACACAAACAAACAAACACATGAACAACAATAAAAATCAGTGCTGCTGCTTGATTCGCTAATTGGTCGGTAAAGCAGAAAAGGTAATTTTAATATTGCTACTGTGGCCAGTTTAGGAACGGAGATGCTCCAAGGTCAAACTCAGCTTTTGCGACGCACTCATGTTCAACGTGATAGAGTCCTCTTGGACTTGGAGGGGAAGGGGGGTGAGTGGGGAATTAAAAGTCTCTAAGCTCACGTTTAAAGGGTGTAGAATGACATTTTCGCTGACACCCAGACTCTTCCAAAGCGAAATTTTAATAAAATGATATAAAAGCAAATGGGTCTGTTCATTCCATAGAGGAATTTGTATTTCAGACAAAAGGTCGAATCCCATGCCGTTTTGATTGAATATCATCATAATTCAGGCATGAATTTAACATTCTCTGTACACAATGTACAGACGCCTACTTGAAATGCGACGTCCTCGAACGCTGTTGTATTTTGACAACAGTGCCACTTGAATGTATCAAAGGCAGTTGGCATTCTCCACATCGCTTTAGAGAGGCTAGAGGTTAGAGACTTGTATTTTTATGATTATTGGCTTTATTAGAAGTAGTATTTCATTTGTTCATAGGGACTATTTTTGTTAGAAAATGATTGGCACAAAAACTGAACGTGAACTTGGAACTCCTATCTAAAGCTGTGGGTTGAACGCAAATAAAGTCGATTATAAAATGTATTTGATAATAATAAGCTGCATTTATGTCAGCATTTAATAAAGATATGTGCCTCTGCTCCCCATGGTGGTTAGCTTTCCACTAACACTGACTTATTAAAATGTTGCTCATATTTGTGCCACCGACGCACACCACCCATTTATCATTCCGATGTACATCTTTATTTCACTTGAAGCTTTCCATCACATGTGCTAATGTTAAGAACTAATTCCCTTTCGGACTCAATGCAAACATCGTGGCGTTCATAGCAACCAGGCCAAAGATGCTGCCACCCCTCCCTACACACATAGATCGACGGGTCGTAATGTAGTCCACACCCCGCCGTCGTACAAACCAAATCACACTGTCAGGGCACAAGAACAAAATCAATACTAATCTATTAAAACGCCTCCTGAGGTAGGGGCCTTTATGGCACGCGTTGTGAGGTGTCAGCCAATGGGAGTCTGCAGGCAGTCTGGGCTACGACTGAAACGCTGTCCGTGCGATGTCTCGATAGCTGACTGGATGCCCATCCACAAGTCAGTCTGTAACCGCGACTGGCGCATGTTAGGCTTTTTTGCGCTGAACAGGGCTGCTAAAACCTAACAAGGTTGAGACACTCGGATTTGCCACATTTTCTTTCCAAACACAGCGATCGCGCCTTTTCTAGTGGTCACATGGTTTAAGGCGTTGGCTCTCACAAGGGCATATTTTACGAGATGTCACCAACGTACCGAAGGAGTGACTGAATTGCCAGGGGTGTTGGATTTTTTTTTTAGTGTCGCACACAAGTATACTGCGTCTTGGAGTGGACAGTTGCTTCTGGGATTATCTTTGAGTATCGTGTGTCACTGTGCCTTGGGGCAAATCCAGGAATACCTAACAATGGTAAGTTTTGTGTCACTCCTAGAGTGACCATAATAATTGTTTAGCGATGGGTGTTTTGGTTTTTATGGGGTGACAACCAACCATCTTGATATAAGGGTGTAGTTTGTGGGTGTGCCGTTCAGACACTCGCAGTAAAGTTTCATTAAGCAGCCAAGTTATGTCATACAGGCGCTACGGTCAGAGGCTCTTTAATTATCAGTTGTATTGAGCTGTTCAGTTTTCAATATCGCAATCAATATCATGTTTAATTAGGTACCTCTGGTTTTAATACGACCGAGCCTTCAAAATAATGTACTGACGCCCCTATGACGTTTAATATTTAAACTCTACACTGCTCGCTTGCGGGAAGGGACCTTTGTGTTTTAAAATGAGCTTGTTTCGAACCAGGAATTGCATTTGAGTGACAACGTATTGATTGGTCGGTGTTGCAAAAAAAAAGTAAACTAAGAGAAGATCGGATTGATGAAGTCACAGAAGAGTCACACGGTCTTGCCTTCAATGCAGGCACAGTTTGTACAAGGCTCAACTGAACAAAATATAAACACTTACATTTATTTAAGACAACATCGCATGGTTTTGCATCAACTTGTGTTAGTTATAAAGGGAAGTGCACAACCAAACTGATTTTGTTTTCTTGCAACATGTGTTTTTATAATTCGTGTACTTATGACCTAGCAATCAGCATATTTGGTTGTCAGGACAATTCTTTGGACTATTGAAGTTGTAAATAAAGTAACTCATTTGAATGTATGCATCGTGTGTGAATACAACACACAATGCACTATACCTCCAGCAAACGCAGACAGAGCCATACTTAATACTTAATACTGTCTAATGAATAGACAGTTTCAACGTATATAGTTCTTTCAAATGCATTTATTGATAAGGTGTGTATTTATACGTACGTAATTGCTAAACATATTTGTACAAAAGCTATGTTATATAATTGATGTATAGTTGTTTGGAATGCGTAGTGTAGGAACATTTGGGCTGCTTGACATGATTGATTTACTCGATTCTGGTTTCGGGCTGGGTTACCCGAAGCGACATGCTGCGTTTAAGTTGAGTTCGACTGTCTTCATTATGTTGTTTTCATTGAACTTGTATAACAACGCGAAGACATTTTTGTTGTCTCTAACTTGTAACAGAGAATCGTAAATTGTAGATACGTGTCCTGTACGTTCAGTATTTGTTTGTTGTCTATGTTTGACCACAATCCTTCTTTTGTGTTGCGTGTTTGCAGTAGCGCCGTAGCTAGGGTAAAACAATCAGGGCCACAGGGGATGCAGCACTTATTTAGGAGGACACTTTTAGCCAAGTTTCTATTTGCTTTTGTTATAAAAAGCCCCCTTAAAACCTTTTTTTATGTAATTTAATATGTTTTAAAGATACTATGGCGTGTAATAGAAAAATAGGTAGGCCTATAAAAAACATCGAAAATACCACAGTAAAGCATTTAACATGTACCATTTTACTGAGCAAATTGCCAACCCCCAAAGTCCAGATGGTAAATTTAGTGTGTGTAGGGGGGGGGGGGGGCATAGGCAAACAACAGAAACTAAACGTACAGGAAACATTGCTACAATTTACGAAAATACGTGCTAGTGCCCCCCCCCCCCCGCCCCTTTTACGCCACTGGTTTGCTGCGATTGTTCCTTCGTGTATGAGTATGATTAATGACTGTGCGTTGACATGTTTTAATTGAAAACGCGTATCATGGAATATGATAATGTGTGCTAGTTCCATACATATCGGCCGGCCGAACAATTCGCTTAATATCTCCTTTGTACAATGTAATGAGCGTTGTCGGTATATAATGTTCGACCCCCGTCAAAATGTTTCATTGCAGCTGGTGTTGGTCCAGGGGCAGTTGAACGTGTAATACATAATCTCATTGTTGTGTAGCTGTTACCTGGGGGTCGGTCAAAATGATAACAAGAAAATACAGACTCGTACCACATGTACAAGATCGACACCTCCTCGCATGCTTGTTACTACCTTGGGGTTGGCGTCACTTATTTAATTTCACGAAAAGGCGGGATTTAATTTGCACTTCATGTTTAACTCCGACCTCACTCTGCTTCGGATCTGGGGTCGAGCCCGCATGAATCGGAAATTGAACTTACGCGTAACTTAATAACTTGCTACAGTAACATGCAGGGGGGTCTAAACTTACCTTCTTATTGATTGGCTGTTATTTACAACGATTTGCTTCGAGCTAACAAAAAGATCACATAGGTATCAGTGTTTGGTCATTACTATTAGTAGTATCATTATTTGTTTTGTTTTTTTAAGTTTTGAAGTTGGGGATTGGTATTTAGATTTGGGCCAACAAAGAACTGTATTAAGAACACTCGTTGTCGTCTTTGCCCAAATGTAAACGCGGTAAATGTTTCTTTCAAGCTAGACGTGCACCTTGAATGCGTTGTTCCACTTTTAACGATTGGTATTGATTTCTATGGAAATTATCAATAAAATTATACTTTACAGGTTTGCTTGTGTATGAGTCTACATTAGTGTATCGGCAATTATAACATGCATACAATGGGTGGGTCACCCATTGCATGTTATTTTGCAATTTAGGCGCATGTTTTATTGACTGTCTTTCGTCAAAACAACGGGCAGACCTCCATAACATGTTGACGTTGGCGCCGGAGTGTTGCGCTAAGTGAATTACTAATAATCCGCATTTTGCTACACAATTTGCCTGAGATCAATCGGCGAAATGGATTTCAAGATGTACGGGCTCGCGATTGGAATGCGTAGCAAGCTGAGTGAATTAACACTTGTGGTATATTGCACTCAAAATCGAATTGTCTGCTTCAAGAAATGCTCTCTTTTCTTCTTCTTCTTTTTTTTTTTTTTTCTTCTTTCTTTTTCTTTCTCTTTTTACTTTTATTTAGTGCTAAAACTAGATGTGGCCCGACGTTTCGACCCTAGCAGAGTTTTTCCCGAAGGGTAGTATTCAATAGCCTCATAAAAAGACACTGCAAACTCGAAACTTCTGATTGCCAACAATTGTTTGCATTTAAACCATAGATCCGTACGACCACATTAGTTTTATCTGCCACACGTTTGGGGATATAATTGATTATTCGTATGTAAAGAGTATAAGTATGCATTGTTAGGCCTACTTAAAATGTGTTCAGTGGATGACTTTTTGTATTTATTGTTTTATGAAGTTATTTTTTTTTTACTGTAACAACATGCATTAAGCGATTTAAGGTGTGTGCGCAACTTTGTTAAATTTGTTGAATACAACGTTCACATCATTTTCACATGACTAACGGTAAAGTGGCCATGATGGAAAAACATGTTTGCCTGAAAAGCTATTGTTTCTGAGAAATAAGTCAAACATTTAGTATAATGATCTTGCAGGTCCGAAAACCTATGTTTGAAAACAACAAACATATTGTTTTTCCTCTCCTTTCTAGGACTCCGATCTCCGATTGAGCTTAAACTTCACATGTTTGGTGTGTTTATGTTTGATCATACACACTGTGTCGATAGTGGTGTTTGACAATTACCAAATGTTACCAATTACCAATTACCTTGTTCTGCAAACCATAATATAAAATACTCAACTACACCATACCTCCTCTGTTTCTATTTGCGTCATTGCTGAATCCATCTCTACTTTGTAGATGAAGGTAGCGCCTTTGTTTTGTGGGAGGAATGATAAAAGTCGAAACACTGTCCACACAATAACTCAGCCTGAAAACTTGACTATTGTTGTCAATATTGTTTTTAAATGTGAAATATTACAACCCCGGGCAGTGCTTATTCCAGCCCCGAATCAAATAATTTTCATAATTTCACCGCATTCGGCGTAATTCCGTTATAAACTCTGCAGAAACACCGACGCTATTTTATTAGATATGTCGCTTTGATTCGATTAAACTATGACAAAATCATACGTGGATTGCTAAGGTCCCTGGATGCGATCTCTCCATTGGTGAGTAATAGAGCATGGTCTTCGCGAAATTCAGGCCGTGATTTAGTTAGCTTTTTCCGGCGGCCTTGGCAATAATATTTATTTTCTGAAAATAAACACCATCAAAGTAGAACGCTGTCGGCGTTTTTGAATTTTCAATTTAGTAGTGAGAATTCAATAAATGCACTGGCACTGTTGGCCTATGCATTTTTGTTTACTGCATTGTATGCGGGTTGATAGCGTTGTTCAGTTTCTTCCACAGATGCTAGATAAAGCCACTGGCACTTTCACTCTGGCTCGGACGCACTCACCCACAAAATGCGCTTATAGTCAACAGGGGGCGCTTCGAGGGGGGCTCATTTCGTGGCACTCGCTTGTTACGCTTGTAACAAGTTTTGCGTTTGTGTGTGTGTATGTATGATTAAAATGATACGATAGCTGTGTACTATTGTGTTTTTGCAGTATTGTGAATGGTTTGTCTGGATGCAGAACTTCGCAAAGTCAAGTTTGGTTTTGGGAAGTTTTGTCTCATGTTCCTTGGCCCGCAACATCCTTCAATATCAACGCACTTAAAAACTCCCGGGTCAGTGTTGACAGGAATTCCATGTCCCAGGAGGGTCTTACTCATTTCTGGGTCATACTGACCCCAAAAAAATGTTACACATGAGATTTTTCACTTGGAACCTTTGTCATGTTGACCCGTTTCTGGACCTATTCTGACCCGCAAGATTGAAAAGTGTACGCGTACTCCTTGGTTTCAGAACTGTGTCCAAGGCTCTTTCCTCGTGAACGGGCTTTGTTTCTTGCCCATTATGTATGCTCTTTTTTCTTGCGCATGATCATGCAATCATGGTGACTGCACTGTCAGACATGACTCGTATCTGTCCTTTCTTTCACAAATTGAATTCCGATAGTTGAGGCAGGAACAATTATATAAATTCACGCAGGAGAGGAGAGAAGCCTTCAAGAGGACTTAATCGTCCGGATGCATCCCCGGTAGCTTCCTTTGTTTTATTACCACACTTCCGCAGTTAATTTTCAAACGAATCGTACAAACTATTTGAAAGGTTTAACTTGAATGACAATACAAAATAATAATAATTATGCGTATTGATAAACATCGCGTCCATTCTACACAATGTAATCAAGCGCAAAACATTGATAACGTAATTCAATAAACAACATAAAAGGCAAAGATAAAAAGCTAATAACAGGAAAAACGGAAATTGATTATGGAAAAGATAGGAAATACCACAGTACACAATGATCAGACAAGAATCTTCCAGTACTCCCCATACAAGGTCATGTTAACACTTTAATTAAGAGTTTAAAAAAAAAATAATAACAAATAAAAAAATTGTAAACAAGCTTTAACAATGAAGGAAATCATATAAAAAATAAGAACAATAAATATTAAACAACGGAATAAAAAAGAAGAAGAACAAGAAATAACAATGAAACAAAAGAAGAAGAGAAAAAACAAGTGAAATTACACATATATATGTATATATCTGCTGTACAGAGCATCTACAATGATTGGACCAATGGGCGTATTGCAAACCGGACAAATTGCATTTTGTGTGGCTGAAGATTAGCTTATAGAAACAGTGTAGGGTCGATATGTCTCCTATTTTGCTATTTAATCATCTAAATCGAGAGGCTTGTTCCCTAGCGCTGGACAGTCTATCAATCGCACCCGTCCTGCTCGTTTTAAATCGAACAAGACAGGTCACAACGGCCTCCCAAAGCAGTGGGCCTTTGGTGTCTGTGTGTTTGAGGCGTTTATTGTGAATATCGATTGCTTTGCACAGCTATTAAAGTGCATGTGGTGCACAGTTACCTGAGCGAGACAAGAGTCCTAACTGCTGCGTTTGTTTAAAAAGTTGAATGCGGTGGATCAATACAGCTTGATCACCGCAGAAAAACGTAAATCGATGGACCTAATCTCCTGTAGTTAAAAGTAAAATCTTCTATAACCATGACCATTCAATCGAGGTTGGGGAGTTTAGTTTGTTCTAAGCAAAAAAAATATGTGTTTTACGATTCGATATGAAAGGAATAAAACATAACGAAAGGAGAATTAGTTCTCTCTCGTTCCTGCCTTTCTTGAAGCGCTTTGAACGTAACTGCAATTTGAAGTTTGAAGAAAGCTGTTTATTTGGTATTATTAATTGAGGAAAACAAGGACAAAACTGTTCTCTCATAGCAAATAAATCAACTATTGAATGGAATAGAAACAGAACTTATTGTTAACTTCTTACTCAGGGGAATGGGAAAGAAATTACAAATGTCCATTTAGAAGAAGAAGAAAAAAGCTTAACGACGGTTTTAAAGAAGTACAACAGAGAGGAAACTTACTACATGTACTTGTATTTCTTCAGGGTTTCTTGTTACCTATCTTTTGATGACAAGATGTTTGTTTCTATAGAATGGTTCCAGCATGGAATAAGTACTTCCGGAACCCCATATGAAACCACTGCGCCTAAGTGGACATCAACTATGCATGCACATATGGACAAGCGTTTGAAATACCACGTAGACCAGCGTGTCATTAACAATTTAACGGCATTTCTGACATTGTTCGATGCGGCTTTGAGTAAAGGAATGCTCAACTTAGTGTGCAATCGGTTAATAAGTAGAAATACTTTGGTTCCCCCCGGCTTCGAACCAAACTTAACAAAGACACAATTTTACAGCTGAGCTGCACTTAAAATTGTCTTGATTCACCGCTATAGCAAATCTCGTTTAGATAATATACGGAGAAAATTGTGAAGAAGGAAATGCAATTATCTGGTTGTTATTCAAATATGGGTCAACCATAAGAAAATGTTAAATATTGTCAACTATAACAAATAAAAATAAATGTCAATATTTTGTGGCGTTTATGGCAATTACCGTAAGCAAAGCAATGTAAACAGTTTTGAAATTCTCATATTCCCCATCAGAGCATTCAAAAAGTAGAATGAACAGAAAAAGAAAAGTATATTTCGTCAAGAAGTATAGACCGTATATGTATTTTTTTTTCTAACACATCTATGAATGAATGAATAACTAAATAACTAAGTAAATAGCAAAGCTGCTATTTCGTTGTTACCTGATTGTGACTAATGATTCGCGGACTTGATTTTGGAATTGATGAGATAAAAAAAGTGTAAAAGTTCTCAAGTCATTACCCATAACTATTATGGCAGATGGAAACCTTAATCTTGCGTGTCTCTTCGTCGACGCGTTGATAGTTCAAAGTAATAAATGACACTCATTACTGTATGACAGCACGTAATTCAGTACGACAAACTGCTGTACTTTTGTATGTTTCTCTTTTATATTTCCTCTCCCCTCCCCCCCCCTCTCTCTCTCTCACTCTCCCCCCCCCCTCTCTCTCACTCTCTCTCTCTCTCTTTCTCCTTTGCTTATCTCGTTTAGGTTGTTGTAAAATGTTGGGTTTCTGTTGTTGTTGCTGTTAGTGTTGTTGTTGTTCTGTTTTTCTTTGTTTGTGTGTGTGTTTGTTTGCTAGCTTGATTGCTGGGGTGTTAAGATGTTTGTTACTGTGTTTGTTTGTTTTGGGGTTGTTTTCATCTATTTGATTCTTCTTTTTTTTCAGTTCCTTTAACCTGCAAGTGCGTATTACGTAATTAGTGTCTTACTCATTTTAAAGTTTATTCCTCATTTTATGTGGTCGCTGAAGACTCTGCCAATGGTGGGTTGCATATAGTCTTCAGCCACTTTATGCATAGCTTTATAGTAAACACGATTCATAAACTTTATGTAATGTGTTTATAGACCGTATTTTTTCTCTTTTTCGTTTTACTTGTTTGTTTGGGTTTTTTGGGGGGGTTTTTTTGGCTTTTATTTTACTTTGTTTTTAATATAAGCCGCCCACGAACAGGCTGGTCCTGAAATGAGCGCAATCAACTTAAATTAAATACATTTATTATTATTTTTATTATTATTGACTAGTAAATTGCATTTTACTTTTATGTATTTGTTGGCATTACTTTCTTGACAAAAATATGATATAATGTTCATAAAAGCTATTTTAAATTAAAGTATTTGAAGAAACACAGTCGGGCAAGACGTAAAACTCAATTATGATTAGGACCACCTTAGTCCACAAAGTTCGAATTCGCACAAGACTTGCAAGTTCTACCTGAAGTCAACTCCACCTTAAAGACATGCCCAGGCAAAAACCTCAAGTTTCGTATTATTTATCTCTATATTCCAGTGCCTATTTCTTCTTGTTGGTAAAGAGACACCGATACGGTCATAGGATCGGGTGTTTTTATTGCAAAATCGAAGCAGGGTAAATTAAACTATTAATATTCAAATGAACCAGAGTATTTGACGGATCGGAAGCCAATTTTCGTCTCTGGATGGTCGATAGGAGGCGACCCAGTCAGTCTATACTTGTATATCTGATTTCAATTGAGGCGCAACCGTATACGACTGGGTAGCTTAATAGCCGTGGCGGCCATCTGTCCTTAGCGTTTACTCTCAAGATAAGACCGCTTGAATGGCATCCAAAATGTGAAATACAGCAAAGACTCACTGACTATAGAACACATACCTGCTGGCATAACTATACAACACATATTAAAACAGTAATTAATATGATGTGTAATTACGGGGACGGAACAAAATATTGAGAATAGAGTAAAACTGTTATTTATGAGCATTACTTTTATGTGTGTATCAGCTGACTAGATATCCTTAAAAATGCCTCATCCGCTTTCATAAGGGCATCCCGTTTATCCAATACTCTCTGGTTTAACAAGCAGTGAGGGCCGCTGTCAGCACGTGCTGACTTTATTTTAATATGTCCATTGTCTTAACCACATCGTACACACTGGTTAGTTCTTAGGCCAGGATATCCTATGTTGGACTATGCCACACGTTTTAGACGGTGTCAATCAACATGAGACAGTGATTTGGTTAGGAGGGGTCAGGACAAAAACTCTGCTTGCGTCATTTGTGTACAAAAACGGTATGTTAAAATTGAAGAAAAAACAATAATAATCAATTCAGCGAACAAACAAACTTACCCAGGCAATACATAGACATATAAACAACACACTTAAGGCCGAGATAAACAATTCTTTGAGAAATGGAAAACAAAGTGGTTTGGTTAGGAGGGGCAGGACAAGACTTTGCCAGCATCCTTAGTGTAGAAAATCGGTATGTCAATATTTGCATTTGTAGATAAAACCAAATTGTATAAATTATTTGATTATGCAAACAAATAAGCTTAAGTTAACCCATGCAGTACCGGACATGTCAACAGCACTCTCAGCTAAAAAAAAAATCGTTGAAAACGAGCAAAGTAAACCCTCTTAACCTATGGAAGAAGCGCAACCAAACAGATACCTCGCTGCAAGTGTTAAATCCCCTGCCATTGGACACGGAATGCTACATCAAATGTCACCACTGTCTTGTGCAGGTCAAATTCACCCGGGAAAAGAAAAGAAAGGTGGGGGGATTATTTGCATTGATTATTCATTAAACAGATTCTACCTCTCATCTATTACAATCCGATCCCTGCAAATGTGTCCGACACCTGCAGCTCTTCTTTCCATGTCGATAGAACATTTAGGTTACTACTTCCTACAAAGTCTCTTCGGGGACGGAGGGGGTGTCTAGTTGTGCCTCGGGGACTTTTAAAAGGCGGTTTAGGTTCACGTTTCGCCGGAGAGACTCGGCTATAGTGGATATCGTGTGTTGGAGAAATGATGCTTCAACAATACTTCTTGTCCAAGAATGGAGCGTGGGTGCATTACCCCGACCGCCCCCCCCCCCCCGCTTCCCGTCAGCTGAATTCGGCGGTGTCTTATACTCGCCAATTTCCAGAGAACTTCGTTTTATTATTGTTGTTGTTTGTTGTTTGTTTGTTTGTTTGTTTGTTGGGGTGTTTGTTTGTTTGTTTGTTTGTTTGTTTGTTTGTTTGTTTGTTTGTTTGTTTGTTTGTTTGTTTGTTTGTTTGTTTGTTTATTTGTTTGTTTGTTTGTTTGTTTGTTTGTTTGTTTGTTTGTTTGTTTGTTTGTTTGTTTGTTTGTTTGTTTGTTTGTTTGTTTGTTTGTTTGTTTGTTTGTTTGTTTGTTTGTTTGTTTGTTTGTTTGTTTGTTTGTTTGTTTGTTTGTTTGTTTGTTTGTTTGTTTGTTTGTTTGTTGGGGTGTTGGGGTGTTTGTTTGTTTGTTTGTTTGTTTGTTTGTTTGTTGGGGTGTTGGGGTGTTTGTTTGTTTGTTTGTTTGTTTGTTTGTTTGTTTGTTTGTTTGTTTGTTTGTTTGTTTGTTTGTTTGTTTGTTTGTTTGTTGGGGTGTTTGTTGGGGTGTTTGTTTGTTTGTTTGTTTTTTACGATGTTATATCGCCGTACTATTGTGTAATGTCACCGTACTGTTGCGTTTGTCACCGTATTATTGCGTTTTTTCGCCGTACTAATTTTGCTTTATATCGCCGTACTGTTGCGCTGTATCGCCGTACTATGCGTTATATCACCGCATTTTATTTCAATATATTGCCGTATTTTATTGTGTTATAACGCCGTGATATTTCGTACAATACGGCGCTATAACGCACTAGAACGGCAATATCATAAACCAATAAAATACGGCGATATCATAACTCAGTTAAAAACGGCTAAACAGCGCACTAAAATACGGGCGACCAACGCAATGGTTCAGCGATATTAAGGCGTAAAATTGAGTTTTCAAGAAGATGATGACTATGAGCCACCGTAGAGTTCAGTGGATCAATGTATATACTAATCGATGTCGCAGTTTTCAAATTGAATGAACTTTGAAAACGCTCTTCAAGTAGGGAGATATTTTCAGTTCTTTCCCGACCGTTTAGAATAATTACACAGCAAAAACTGGGATGTTAAAAATTACACATGGTGTTGTCACATACAGGTACTGAAAAGAGAAACGAAATTAACATCATAGGGTTTCAAAGTACACCAATGTCATTGTTATGTCAGAAACCAAAGGTATTTTAACACCCTATGGTATAAATGTTGATAATGTTGTGGTATCTTTATGTGACAACACCAAAAGTTTCAATTTTGACGCCCCAGTTTTTTTGCAGTGTACATTCAGCAGTTTCTATTTAATTACTGTGCAGTTTATATTATATTTTTGTGTTACACAAATCTGAGTAACGAACGCATTAATAGTTTATGTGGTTTTGGAAGTTTTTAATTTCATTTGCTACTAGGTACGTGTTTACTGTGAAATCATCTTGTTTTGTCACCCGGTATATATCATGGGGGTCTCGTATTGACATTATTAGACACAGCTGTAAAACAAATTGTAGTTATTTCTTTCAGAATGAGTGACATCGACAAACTTTATTGTATTTACACGGGAATTGTCGGCACTGGAAACGCCCTGTAGTGTGTTTACCTTACCACTGTACAGTGTGCATGAAATGACGCAATGTACAGACCTTACAACTTGCTACAAACATCCAACTAGTGCTGTTTGTGTTAAACTTTATTTTGTTGTGTTGCGTTTAGTTGTTACGTGTAAATATACAAACTGTGGGCTTGTATGATCACGGTCTCCTGAAGTATAACTGAAGTGTCTTTTACAATGTTGGTTAGAATAACCAGCATTTGTCTGTTCCTTGCTGTATGGTTTATCACAGCACATGGGGTTAGATTGGCTCAACGGTTTCTTTCCCTGCCTTTCACGTCTGTGGATCCCTCTGTTAGAATCCTACGACAGACCGAAACCTTAATGATGGTTGGGTTTCGATCAGTCCCTACAAGATTGCATGGGTTTTCCACACTGTGGGATTTACTCCGACAAAACGGAACAGTACTTCTCATGCCCTGTTATTGGCGCTCAATGCGCTGCTGGATTTATATAAAATAAGTAAACAAATACACAAATATTTCAGCTAGGCTGATATTATTCCTGAGTGATGTAGACTCATGGAAGAGGTCAATTGAGGAGGTTTCATTTGTTTGTTTGCTACTTAATTCATATATTAGTACATTGGCCGACCCAACAAGGGGCGTAACCAGGGGTGGGGGGCTGTGAGCGCCCCCATCTGTTCAGAACCTTTGATCCCCTTCCCCACTAGATCGAAAAGAAAAACACAAATGCATGGTTCGATACATTAATTAACCCCTCTACAAAATTGAGTCATTGCCCTCGCTTGCCCCTCCCCCGCCCCGCTCCTCCAAATAAAAATGTCTGGGTACGCCACTGTACCCAGCACACCATGTGATTAAAGTAATTTAACATCAGCTTAGCGCATCACTGAATTAATGAAGCTTGTTGTTTCCCGAGTCACAGCAAATCTCGCTGAGTTCAAATGGGTTTACGAATCTTCCCCCGAGCTTCATTTATGCGCCCAAGCATATCCTTTATTCACTCTGGGGAAGGATTGTTTGTCTCATTGACTACTACAGTTGTATTTCGACAATTTCCATCGCTCTAAATACTCTTAAATTGGCTTAAACATACTGGCGAAGTCTCTAGGCTTATCGATGAGACGCTGGGATTTACACGGCGTCTTGGGTCCGGATCAAGGAGTCTAGGTTCTCTGCCATGTCATTAAATCGCCGGTTGTTTTCCTTGGAAAACAAGACATTCCAATAGTTTGTGTTCATGGGCTGGCGTCGTAGAAATGGAGTATATTTTTTTGTTTTCTAAAGTAGGAAACGTTCCTGGATAATAATTATTCGTATCTTGTTTTCTACATATTTAGATTGGACTCGTTACGTTGAATATCCACAGGTCCGATCTTACCAGCTCGAAGTTAGGTCATTGTGGAACACTTAAAGGGGCACTGTCGTCGTGACTATAGTCTGCTTGTTGCTGGGCATGGAAACACGAAAACTCATCCAGTGCGCGCGTTGACCGTCACAATAATATAAAGTGTGCCGTCATTAAATATCGAATGCGTGTGTGCAGTTACTGGGTGTGAGTTCTGAATGTAATGTCTGGCAGCAGACTCACTGTGATCAAGACAACACTGCACCTTTAATGGGTCAATTTATCATGTGGCGTATCTGGGTGGGGCAAGTGTCCCAGGTGACGCCCTCTGGGTGGGCGGGCATTAAGGGGGGCTCAAGTCAAATGCTTGATTTCGTTTATTTGTGTGGATATACATATTATGGTATCCACCTTGAAAATTACTGACTGGTTCAATCAGACAGACTCGACGAGCAGTTCGTTTTGAATCCTTAGCCATACAGTCAGAGCTGGGTTATCTCATAATATAGACCGATAGCCGAAGGGGTCAGCCTAGCTCGGAAGTTATCCAATCGTTGTGTATAGCAAAGGGCCATGTCATGGTATTATCAACAGAGAGGGGACGGAAGAGCAAAGGGGCACAAAAGGAACAATGAAATCATTTATATTGTTGCGTCCTCACTTTTTGTCATGGGCTTATTCCATGAAGAGTGTTAAAGCTAAAGGACAAAGGAAATTTCTCACACTTAAAGCAATAAATTGATGTATGTGCACGTCCACGTAAAGAAATGTTGAACGGATTCTGGTGGGTGTGGTTATTCGGCCCATGAGAAAGGGACACCCAAAATGAGCTACATCAGCTTGTGTGTTAAAGGGGTGCCTTCGTCATGATCAAATCAATCCTATCGTCCTAATGTGTGTCAACATGCTGCCTGTCCATTCTTTTATACACAGCTGCAACCTCCCAGTCATCTTAATAACTTTATACGCAATATTTGTGTGTTAAGGGGGAAATTAATGTATTGCCTTACACAATGATATATGTCTTGATGGTAGGGTTATAGATTGATAAAAACATAGTG